>OY740716.1:170696123-171296123 GCA_963513945.1 Hydrotaea diabolus
CCCCAAAGAAAATAATCCAATGGTCCATGTTAACCGATCCATGGTTAACCGAATTAATTGCTCTGATGATTATGTCGATCATAAAATGGACGGAGCTTGCGGTGAACTTCGCGAACTGAACCATTACTTTCGAAATAAATTTGCACGATTTGCAAGCGTTGTTCTTTTGTCAACCTGTTCATGATGAAATGGCAAACCAAACTAAATATTAATCACTTGACAGCTGACAAAATGGCCGCCAGTTAAAAAAGTGATGCCAACTTAAAGTTCTATACCCCAATAAAAAACACCCCTTACTTTGATTTAACTATTTTTAGATTCTCATATATCGCCGATTAGCATGGGACGGAATTAAGGCCAATAGGGTCCTATGATCACAAACATTCATGGGACGTTAGTGCGTCTATGCTTACGACTTCCATTTAATGCTCATTTTAAATTGAACTATTCTGGTTATTTATGTATAAGTACGAGGGCGGTTCGGAAACTTCTTAACCAAGCACAAAAAGCGTGGTATAAACAGAAAAAAGTGAGAGTGTGTTTTGGAAACTTCCATCTCTGCTATGAACACAAGTTAATTTTGTTTCGATCTGGCAACTCCTTCATATAGAAACAGGTGTTCACAAAAGACGCATCCACGATTTTTTTACAATGGAAAAATTAGAAATTTGTGGTGTCATTAAATATTTACATAAACAAGGTTTATCGGGACAAGAAATTCATAACGATATGGTGAATGTGTTAGGTGAAAGTGCTCCTTCATATGCAACAGTAAAAAATTGGGTTGCTGAATTTAAACGTGGTCGTACAAGCATTGAAGATGAACCACGTAGTGGACGTCCAAAAACAGCAACAACAACAGAAATTGTAGCCAAAGTGCATGATATGGCATTAAATGATCGACGAATAAAAGTGCGTGAAATAGCTAATATCATGGGCATCTCAAATGATCGAGTCCATTTAATCTTGCATGAAGAACTACAGATGAAAAAGCTTTCTGCAAGATGGGTGCCGGACTTGTTAACAGTCGACCAAAAACGCATAAGAATGAACATTTCTCAAGCTTGTTTGGATCGTTTTCAGCGAAATAAAATGGATTTTAAGCGTCGTTTCATAACTGTTGATGAGACATGGATCCACCACTATACTCCAGAGACAAAAGAACAATCCAAACAATGGACTGAAGCTGGAGGAAGTGCCCCAAAGAAGACAAAAACAATTCAATCGGCTGGTAAGGTTATGGCAACAGTTTTTTGGGACTTCAAAGGTATTTTATTGATTGACTATCTGCAAAAGGGTAAAACAATAAATTCAGAGTACTATTGCAACCTTTTAGATCAATTAAATGTACAAATTCAAGAAAAACGTCCTGGCTTACAACACAAAAAAATAATTTTTCATCAAGACAACGCACCAGCGCACAAGAGTGTTTTACCAATGGCTAAAATCAACGAATTAAAGTACGAGTTGCTTGACCACCCACCTTATTCTCCTGATTTAGCTCCCAGTGACTTTTACCTGTTCCCAAATCTAAAAAAATTCCTTGCTGGCAAGCATTTTTCCTCAAATGAAGATGCAATTACAGTTGTAAACCACTATTTTGAAGACCTTGAGGAAAACTATTTTAATCAAGGGATAGAATTGCTAGATAAGCGTTGGACTAAGTGTATTGAAGTTTCAGGAGATTATATATTTAAAAATAAAAATATTTTTGAAAAAATAACTATTCTCTTTCATTGATAGGCTAAAAACTTTCCGAACCGCCCTCGTATGTCTTAAAGTTTTAACGAATTTTATATAGAAATGTACATAACAAATGTGGTCTTGAGTTTTTTCAGGCACTGGAAGGGAACTATTTCTCCTTTTCCGATTTAAAACATTTTCAACACCAGCCGGACGCCAACAACAATCATAGATCTGGTAAGGCAAATATCTAGTTTCGACGGAAACGTGCATTGAACAGATGGACAGAAGGACAAACGTGGCTAGCTATAAATAAATCTTACTTTGGATTCGTAGTGCAATTTGATTTAATATTGAGTATTGATTGCTAGTTTTAATCATACGAAACGATCATTAAATAACCCCTTTTTACCTACCAAGTTAGTTTACAAAAAAAATATGACTTGTTGAGTGAATTCTCAAAAAAAGTGGTAGCTTTCGTCCCTTACCTCGTACATCGTCAATTTGCAAACTCCGCATTAAAGGCAGACATTTATTGCATGCCATATATCTTCGATCTGAAATCGGTCTATTATAAAGGGCAATAAACAACGCCAATAGACCTATCTAGGGACAGCTCGATGGTTAATTAAGAGCCCCTAAATGGGCCTCCAAAAATGGCTACCATATTAAAGGCTGACATTTAGTGCATGCCATATATCTCCGATCTGAAATCGGTCTAGGATACATAGTAAATTGGGTCATGTTATACGCCATTAGACGTATATAGGGACCTCTTGATGGTCAATTATTTTTTTGACAGAAGTGCCCTTAAGGGGCATCCAATAATGGCTTCATTTAAAGGCAGAAATTAAGTGAATTCCATATTTAAGCGAGATATTTAGTACATGAAATATATCTCCGATCTGAAATCGGTAGAGGATATATTATAAATTTAGTCGTAGTCCCTTAGACCTATAAAGGGACATCGCCATGGTTGATTCAGTTCGCCCGGAAGTGCAACTTTATTAGTTACACCTTTTAATACACGCAGAGAAAAAACATGGTTACTACATGGTCACGGCAATAATAATATGTTCTCCGCAATAAAAGTATGTTCGTCGCAACCATAGCATTATTAACTGAATTTATTTTTGACAATAGTATAATTGCTGCAATATTCATATTGTTGAAATGTAACAATAGTATTATTGCCAAAATTAAAAATGAAAATATAGTTATAGTAACAATATAAATATGGTTGGTGCGACAAAAGTATTGTGTTTTGCGTTTTATGTTAACAATAATATGATTACGGCAATCATACTGTATGTTTGTAATTTTTCATCATTTAAATATGCTTTTAAGAACAAATGTTATTGGTACGGATCTAATGCAATAAAAGTACTTTTTTATGGAAATTAAAATTAATTAAACAAGCTGCTTTGGCTTTGTTTAACTGAAATATTTTTAATAAAAACTCTTACGTTTATTTAAACTTATTTTTTCTACTGTGAAATAAATCCCTCGTATTATTTTGAATTTAATGTCTTTTTGAATAATTTTCATAATTCAAATCTATTGTTGACAACATAAACCAATTCTAATAAATAATATTGGGGATCATAGTATAATTGTGTTTGATCAGACTATGGTTGTAGGGATCATAACATGGTTGCGTGTGCATCATACTATGGTTGTGAGGATCATAATATGGTTGTATATGAAACATAATATGGTTGTGAGGATCATACTATGGTTGTGGAGATCATAGTATGGTTGAGTGTGAATCATACTATGGTTGTGGGGATCATAGTATGGTTATGTGTGAATCATACTATTGTTGTGAGGATCATAGTATGGTTGTATTTGAATCATACTATTGTTGTGAGGATCATAATATTGTTGTACCACAACCATATACCCAACAATAGTAATATCCTCTTCGAATATTGTCACCACAACCATACTTTTTTTCTGCGTGTAGACACATGAACCGGCTAACCGAAGGACATGGCTATATCGTCTTAGAATTTTACGACGATCATTAATTTGCATACTGTATAGGGATATATTTCGGTGATGTTGCAAACGAAATGATAAATTTATTATACACTTCGGTGGAGGGTATGCAAATAATCTTCTTAGACGAAGCAAGTGATTGGTTATGCGGCAGGCTTAATAAGGCTTAGGCTGATGGCAGAGTGCGCGCTCAAAGCGGAGCCGAGCCGAACTTATTTCATGGACATTTCTGATTAGTATGAACTATAAATAATCAGTTAATTACAAATATGATTGATAAAATTTAAGTAATTTTGTTCAATACTCGAAAATTTTGTCAAACAAAACAGAGAGAATTATTTCAACATCATCAAAACGTCAAGAACAGTTTACCAATTACAAACAACTCATATCTTTACACATACAATCACATACCAGCACCAATCAGCACGAAAAACTCTTTGAAACAGTTTTGTTCCATTCAATCAGCTTTCAGCTTGGCTCGGCTCGGCGCGCACTCTGCCATCCCGACTCTGATTTCTACTAATTTGTATGTACACAGTTTTAAGAATTTCGATCAGCTTTCAGCTCCGCTCGGCTCGGCACCGCTTTGAGCGCGCACTCTGCTATCAGCCTTAGTCGGTTCAGCCGTCGTATTCGCACAGACTGCACAGAAAAGACAATTTTCGGTTCAATTAAGAAATTCAGATACAAAAAATAAATTGGAAATCCTGTACTACAAAATTTCACATATTAACTTAAAAATACTCTTACGTTATTTATCAAAAATATATTTTCGATTTCAAGTGGTAAACGAATTTCCATTTTTACAAAAAAAAATGTATGCCTTTTATGGAAACGTTTTTGCTCTGAGGTTATGAAAAAGACACATATTAACAAAACAAAAAAGTTGTAAGCCGTTTATCGAAGACAATTTCGTATTAGGCGATGTAAAACTGTCCATATTTACAAAAAAAGTTGTAAGCCGTCAATTGAAAATATTTTCGTTAGGAGGCGTTTAAAAAATCCACATGTTAACAAAAAAGTTGTACACTTTTTTTCAAAAAGCAGTCGAAAAGACGTTTAGTTACAAGCTGTAGATGACTGTGGTTTCGGTGAGCGGCACTTTACCATCATAGGACCCCAACCAACAAATGTGCTGAACCTATAATTCAATTCAATTTGTTTATTCCAGATTCGTTAACATAAAATTATAATCTTTCGACTAACACTAATTCTTAACTTCTAGGGTATACAGAAATACTTATCTTAAATTATCTAAATAATACATTTGTTGCAGTTGCAGCGGACTGCAACTTATCCTTATTACGTACTTAAGCAATAAATCGGGATTACAGGGTGATTCATTAACAAAAAGATTGTTTTTGTAAATTAACACAAAATAAATTTTTGCATTTCAGTCAAATAGTCATTTGGAACTTTGGAACGGTGGGACGTCTAGGTAGTTTGGTAATTTTAGAAAGCTAAAAGACAGGGCTTTCTTTTAAGAGAAGAAAAACTAAACAATAGGGCCACTGATTCAGAACTTAGCAATTTTACCCTAGTACCCTTCGATCATCAATCCGAAATTTTTCAAACCGCTCTTATTTCGTCCCTTACATTTTCGGGCATGGTCGTTGTTAAAAAAATTTTCATGAAATGAGCCGAGGAATACGCTGGTGAAATTGTCAAGTCGTGAAAATCACCATGTATCTTTAGGCCAGACATTTCCGCATTTAACGAGAACTGCCAGCAGTAGGGCTTTCAATCGAACACACTTAAAATCCCTTGCGCTGCATACGATACAGATCATGAATTTTGCTGTTGTTTCTATTCATTAAATATCATTGCAATACTCGTATCTGATAAATTGTTTAACGTATTTGCGAAATTTTAATTAAAAGTTTGATGCATTAACTAATGTTTGGGGTAAAATGTTAATCTCGCCGCTGAAAAAATTTTAGATGATCATACCCTTTCGGCGGCGATTATTCACCTCGTAAATGTCGACAAGGTCTCAAGTTGGCACACTTATTCATCGTTCCAATAATAAAAATTATCCTCATATCTGCCATTAAATGGTTTTACATCTACTCGATTATTTGGTGGGTATGACTGGGTCATACCAGTCACTAACATATGCATGACCAGTTATATATCTTCTTCTTATGAGTTTTTTTTTGGTCTCCTCAATTTGCTTGTAACTTGTCCTCTACCATCCGCTTTCATCATTAATCTTGAGATTGAACAATTTACTCAACATGCGGCTTTTCCTTCAAAACTCATGTAATGCCGATGTCGGCTGTATTGTTTTTGGGGATTTCTCATTTCATCGCGATGATGTTTTTGTGTTCCCAGTAATTATTAGGCTCACCATTTTGACATTTCATGATGTGCCGGGCATCACTTGAAGTCATTAACTCTGGTATGTGCGTGTGTCTCAATGTCTGAGCGTCTTTCACAGCCACCCAGTTGTAGTCGCTTGGTCGGTAGGTCTGTCGGTCGGTGTTAATGTTAATTATTGTTAATTTTTCTGGTTCTTCTTTGTATTGTTTGAATTTATTGGTAAGGTCAGTTGCGAGTGTTGTATGTTTCTATGTATTTTTTTTGTCGGTGATTTTGGGCACATGTTTTGGTTGCCTCTGGCTGTCTGTGCCTTTGTGCGGGCCATTAATCTCGTGTCCATTTCATGTCACCATTCTTGTTCTTCATACCCATACGGGTGTTGATGTCTGCCATGGAAAGTGTCAACGAAGTCGATTGTTAAGACAGATGCTGCACTGGACCTTCAGACACAACTTCTTTTTTGGTCTATTTCCAGACATTTTATTCGATTTTATTTTATTTGTATGTGAAAAGTGATTAGGCCAGTTATATTATGATGGTGCTAGAAAACTTTAGTTGGTCAGCATGACAACATGTTAAAAAAATAATCAGCAGCACAATCAAAAGTATATAAGATGTAAAAACTTCAATTCGACAACTAAAAAAATATCAACTTAAAATATTTCAGCGAACATTTACTACAAATGTTCAACCTTATTAAAACAATTTAAAACGTTGTTAGGTTTTTACTTATTATAAGGTTCGGCTTGGCCCTCCATCGACTCTTTGCTACTTAGACTAAAGTCCAAAATATTTGACTATATTTGGGCCCTTCGGCACCCGTTTCTACTCTCAGCAAAAACCTCAAAATTACTTTATATTTGAATGCCTAGCATATTTTGGACTAGTTTGAGTACCATATATGTCCGTATTGATTGGCATCCAACGACTATGTTTTTTTGAGGTATTAAGTCTCAACTAACAGTACCCATATTAGCCATTGTCCGTCCACAAAAACTTATTATTTCTTAAGCGAATACTCAAAAAAGTGTACTTTTTTCCGAAGTCCCTTCAGTCCCTTAAAGGGAAACCTTTTCCCCCTCGGCCGAATGCGCCTATTTACAAATCCGAACAGCTTATGGCCATAAGTCTTTATCATGCTTAATTTCGGTATCCTAGGTTGATTTGTTTGACCGCTATCGTGCCGACAACAGATACATAGATGGACGGACAAGACTAGATCGTCTTTATATTTTTCGGCGATATATAATATATGTATCTTTCCTATTGGGTCTCCGATCAATTTTACATGATGTTGCAAACAGCATGGGTATAAAAATAAGCGAGGGTTCTGATACTGTGCACGATGATAGCCTACAATCATAAGCTGTACGGTATCGGGTCAGGGCAATAAAGTGTCTCCTTAAGGCTTACTAATTTTTTTAATATTTGGTATCTATGATTTGACCAGGCCGAACTTAATGACTTAAAATTTTCCACAACTAAGTATTATCTTTAAAACTTTTTTACGTTTCACCATGGGATGCAGTTTGTACTAAATTTGATATTCCGTTTGCTACACCTCGAAACATTGAACGGAGACCCTATAAATTATATACATTCGAGGGTTGATATATTATAATAATAATAATATTATATATAATTGCAAAGTTTGACATTTTTTTTAGCATAAACGTACTCAGAACGTTTTGACGTACGACCATCATTTTTGTTGTTTACAGTGACTTGAAAAAATTAATTTGGCAAAAAAATGGAATCAACTCGTGAACATTTTAGTGCGATTATTTTTCACAACTTTCGATGTGGATTATCACGACAATAGTGGATCGATAAACTTAAATCTTTGTAAGGCGATGAAGCACCATCATATAGCACTGTGAAAACTGGTTAAATGAATTCAATCGTGGCCGACGCTCGCTCAAAGACGAAGGTCGTGAAGGCCGTCCAAAAAAGGCCGTTGTGCCAGAGAACATTGATGCCGTGCGTGAACTGATAATGCATCATCGTCATGTGACATACCGTGAGATAGCGGCATCCTTGAGCATTTCTTCCACCAGCATACATTCGATATTACATGAAGACCTGACCGTAAAAAAGGTTTGTTCTCGTTGGATCCCGCACAATCTGACAATTGCTGAATGAAAGGCTCGTGTCGACTGGTGCAATTTTGAAAAAATAAGAACGCGGTGCTTCATATCGTCATTCCTAAGATCGTCATAGGTGACGAATCATGGATCTATGCGTATGAGCCCGAAACAAAACAGCAATCGACCATGTGGGTCCTCGAAGACGAGCCAAATCCAACGAATGTTGTTCGTGGAAGAAGCACTTCGAAGCAAATGAAAAGCCATGTGGCGACTGACCCATCATTTCCGTCGAATTGATGGGTCATCCGCCGAACAGCCCTCACTTGGCACCCATTGACTTCTTTCTATTCCCGCACATCAAGAAAAAAATGCGTGGTCAACGATTTTCGTCGCCAGAAGATGCTGTTGAAGCGTTTTGGAGGTGTCTCAATCGGAGTGGAAAAAGTGCTTCGACAATTGGTTTAAGCGCATGCAAAAGTGTATAAATCATGCTGATGAATAACTTAAAAAACAACAAAACCATTTTTGATGATAAATATTCGCATCGTATAGACCATCACACAGATACGTTTGAAACAAATCAGACCAGATCTAACTCCAGAAAAAACAAATATCTTAGAATAGTTAGATGTCGATTGGACACGACAAAACAACAAGTGGAATATATTGGTAGTATGGAATTTAACCGTCTTCCTCGTGATATTAAATATTAAACTAAATCGGATTTCCGTTGTAATATGGAAAGTTAAAGAGTATTTATTTCTTAATAGGCACACAGAGAACAGATTTGTTGCCACAACCGAATTTTTTGTCAACCGAGTGCTGGTGGTTGCAAGAACTATCCATATATTCCATTGCTACAACCGAATGTTGATTGGGTAGACAGCAATTTTCAATTGAGGTAACTGACACTTTCGGTTGAGAAAAGAGGTATCGGTAATCCTAACTGACTAAGATGATTATTGAAACTGAATTTGTACATGTCTTGGTTGTTGTTATAGATTGTTGGTTATAAGTATTTTTTGAAAAACTTTAATAATTTACCGCCTTCCATCACTAATCTGAAAAGAATTAATTAATATTAACTTATTGTTAAGCTTTAAGTGGCCGTATCTCGGGAAAAAACGGGTCGCCAGCAAAAAAAAAAACTTAATTGTTGTTTTGAATTATAACGAGGTCTATCTATACCGAAAATTCTGATCAAGTCTGAATAATGTCGCTAAATTACAGTTAAGCCTTTTATTTAAAGTTCGTTCACATCTAGACAGTATCGTTTAGAAGCATTCACCGTCTAACCCAAGAACCTTAAACTGTCTGACCATTTATTTGTTTTTATACATTTTTTTGGGATTTCGAAAAACGTTTTCGTGGTAAACAAAGATTTTGTTGTGACTAGAACCAATAACACATTGCGTTGTTTTTTTGTTGTTGGTGTAACCAATGATTTGTTACAACAGCCAACTTAACACGGCTGGGTCACTACAAAGATCTAATCTGTTGTCACCACCAATTATTGGTTCTAAAGCAACATGTATATTACAATTAGTTGGTTGCCATAACCGCCAGTTGTCGCATCTAATAGTTAAAATGAATTTGGTTTGAATAAGTGCGCTGTTGACTGTGATTACCGTGATATGGTTGTAGCAACCATCACATGATATCTCTAACCTTGTTACCATCATTACTATTGAATGTTGGTTATTGAAATATAAATTCGGTTTATCCAACCGAATTTTTTTAGTTTGGACTGATTTCTAACTGATTTTTTCTCTATGTATGGAAACACTTCACATTTAATTAATTATATACTTGAAGCTTTAAAATGTCTAAAATTGTTCGTTTTTTATACATAATAAGGGGTGGTTAAATTTTAAGGGCAGATGTTGAATTAATTAATATTCAACATCGGCCTAAATGTCAAGTTTTTTCTTTAATTTTATTAATTTTATTTTAATTAATTTGGTCAAAATAGTATATAACTGGTATGGATCACATGTCTGAGAATTTTAAACCTGGTTTGGCTTAAACCTCGTGATAAAGGTCCAGAGGACCCTTACAGTCATTTACAGAGTGTTCGCTATATTATGTAGAGTGAAGAACTGTAGTTATGTATGTATAACGGATAACTCTAGAATAGCAGAATGGACGACGTAATTTGGGTTTTGTAGGTTTTTCGCGTTGACTGTTTTAAGGAACACGTATGAGAGCATTTAAGCCACGTGACGTAGAATAAAGGATTCTACACAGTCTTTTTTGAGTGTTCGTCCGCGATTGATATTGACTGTTTTAAAGATCACATATAAGAGCATTTAAGCCACGTGACGTAGAATAAAGGATACTACACAGTCTTTCGGGCGCGTGTGTTCGCGATTACTGTTACGGATGGAGATTAGAAAACACGGTGTTCGTTTCTCCGGAGTCTTAAAGAGCTTGGACTGCATAATAATTGTCTAGCGAGTATGTTATCATGACGTTAAAGCTTCTCTTTGTGCTTTATATTGATTTTTTGAACTGCCTCTTTGACGAGAGGTATTTTCAAGTCTCGGTGGATGTTTTCATTCCTCATATACCAAGGGGCACCGGTAATAAGCCGCAATGTCTTCGATTGGACTCTTTGTATTTTGTCGAGATTGCTCGAACTTGCTTTGCCCCATAGCTGGGCACCGTATAACCAGATAGGTTTGATTGCACTGTTGTATAGCAGGACCTTATATTCAAGGCTTAGTTTTGAGTTCGCGTTTAGGAGCCAGTGCAGTTGATGGACCTTAAGTTTCAGTTGAGTTTTCTTGTCTTCGATATGACTTCTCCAGGTGAGTCGGCGATCCAGGTGGATTCCAAGGTATAAAACATGATCAGATTGAGAAAAATGGATATTGTTTAGTTTCAATGTCGGACAAGTGCTAAAATTCAGTGTGAAAGTTACCTGTGTGCATTTAGCCTCATTGACTTTTATTCTCCAGTCAGAGAGCCAAGATTCTACTCGTCTGAGATGTACACCTAGATTCACAGATGCAATATCCTGCTTTTTATGTGTAGCCATTATAGCGGTATCATCGGCAAAAGTAGATGTTAGCACGCTTGGGCTGGTAGGGATATCTCCGGTAAACAGAAGGTAAAGGATAGGCCCCATGACGCTTCCCTGGGGAACACCTGCTAGTATAGTAAAATGATAACGAACTTTTTATGATCCGAATTGGAAGATATGGATGTGCACGATATGTGGTTTCAACAGGACGGTGCCACTTGCCACACAGCTAAAGAAACAATGGCTATTTTGCGCGACAAATTCAATGGCCATGTCATCTCACGTCGTGGCGATGTTAATTAGCCGTCAAGATCATGTGATTTGACACCGTTGGACTTTTTTCTTTGGGGTTATTTGAAAGAAAAGGTGTACGTCGATAAGGCAGCAACAATTCAAGAGCTAAAAGATGAGATAATTCGGCACATTAACGGCATAGAACCGCAATAAAGCCTCATTGTCATCGAAAATTTGGACCATCGGAAGTGTGTTTGCCGAGCTCGCGGCAGCCATTTGGCCGATATTTTGTTCCATACTAATTGAAACATACCATTATTATCATAATAAAAAGAAATGACAATATTTTCCTAAATAATTTGTGTTTTTTTCAAAATCAATATCGGCCCTTAAAATGTAACCACCCGATTTGGTACAAAGCCGCAAAGACCTCATTAAGAAGCTTCAAATCCTTCAAAACAAATGTCTGAAAATAATAAATATTAAACACTGGAGATATCCAACCAGTCTTTTACACACACGTACGGGATACGAGCTTATTTACGATTTTATAAAAAGATTAAATACTAAGTATTACGAAAATATAGAAAACTCGACTTATCCATTGATAAGAGAATGTCATGAATTAGCTTAAATTTAAAATAAAATGAGATCATAAATCACCAAATAAAAAATAATATGTTTGCGTTACTATTAAACTCTTATAATATTAACACATACATACGATATATGTATATTTTCTAAATATGTTTGAATTTCCGATTTTGTATCTATATAAAGGTTTTGCCTAATTTTCCTTTACAAATGTATAATAAGTAAACTAACAAATAACAATTGATAAAATCTCACAACTCTGTACATATGTGTAAATACAAACTGTAAATAAAGATGAATTTATAAATAAAAAAAATAAAAAAAAATGATAAACATCTAAGTTGAATATGTTGCCAGCTCGCCTTGGGCATTAGGCTCTGAGGAATTAAAAAATATAATTGTATTACTTATATATTTTTTATTTTAATAAAAATGGTGGAATTAAAAAAAAGCAAACGCAAAAAGTCTGGTGAAGGCTATGCGAAGCCCTGTCTGACTTTATACGTTTTTTCTGAGTATTTAGGCTTACATTCGTTATGGTGTAAATAAATCTGCCATATTCCAATATTTAGTTTTATGCCAATAATAGTTTTTGTGTTTCCAAGAGTTACAAAGGTTTCTTATTTTGGGAATCATTATGAAACGACCATCACCAGCCAACACTTTGGCAACACAACAAGGCAAATATCTATTCAAATCACACAATTTCCAACACGTTAGTGATAATTATCCAAATATCGATACGCGTCAATTTCGTAAAGCTTTCAGCAAAATGCAGCAATTAAAGATATTGCAGACGGATTGGCAAATTAATAAAAGGCCTATTGTAAACACAGTTTTTGTAGGCAAACAGCAATTCCAAAAGTAAATAATAGATATCGAAGATTTATTAAAGACATTTTTCAGATATATTTATAATAACAATTGAGATAGCTTTCAGGCGGAACTTTAAACAAACTCGCAAACTGGCCTTCTTGCCAAATTCAAAGGCTGTAAATAGGTCGTCATTATATGCACGATTTTTCATTCTCAAGATTTTAATAACTATTCAAAAAACCAAATTTGAAATTAAGTTAAAAAATCAAAAAAATCCATGCGTTTAGCCAGCAAATCACAATGAATCATTAACACAAATTTAATTTTACATAACAATAGCTGCGCGAGTTCGCGAGTTGTTTACGTATTTTTTACACATTGGGGCAAAATGATAATCCCTACACTCACTCTTCGCCAAACTGATTATATGTGACCATTACCCTGACCAATACAACAAGAGGCAAACACAAAACAGGCTAAAGAAAAAAACGGAAAATACTTAACGTTTCCAAAACTTAATCATTACCTGTCAAAATGTACAAATTAGATTTGAATTTCGTGCAGAGCAACGTGGATTTCAGTGAAACAAAAAAACGAAATTCCTCCTCTAATTAACAACTTTCATCATGGACATCGACTGCTACAACAAATTCAATGATCGACCTGAGACCATCACATGCGAGACATGGTCGCTCGCTACTGTTTGAATGTTTCGGAATGCAAAACATCGTTATTTCAACAAAGTTAAACAGTTTTGACATTTTTAGCAGCTAGCCTTAGTTTAAAATGTAATGACTTTGACAAATCTCCATGTATACTCGTACAATTGCGAACTGCGTAGAGCGTTTCGTTCAAACACTGCTATACATTTTAGCTTTTGTGATTTGGATACTAACTAGTATTTCCAGTTCCGTTTCGAATACGAAAAGCTTTATTAACTTTGGCTGTAGTTACCGCTTGGCAACTGTTGGTAGTTTTCGAATCAAATTAAAAGCTTAACAACGAAGCGGTTTAGTGAAGACACTTACTACAGTATCAAAACACTTGTTTCTGCCTGACCATAGATGTCGCCATATTCATTCTTCACCGCTATGTCCACTGAGTTTAGTTTTATGATTGTTACACTGGAAAAAATTACATTCTTGTTTTTAAAGTGTGCTTTTTAATTGTTTAAATGTGAACAATAAAAAACCTTTTCGATTTCGGCAAATTGCCATCAACCATCAGTAAAATTCTCGGAGGGTTATCAAAGTTTTATGAAATGGCTACCAAAACAGAACTAATATATTCACAAACTAGTGCAAACATACGAGGGTGGTTCGGAAAGTTTTTAGCATATCAATGAAAGAGAATAGTTAGTTTTTCAAAAATATTTTTATTTTTCAATATAATCTCCTGAAACTTCAATACACTTAGTCCAACGCTTATCTAACAATTCTATCCCTTGATTAAAATAGTTTTCCTCAAGGTCTTCAAAATAGTGGTTTACAACTGTAATTGCATCTTCATTTGAGGTAAAACGCTTGCCAGCAAGGATTTTTTTTAGATTTGGGAACAGGTAAAAGTCACTGGGAGCTAAATCAGGAGAATAAGGTGGGTGGGCAAGCAACTCGTACTTTAATTCGTTGATTTTAGCCATTGTTAAAACACTCTTGTGCGCTGGTGCGTTGTCTTGATGAAAAATTATTTTTTTTTGTGTTGTAAGCCAGGACGTTTTTCTCGAATTTGTACATTTAATTGATCTAAAAGGTTGCAATAGTACTCTGAATTTATTGTTTTACCCTTTTGCAGATAATCAATCAATAAAATACCTTTGAAGTCCCAAAAAACCGTTGCCATAACCTTACAAGCCGATTGAATTGTTTTTGCCTTCTTTGGGGCACTTCCTCCAGCTTCAGTCCATTGTTTGGATTGTTCTTTTGTCTCTGGAGTATAGTGGTGGATCCATGTCTCATCAACAGTTATGAAACGACGCTTAAAATCCATTTTATTTCGCTGAAAACGATCCAAACAAGCTTGAGAAATGTTCATTCTTATGCGTTTTGCAGAATGCTTTTTCATCTGTAGTTCTTCATGCAAAATTAAATGGACTCGATTATTTGAGATGCCCATGATATTAGCTATTTCAGTCACATTATTCGTCGAGCATTTAATACCATATCAAGCACTTTGGCTACAATTTCTGTTGTTGTTGCTGTTTTTGGACGTCCACTACGTGGTTCATCTTCAATGCTTGTACGACCACGTTTAAATTCAGCAACCCAATTTTTTACTGTTGCATATAAAGGAGCACTTTCACCTAACACATTCATCATATCATTATGAATTTCTTGTCCCGATAAACCTTTTTTATGTAAATATTTAATGACACCACGCATTTCTAACTTTTCCATTGTAAAAACATCGCGGAAGCGTTTTTTTGTGAACACCTGTTTCTACATGAAGAGTTTCCAGATCGAAACAAAATTTAACATGTGTTCATAGCAGAGATGGAAGTTTCCAAAACACTTAACTTCTTTCTCTTTATACCGCGCTTTTTGTGCTAGGATAAGAAGTTTCCGAACCGCCCTCGTAGTTAGGTTCGGCCAGGTCGAATCGTATATACCCTCCACACTATCTGAATAACGCTAATACACTCTATATAAAGGGTGTTGCACGAATCGTTCTGCAAAAACAAAACGCAATTACTTTTTTTCTGTGTAAGCAATCGGTTTATTCTTTATTTTATTCGCAAGGGTATTAAAGGGTGTTCTCTTTAGACGTGTGGCTTTTAAGAAGAAGAAAACACATATGTGACGCGCAAAATAGAAAGAGACCTAAGGTTAAAACCAGTTTTGTTCAGGAAAGCCATTTTAAAGACTAGGTCCCTTTCTATTTGCGCTTAGAATCGTCCACTTCACTTTCATAAAACGCGCATATCTCTAGGAGGGAACACTTTTGGGGCATGGGATCGGTCTCATTCGATGCTCAGATGTTGTCCACATCAAAAAAAGAAAAAAAAATGAAAAATGATTTTTTTTACCCTTAGGTCCCTTTCCCTATGCGCTGTCACATTATATTATAATTTATTGTTATGGCCAAGAATTGAGCTTAATTGTAAAGTTTAGAGTTTCTCATTATGTTTTAAAAATGATTTCGGGCAAGCAGCCGCCGCGGTTGGCTCGAATAAAATTCAGCCCAATTTTCGAACACAGCACGGCCGTACGTCAGCAATAACGCGCCGAATGTTATCTTCCAAGGCGTCGATCGTGTTGGCAAGCGACTTCACATAACCCCACAAAAAAATAGTCCAGCAGTGTTAACTCGCACGATCTTGGAGGCCACGCCACTGGCCCACGAGGCGAGATAATGCGCTCACCAAAAGATTCCTTCAATAAATTGTTTCGTTGGCTGTATAGCATGCCTTGTTGTAACCACGAGCCGCCGCCTTGTTGTAACCAAAGCTCGCCGTCATCAACATCCTCCAATCCAGGCACGAAAAAACATTAATCAAGGCTCAATAGCGTTCTCCATTGACTGTAACATTACGGACGGCTTCATTTTTGAAGAAATATGGACCAATGGACCTCTACCCTTAGAGCACACCAAACAGTGACTTTTTGAGGATGTCTCAAGAATAGATTTTGGATTTTCATTTTTCCAAAATGCGACAACTTTGGTTAATAACCTAACCATTCAACCAAAAGTGAGCTTCAATGCTAAACAAAATTTTCTTGTAAAAATCAGGATCCGTGGCCATCTTAGAGCACACCAAACAGTGACTTTTCGAGGATGTCTCAACAATAGATTGTGGATTTTCATTATTCCAAAATGCGACCACTTTGGTTTTTAACGTACCCATTCAACCAAAAGTGAGCTTCATTGCTAAACAAAAATTTCTTGTAAAAATCAGGATCAGTGGCCATCTCGGTCCATTCACCGAACGTGCCACGCGCTTGACGGTCGTTCGACTAAATTCTGGCACGAGTTGAAATTTGTAAGCCCGCAAACCAAGATCCTTTCGCAAAATCTTCCTTAGAGTAGATGGGCGCACAACTCCATTTGTTGCGCATGATGGCGGATGGACACATTCCGGTCTTCTTCGATACTCTGCTCCACAGCAGCCATAGCGCCTTCGGTGCGCACTGTACCGCATCTCTGAGGATGCGCATTATCCACAAGAGTAAACGTGGTGCGAAACCGATCCATGGTTGCTCGATTTACCAACTCTTCTGGGCGATTATGTCGACCGAATATTGGACGCAGCGCGCGATGCGTCGCTCGAACCGAACCATTATTTTAGTAATAAATATCCACGAGTTGCAAACCGTGTTCCGGAATAAGTCCATACTTATGAAATGGCTAACCGAACTGAGCATAAATCAAGTGACAGCTGCAAAAAGATCAACTCCGAAAAAATTGTGGCCAGATTGAAAACCACAAGTCTTTAAAATAACACCCTTTATTTAGATTTATTAAAATGAATACTTGGATAGTGCAGCACCGAAAAAAGTATTTGGATAGTACAGCGGTGATAGTTTCCGTCCAAAAGGAATTTAGGCCAGAGTTTGGCAGAACTCCCCCGAGTAGATAAACCATTGGCTGGTTGTTAGGCTCTAACCTATCAAACAAAGTGCCGGGGTTACCGCCATTGGTCGAACATTGCTGCTTCGGGTCAATCCGTTACATAGAACCGGCTGTCGTGGGATTGATGAGGCTGGCAATCATGTTTGCCGAATCTAGAAGCATCGCATGTAGACCGAGGCATCGGGATCCTTATGTTCGGGCTCAGGACAACATCGCGGCTTTAGCATCACTAATTCAGGCAAATACAAGTGTTTCGACTCGAAACTTATCGGCGCAGATTGCAGTTAGCAGATGGTGATTGCAACGAATAATTTATGATGACTTCAACTTGTTTTCGTTTAAAGTCCAAATTACAAGCAAGTTACACCCTCTGGATTTGCCTATTCGAATGGAATTTTGCCAAAAAAAAAATTATTGAAATATCCGAGGAAGACAATAGTTTAATAAAATGCTTGTTTTTGCTGATGAGGCTCATTTTGCAATGTAAACAAGCAAAATTGCCGTATATAAAGTGAATCTAATCCACAAATACTCCATGAGATTGAACTGCACCCAGAACGAGTTAATGTGTGGTGAGCAGTTTCATCAAGCTGCAGCAAACGCTGTAACAGTATGTAAGAGTTTCAATGGGATTCGTAATTTAAAGATGTTGAATGAATTGTTTTACCCATAACTGCGCCGAAAACGTATTCGATTCAACAGTAGTTGGTTCCAGCAAGATGAAGCAACTGCTCGTATAGCCAGACCGGTTATGGCAGAGCTGCAACGAAAATTTCCAAACAAATTATTATCCAGAAATAACACTTTCCGCTAGCCCCCAAGGTCATTGGACCTGACTACAACAGACTTTTTGGGTTATGTCAGGCATGAGGTGTACAAGACGAAACCAAGGGATTAGACTGAATTAAAGTAGTCCATTAAAACAATAATTGAAGTGAACCCAACTCCAACCCTTCAGGCCGCAATGAATACTTTTCTGATCAAGTCTCGCATATGCGTGGATGAGCATCAAGGTTAGTTACAGTCTATCATCTTCAAACACAATTAGTCATAAAAAATTAAATTGGATTTTCTATAAATTTAATATAAAAAAAACTTAATGAAATGCATTGCGTAAAAAAGTTATTTGAATTTCACAATTGGTGCGCCACCCTGTATTTGTTAAGCCTTTATACGCTTGTTGTAACCAAATGTGGCACGCTTGATGTTAAAATAATTCGGTTATTTGGATTTGTAATGCAGTTTTCTTTATTTTGAGCACCTTCAGAGTAGTCACACTTAAACGGTACGATGTTAATAAATAATATAAATAACACAAAAAGTTTTCAGAGAATTATATTTTTTATTACGATGGAAGGATCTATGCCAATTATGTGTAAAAAAAATATTAGTCAGCCACATATTGTCCAGGGTCATATTCTCAATTTCTGGCCAAAAGAAGTACGTTATCATCTCGCGATAGCGAACAGCATTCATGGTAACTGTTAGGGCGGCCCAATTTTCGAAGAAGAACAGTCCAATGACAGAACGAACTGGGCGAGCACGTACTGGTGTTTTCACAGTATATGCTAAAATTTCCGCACAAATCTTCCCATTGTGGACACATTTGGTCGTTTATGCTGACCAAAAAAATTACGAAGTGCACCAAATACATTTTGATTAGAAAGCCCATTTTCGTTAAAGATAAAAAATTTGACCATGTCAAATTGAGCTGGGCCAAAAACTTGATTGACATTAAGTTTAGAATCACAATTTACATCATGCATGATGTTTGGACAACACTTAAGTACGGCTTTGACAGTATTGGGTAATATGGTCGATGGCGGCTCGATGTTTGACTAAACTATATTTTTGGGTCCTTTTCCTGTTCAGATACGTTAATTTTAATGTTTTGGGGAACCCATTTTTTTATTGTTTAGAAGGCCCTAGCTAGCCCATAGATTCAGGCCTTACATTTTCAAAAATCTTGAAAATTAAAATATATTGATATAAGTGAGGAACTACATTGTTTCTAAGTAAACGTATGTCGATGTTCAAAGGGACCTAATTATTGGCCCTCTACGAACCATTGACCTTAGAGTCAAGACCTCATATATACTTAGTAGGGACATAAAAACTGTTACACATTTTTTATGCTGTAAAATAAAAAGTACTGAATGTTTTTGGACCAAATATTTTTTTAATATATTTTTTGATGTATATTGTATCCAAAAAGAATCTACTTATTCGGAATGTCCGCATTTTGCCTTTACACACGCCTTAAGTCGCACTGGCCAATCATCAATAGCTGCACGAACCTCGTCCATTGGAAAATTGGCCACAGCTCGAACCAAAGAAGTCTTAAGAGATCCAATGTTGGGGTATCTTAAACCGTACACAATTTGTAATCCAATGGGTTCAAATCTGGACTGCCTGAGGGCCATTCTTCAGAGGAAACGAACGCTGGCAAATTGTTTCGAATCCAGGCCTGGGACGTTTTAGTGAGAGACACCCCACCAAACCATGACTGAAGCTGGGTGATGACCCTTTTCCACCCTTGGGATCAGTTCAGATGCTTCCTTAGATGACCGCGCATACACTCTATCATTTTGCTTGTTAAATTTTTCCTGAACGGTAAAAATTGTTTCGTCGCTGACCAAATTTTTCTGTGCAAGTTATCAGCGTGCTTCACCAAAAGACGTTTGCAAACGTATGTTTAGCTCGTTTGTTTTATTGCGGTCTGTTGCTTTTACACATTGAACAGGGATTAAACCGGCTCAAGACCTCTTGCTTCTACAGGGTGCGGCTAAAGTTACTATATGATGTAAAACAATTGTAACTTCTTTGCTTGCGAGTATTTAACTTTTTCATTTTTCCTATTTCAGAAATTAAACTTGGGAGAATATTTAAAAATGGAACGCTATACAATTGCGCAAAGAACTAAGATTGTTTTTCTATTCATTGAAAATCATCGTTCGATAATTAATACTCAACGTGTATACAGAAGATTTTATGGTGTAAGAACTGCTCCAACGGGACCAACCATTCGTTCGTTGGTGAATAATTTTGCTGAATATGGGACTGTCGGAGATTCAAGACGTACGGGCAGACCTCGAACTGGCAGATCGGCCGAAAATATTGATGCTGTGCGACAGAGCGTCGAAGAAAATCCGGAGACATCAACGAGAAGACGATCTTCCCAGCTGCAGCTTTCTGACCGCACTCTTCGGCGAATTTTAAAACACGATTTGCACCTCTTCCCTTACAAAATCCAACTAGTCCAAAAACTAAATCCTGAGGACTTCGTATTGCGCTTGGAATATGCTAGAGCAGTTTTAAATCTCGTTGATCAAAATGAAATTTTTTTGTCAAATTTAATGATGACCGACGAAGCGCATTTTCACTTGAACGGTTTTGTAAATAACAAAACAACAGACAGAAATCTTTACACGCAATTCGTGTTACCGTTTGGGTTGGCATTACCGCCCAAAAAGTTTACGGTCCTTTTTTTTTTGAAAACGATCAAGGTGTATGTAAAACAATAAATGGAGAACGTTACAGAGTAATGCTACAAAATTTTTTATTTCCGCAACTGCCATAAAAAGAGCACATTTTTGCGTTAGAGAAAACGGTTCTCATTTAACTGATATTATTTTTCATAATTAATGTAAAAAAATAACATAAAATAAACTTTCTTTTTATCATAATTTTTTTTGTTTTTTCATTCCATTCAATAGTTATTTAAAAAACAAATCATATAGTTACTTTAGCCGCACCCTGTATATTAAAATAGAAGACAAGTTTTTAACAAAATGGCAAAGTGACATTGATTTTCGTGGCTGCACACTACTTTTATCATGATTTCGGGTCCGTGACAACCCTCTTCAGAAAGCCTTGCTGCAATTGTTGAAAGTTAACCCGAACTCTATAAGGCCAGGCTCTCCCCAAACGAATGAGAACTACTGTTGTAAACCTTACTTTTCAAGTTTCCTTCACACAATTGTCCACGAAAATACAACTCACTCTTGCCACCTCTAAAGAGATTCCACATCGAGAGCCATCAATGAAAACTTCAGAAAACGTATGCAGCAGTGTGTGGATAGCGAAGGTCGACATTTCCCAGATACACTATTTAAAAGCATGTTATTTAATAATTCCCTTACTGTGCAATATAATTAAAATAAATATAAAACACATTTTTCTAAGGTTTATAATTGCTTTATTTCATTCCCAAATAAGCAAATTACAGCGCTCCACCCTGTATAAAAACATGACTACAATATTAATATTCTACTCGCATTAGGAGCAACCCGTTGCTGAAACAGATTTTTGATGTTTCCGGATTTTAACTCTTGCTGTTGTCTTTTATTTATTAAGAAGTAAAATTATTTTTTTTTATGATCTATGAAATTCAAAATAGACCACAAATTTGCTATGCTTGGTTATCGTCGTTGAGAGACTACTTTCGAGATATACTTATACATATGCATTGATGGCGATGATGAAATGTCTGCTTTATGTTAGTGAAAAAATAAAACATTAATCACATAAAATATAAAATGATTTTAATATAATCACTGACTACCATATTGATGAAATTGAAAATTTACCGTCTGCTCAAAAAAGTTATTCGAACTTTGACTTCCGTTGAAATCATTTGATACAGGGACCAGTATTGGCTGAAAAAGTGTATTGATTGATGAAGCGGTGCTGTTCCAAAATTGTTAATTAAACTAAAGTTTTCTTTGCCAATAAATTGCATTTGTTAAAGACCCATCCATGCCCGCTTTATATCAAATATCGTGAAGCTATTGTGGTTGCTTTGTTTTTATCAATACGAGTATTCTTTATTCAACGCTTCATTAGTGGGACTAACACACGATTAAACCAACAATGATGTTGTGCCCCCTCCAACGATATGATTTCTTGTTAATTGTTTAGGGTTTCCAAGTACGAGGCAATGTCTATTATGCAAATACGAGTATCTGGTTGGTAGACAATGGAAAAATTATCTTTAATTTAAAAATCACTCATTGTTGTGGTCCATTAAGCTACATCGATGGACAAAAACGTGGTAACAGACAATTGAGGGAAAGAAAAGAAATACAAATGAATAATGATTAATACGCCAGTTTTCATAAATATTAATCACTAATTAATAATTCGAAATTTTGAAACATTAGAAACCACAGAATTTGTGCTTTAAAGCATGCATGCAACTGGAAGCACCCTGCATCGTCTGAAATTGGATCGGTGTGAGAAACGGCAAATGAAGACATTAAACAATTTATTAAATGCCGGGATCCACACATACACACGCAATCAAGGGTTATTGGGGAATTTTCGAAACGCCGCGCTTATTAGTTCCAGCTAAAGATTAGATGTGAAGTACATTGGTGGCATTAGAGATTCGCCTGAAAGAACCCACCAATACATACATATGGTTGCAAGTCACCAAAGGATTGGAAAGGATGAAATAATTCGGCACATTAACGACCTAGAACGTCCAGATGTCTCAGAGTCATTAAAAATATGGACCTTCGAAGAGCGGTATGCCACTGAAGCCGGGGCTAGCATTTGGCCGTTATTTTTTCATTCATAATTGTCACAGGTCCTTCTATCATTATTAAAAATATTAAGATAATTCTCTGAAAACTTTTTGTTTTATTTACAATTATGATTAACATTGTGCATTTTGGTTGGACCCCCCCCCCCCCCCCCCTTATAATATAGTTCCTTATAAACTTTTAAGACACTCTAACCATGTCCGCCTATTAAAGGCTCGATTCAGTAAAAGCAAAAAGAGCTTACAAGATATATGTCCTATAGTAGCCGCTGAGTTGTTAATGAAAATTGACTAAATCGGGCAAAATGGAAAAAGGTTCTCCTTTGGAGACCAAAAAATCCTAATCAAAATTTTTGAAATTTTTTCTATGAAATTAGCCTTTTTAGGAAGTGGTAGGCATATACTCGTTAGCTTTCCCAAAAATGGGTGTAGTTACTGGACCTTGCAGCTTAGAAACCCGTCCCCCAATGTTCGGAGTATAATGGGTATCCAGGAACGGTGAAATCTTTTCAAAAAATCCAAATATGTACCTATATTTAAGATTTAAACCAATTAAAAGATGGAATACAACTCCCATATATGGGCAGGTGCTCCAAAATCATCCTTGGAGCTTCTGGACCATATTCAAAGGAGAGCGATGGTGCTGATAGGTGACAGTAGGGTATTCAACTCTATTTTTTACACTAAGTATAAAAATAATGTCACTTAAATGACCCCCGTTTTCAGCTTCGCTATGATGGGTTCTTTTAAAGCAATTTCCATAACATCTTTCAAAATTTGTAGCTGTAGCGTTCGAATTTCTGCATCAATGTTGGCCTTGGTTTGAAGAATTGTTTCTGTCTTGTTCGCATTTACACTCGCTCCTTCAACTATTCCCAAAAAATATTGTCGGGTGCTGACAAATCTAGCGATGTCACTTAAATGACCCCCGTTTTCAGCTTCGCAATAATGGGCTCGTTTGAGAGCATTTTCCATAACATCTTTCAAAATTTGTAGCTGTAGCGTTCGAAATTTTGCAACGCTGTTGGCCTTGAGTTGAAGGATTGTCTCGGGCTTGTTCACATATATAAGTACCCTCTCCTTCAAATAACTCCAAAGAAAATGGTCGGTGGCAGACAAATCTGGCGTTCGCGCTGTCCAAATAACTTCCGAATTTCTGAAAATTATTTGCTCTTCAAAAATTTGACTTAAAAGTGCCATTGTGTCTCGGGCAGGGTGGGCAGTGGCTCCGTCCTGCTGCAACCACATCTTAGGTATGTTTTCAAGACCAGGACGTAAAAAGTTTTCTATTAATAACCGATACCGCTCTTCATTTACGGTTACAACACTTCCATCTTCATTCTCGAAGAAGTAAGGCCCAATGATATTTGCAGATGGGTTTCATTGCCATACTGTACACCTAATGGGGCTTAAATTTCGTTGATGAATGGCTTTTGGATTGTCAGAACCTTAGAAACTACAGTTCTGCTTATTAAGAAAGCCATTCAAATGAAAATGAGCTTCATTACTCATGCGTTTGCGTTAAAATATTTTGATCGCTGATTTAAATAATAAAATTCTATTATTCTGGTTCTTTGTTGAGTTGTGAACCTCTCCATTATTTATTCTCCTAGTGTTTTTTAAAATGGGTTATCAGTCTAGAGGTATTTTTTCAGAACAAAAAAAAAAAACATAAAAGCTCAAATCTTTACTGGTAATTTGAAAGGACATTTTATGGCTTTTTTCTCAATATAATTTCCTACAAATGTTTCCGCAACTACGCCTCAGGGTTTCCATTCTGAGGGTCCCATTTTGGATGACTCGTTCGAGCATTTCGACCGGTATGGCTTTAGTGAAACGCGTAATGTTGCCTTCCAAAACCTGAATCGTAGCTGGTTTGTCAGCATAGACTTTCGACTTTGCGTAACCCCAAAGAAAAATGTCGAAAGGTGCGATATCACTCGATCTAGGCGGCCAACTCACCTGTCCAAAACGTGAAATTAGCTGCTTCTCGAAATGACCTCTCAATAGATCCATTGTTTGAGCAGCTGCATGGCAAGTGGTACCGTCCTGTTGAAACCAACTGTCGTCAAGATTACGGGCTTCAATTTCAGGTAGCATCATCATTTTTGAAAAAATATGCACCGATGATTCCACCAGCTTATAAACCGCACCCAACCGTGGTTTTCTCTGGGTATAATGGTACCTCTTGAACCTGTTATTGTTGCTCTTCAGCCCAAATGCGACAGTTTTGTTTATTGACTTTGCCGTTGAGCCAGAAATGGGCCTTATCACTGAACACAATTTTTGCCGAAAACAGCGGATCTACCCGTTTCTCACCGAACGCTCATTTCCATAAGTTGTCAACATTTGAAGGTAATTATTTTCACATTGAACAGGGATTAAAACGGCTCAAGACCTCTTGCTTCTATATTTAAATAGAAGACAAGTTTTTAACAAAATGGCAAAGTGACATTGATTTTCGTGGCTGCACACTACTTTTATCATGATTTCGGGTCCGTGACAACCCTCTTCAGAAAGCCTTGCTGCAATTGTTGAAAGTAAAACCGAACCCTATAAGGCCAGGCTCTCCACAAACGAATGAGAACTACTGTTGTAAACCTTACTTTTCAAGTTTTCTTCACACAATTGCCCACGAAAATACAACTCACTCTTGCAACCTCTAAAGAGACTCCACATCGAGAGCCATCAATAGTAATTATTTTCAAAAAACAAAATGCCACAAAATGTCCTTTCAAATTACCAATAAAGACTCCACACTTTATTTGAATTTTTATATATTTTTTTTGTTCTAAAAAATACCTCTAGATGGATCACCCATTATAATCTGAAAAAAATTTAAAAAAAATATAACGGGTGGCCCAAATAAGACCAGCTGATGAGAAACACAAATAACTTTTTTATTTTTTAACATAATTTATTTTTTCTTTTTGCAGATTATAACTGAACTGTTGGAAATTTAAAATGAATACGTGCAGTCCACAGCAACGCATCAATTGTTCTGACGCACCGAAATTATCGCCGTTTTTTAACGTAAAACCAGCGCCCACATCTTCCATGATTACAAGTTTAGTTCGCCGTTTTGAGGAACTGGGTTCTGTTGCCGACCGTCCAGGAAGAGGTGCTCATCGAAATATTCGTACTGAAGAGAACGTGGAAGCTGTGCAGCAGCTTGGAGCTAAAAAGAGCCAATGCCTGTATCGAGCAAAATGGTGGCCATTTGTCTGATGTCATATTTCACACATATTAGTCACGTTAAATTTCCATAAAATGTAATAAAAATAAATCATTTAAAAAAAACATTATTACAAAAGTTATACGTGTTTAACATCACTAGGTCTCGTTTGGGCCACCCTGTATAAACGAAAAAGTTGTTAAATTTTTAAACCCCATGTTATACCATCCACCCTTCCAATTTGTAGCTGCAGCTTTTCCATCTTTTAAATGAGGGCGACTTTACGTACAGGAGATTAATCAAAAGGGTGGTTTAATTTTAAGGACCGATGTTGAATGTGAACCACACCTAAACGTCAAGTTTTTTTTCTGCATTTCATTTGATATTTCTCAATTTCAGACTAATTCAATTTGAACCTTGGAAAGATACACAAGCGAGCAACGCGTTTAAGTTATTCAGGCTTACTATGAAAATAAAAATCAATTTTCGAAGAAATCATCTTTAGTGATGAGGAACATTTTCACCTCAGTGGATTCGTCAATAAGCAAAATTGCCGCATTTGGGCGAATGATAATCCAAGAGTGATTGTCGAAAAAACATGCACCCACAAAGAGTGACTGTTTGGTGCGGTTTATGGACTGGCGGCATCATCGGGCCGTATTTTTTAGTTACTGTAAATGGTGTTCGCTATCGTGAGATGATAACGAACTTTTAGACAGGACGGTGTCACTTGCCACACAGCTAACGAAACAATGGCTCTTTTACGCGAAAAATCAACATCTGCCCTTAAGATTTAACCACCCTTTATAAGCCATGTGTAAATCAGTAGGTCCCGCTCATTAAGGATAATAATTATACGAGTATATTATATAGCACTATGATTTGAGAGAAAGTCCCCGATGATTCCTTAATGGAATGTTAAGGGAATGCCAAAGGCAATGTCCACTATTGCATTTCAGAAATGTACCTGGGCTGTTGCTAAAATTCGTTGTCAAAATTTCCTTAATTTGATGTCAAAATGTTGCATAATTAACAACTTGATATGCAAAAGTGGTAAACGGATTGTCCATAAATGTGTCGGATACACTTTCGACAATCGAGTCTGATCAGTTTTGACATCGTTTATGATGCCTTTATAACACGTCCACCTTCTAAGCGTGGGTGTTTAAAGCAACAACACACAATAATAAAACTATGTTCAATATTATGCCGCAATAAAAATATTTTTTTTAAACCAAACAAAAAGACTTGTGGTAAAATATGCACAAGAAACTTTGCCACAGCCTTCGACGGACATCTTTTGTTCCGGCTACTAACAATAAACGAATGAATACAGTTACCACATGTCTGTGGTGTAGGGTATACAATGGCATAAATACCACGTATTCACACACTTCAAAGCGAGGGAGTAGCCCGATTATTTATACAGATTCCGCCGCCGCCGCCGCTGCTGCTGCTGCTGATGATGTTGATGAATGGACTCAAATCACAATCATGATTACAAAGGCAACAACTTTACGGCGATAATGACAATGATGGAGATGTAGATGATCAACAAATTGTAGGAGAAGTAGGTAAACAAATAGTTAAGGGCTCCCACCGTCATGGACTTTTGATTAATTTATAGCCAGCGAACCATTCGAAAAAGATGAAAATATTTTGTAACATCACCGATGAACACAGGCCAACAACGAATATTTCTTGCTTTCCTAAGCTCAGCGCTGGCATCCCACAGCTTTTGGTAGGAGAGCGTATAATTTATGTGGTGTTGGCGTAAATTCACTTGGATTTATCAAAGCAAATATTCGTTTAGTTCAACTAATACAGAAAAACAATAACAACAAAAAACAGGTAACTCTAAAATTCATTTTATCTAAACGAATTAAATCGCTTATTTGAGAGTTACATAATTTTAATTGAAGCATTGCGTCAAATGTTTTTCAAAGAAATAAAACCAGCAGGAGATAAATTAAATGCTTTCTTTGCCCATCTTTGGCAAATTAACACAATTGCTTATTTGTTTTTTTCTGGTTTGTCCATCCAAACGGGCAGCTATTTATCAATTTTGTAATCTCCACCAACTTTTTCCGTTTAGTTTTGTTGTATTTTGTGCTTTACTGTTGGTCAAATTCAATTTGGCATTTTTTAATTTTGCGTTTTTTGATTATTTCAAACAAAGTCGTGCGTATTGTTACAACTTTTTGTGTTTTTCTAAGATTCCTTGTTGTTCATTACTATTGATTTCAATTATGTTTGAAATACTAGTCAGTTTGAACAAGTGAGGTAGCTGAATTCGGGCGTGGCCGACTATTACTAGGTCTGCTATATATATTTCTGACCTTATAATGAAAATGTGAATATTTATCATCACAAATGGTTTTATTGTTTTTCAAAGTATTCTCCAGCATGATTTATACACTTTTGCATGCACCAATTATCGAAGCACTTTTCCACTCCGATTGAGACACCTCCAAAACATGGTTTTTGAACGCATCAACAGCATCTTCTGGCGACAAAAATAGTTAACCACGAATTTTTTTCTTCATGTGCGGGAATAAAAAGAAGTCAGGCAATTCGACGTTTTAGCCAGTCAAAAACGCGCTGGTTTGAGCCGATGTGTGATAGCTCGCATTGTCATGGTGCACAATAATTCCTCTTCTCTTCGTTCGATTTTTGAATTTCTCCGAAGACTTCAGGCAAACGAATTGTGATGTACCACTCAGAATTGACGGTCCTACGTTGCTCAAGCGAAACAGTCACCACATGACCAGTTTATCCGTAGAAACAGGCGACAATTTGCTTCGAAGTGCTTCTTCCACAAACAACTTTCGTTGGATTTGGCTCGTCTTCAAATACCCACACGGTCGATTGCTGTTTTGTTTCGGGCTCATACGCATAGTTCCACGATTCGTCACCTATGACGATTTTATAAACGTCTTTTGAAGCATCGTGATCGTATTTTTTCAAATTTCTTTGCACCTACGACACAAGACTTCTTTTGAGACTTCAAATTGTACGGGATTCAACGAGAACAAACCTTTTTTACGCCCAGATGTTCATGCAATATCGAATGTTTGTTGGAGGAAGAAATGCCCAAGGGCGCCTCTATCGGCCACGATTGAATTCATTGAACCAGGTTTTCACAGTGCTATAGGATGGTGCTTCATCACAATGCGTACAAAGATTTAAATTCATCGATGCACTCTTGTCGCGATAATCCACGTCGAAAGTTGTAAAAAATGAAATTGATGGTGGTCGTACGTCAAAACGTTCTGAGTACGTTTATGCTAAAAAATGTCAAACTTTCCAATGGAAGTGTCGGATGGAGGAAAACACATTAAATGAAAACAACTTTAGTGCTTATGATTGTTTGTAACCAATGTGCAGGGCGCATATATGACCAGATCTTGGAAGAGCTTTGCAAAGTGTGTATTTTCAGTTTTTCATGATTTGTTTAAGTTCCCATATAAAGATCCTTTTTCGATTTAAGAACTTATCAGTCTAGGACAACAATTGAGAACCAATTAGTTATTTACTGTGGTGATATTGCACCTTATCTACCTACATTTAGATACATTTGTCTGCTGCTCTAGATTACGTACTTCTTGCACAAATTCCGCAGGGTGTTACTACCAAAGTTGGAATTCTAGTAAAATTCTCTCAGAACAAACTGTGACAATGGCTTATTTGTTATTATAAGGCCTAACCAAGTTTTAACCTGGAACCTTTCTGTCTGATAGACAATACCTATCACACTACATTCTAGTAAATGTATAAAAAGACTTCAAGGTCAAACCAAATTCCATGTACGAATTACATTTTTAGAAAGAAATATACGAGTATGTATATCCCACGCTGCTATCGTATGTTGGTTCGAAGGGACGTAATATAAACTAGTTGAAACAGCGTTACGTTCGCAAAATTCTTGCCGACCACTAAAACATAAGGGGCGTGGCTATAACCTCCAATAAACCTTCCATTAAACTCTTTCAAAGCATATAAAATTAGTCAAAGAATTGAAGAAATAATAAAATATACGTATACGTGTAGTTTAGGGTGAATACAAAGAATTTTAAAAATATGTTAGGCAACGAATGCCAGTCTTAAAGTAACTTTGAGTTCGTATCTCTGCGAATCAATCATTTTGCAATAAAATTCCATTGATTTGTTAGTGCATTTTTCTTGCATAAGAAAAAAAATTTTTTTCCAAATTTTTCAGAAAAGAAAATTTATATTAAACGTAAAAAGTACGCCAGTGAATCATATAAAAGTTTCTACCAAAAATTTAAATATTCTTGAAAAAAGTAAATATAAAAACGCAACTTGCGTCTTCATATTCAAAATTGTGAATTTATAAGAGAAACATTTAAGAACAAAAGGAATGTATAAATTAGATTTGGAAATGAGAGTAATTAATGAACTTTAAAATAAAATTAATAGCGTCAGAGGCAATAATTCCTAACAATACAAGGATGTGCAATAGGGGTGGGATAGTGTGTCCTATTTTTGGCGACGACCTCAAGTTATATAAATTTTCCCTAACGATGATGAAAAAATATTGTTACTTGAGGTCGTCGCCGAAAATCGGAAAAAGTATCCATCACAAGAAAAAATTAAATTAATTTGCCTAACATTTTCAACCTAAAAAAATTTCGATTATTAAATACATGTATTTTTACTTTTAATAAAAACGAAAATAAACTATCAACAAAAAACTTAAACGAAAATATTATTTTGTGGTGAATTTTGTTTTGTTTGGTCGTTTTAAGTGCATTTTGCATTGGACTCTTCTTATGGGTTAGCGATAGAGGGTACTCATGACAAAAAATTGTATGGAGACTCCCTTAACGGTTGAAGATAGAGGGTGGATTTGTTGTGGGAAACTGTTGGAATCGCAGAAATGTCGGGAGTTGGTCTAACATTTAATTCCTCTAGGAGCACTTTAGCGGTGAGAGCAAAATTTAAAAAAAATTAATTTTTTGTAGGGGACCCCCCTTAGGGTAGTTATGATTGGCAAAAATGGTAGGGGGAAAAATAATTGGGGTCGGTCATACATTATACTTCTCTGGGTGCGACTCCTAGGTAGTTGCGGGGCTTTTTGTAAATATATTTCCCCATCCCACGACCTTTGACCTAGATGAGCTGTCACTTGCCCCTGTCCCAACTCTCCCATTTTTTGGCCCCTGCATTTTTTTTTCCAAACCCCACAAAAAAAAAGGAGGGAGCCATATAAAAATCGAAAACTCCGATTTTAGTGTGAGTGTAGAAAATAAAAAATGTTAACACTAGCTTGCTTCCCTTAAAAATGCACCCAATTCCTCCTCCCGCGCTGTACTTTCGTTATAAACGTGTACAATTCTAAATTACGGCTTACTTTTCAAAATTTATAAAAAAGAATATTTCTTCTAAGTTTAAGTTATTTCGATCACGATTTTGATAATCAATGAAATTAAAATATAATATAATAATTTAATGTTAATATTTCCTATTATGAAAGTTACTGAAACCCCTTTAAGTTTTCGTTTTACTTTTAAATAATTTGCCAAAAAATAATTTTGTGAATATTTCTTTGATTTCAGTCTATATTTTTAGATTTTTTGCGCATACTTTCTTTCTTTACTGTTTATTTAAAAGATTTGTAATGCTTATTTCTTGGCATTTTTTTAGTGCATATTCTAAAACGCGTTTTTAGTGCATATAATTCCGATCCCTAGTAATAATGAACAGTACAATTATTTTAATTTTTTTGCCATTTACTCTGATGGAATCATCGGTGCATATTTTTTTAAAAATGATGATGCTCGGAACGTAACCGTGAATGGTGCTCGCTATCGTGCCATGATATCGATCTTTATGCTACCTGAAAGTGAAGCCCGTCATCTTGACCACACTTAGTGTCACTTGCCATACATCTGCTCAAACAATGGATCGATTGAGAGGTCATTTCGAAAAGCAGCTAATTTCAGGTTTTGGTCAAGTGAGTTGGCCGCCTAGATCGAGTGATATCACATCTTTAGACATTTTTCTTTGGGATTACGCAAAGCCGAAAGGCTATGCTGACAAACCAGCTACGATTCAGGTTTTGGAAGCCAACACTACACGTGTCATTAAAGCCATACCGGTCGAAATGCTCGCACGAGTCATCCAAAATTGGACCCTCAGGATGGACACCCTGAGGTTTAGTTGCGTCCAACATTTGAAGGAAATTATATTCAAAAAATAAATGCCATAAAATGTCCTTTCAAATTACGAACAAGGATTCCACACTTGATTTGAATTTCTATATTTTTTTTTGTTCTGAAAAAATACCTCCAGATGGATAACGATAAAGTTAGTTATATGGGTCATAATATTTGTAAAACTATCATCTTTTTTAATATTTCAAAACGAATTTCCATCAAGATTATTATTTATAAGAATTGTCGATCGCAACAGAAAGTCTCTCCATCCAACGTTCTGAATTGTGACTTGTAGTCTGAACCGATCGCAAAACAATTTTTTTTCTGTACTTGTATATCACGGTGATAAAGGGTATTATATAGTCGGTCTGTTTTACTTATTTATATTTTGTGTCATTAAGAAAATAATTTAAATACTATGCTGGATCATTCGGTAAAAAAAAATAAAAATGAAAAGGTCTTTATGTCAACGCTTCATTTTGGTAATCCACAGTCGGCATTGAAAGACTGGAATCTTATTTTATGTTTTTATGGTACGGTATTTCCTTTTCTGATCACATATACGAATAGTAAGACAGCTTTTAATTTGCATTTTAAAGATCAACATAGTTTTGACCAAAGACTAAATGCCAAATCAAATATATATTTAACACTGCGATGACACATAATTTGAAAAATTCAATATTTGTATATAAAAAAAAACCCAAAAATCTGGTCACTTTGGTGGTGATTAATGCCACCACACACATACAAATTTTGGATGAGCACAAAGCGGAGACAACCATCTATTATTATTATTTTTTTTTTGGTTTTTGAATATTATGGAAATTCCAACAGGATTAGAGGAAACCAGCAGGTGCTTTTTGTCGCGTTTATCTTCGCTCTTTATTTAAGATCAGCAAATCGTAGGCAACAACAAAAACATAAATTAATAATAAAATTCGACTATGGTTGTGTTGGTTTTGACAACCACCGTGTTTTTGAGACTCATTTGCTGTCGCGTATTTTGGCTTTGCAAAATCAAGTAATAAAAATAAAATGATAATCCACTTAGTTGCCATTAAATGTGTTACTAAATGGTACGAAATTGTATTTTATTCGATTCGCAAAATTAATCTAAAATATGTATATTGGTATGTGCTTACCTCTAGGGCTTTTATCACTATTTCGCTATTGTCAAGGATAAATGTTCGGTGGTTTCTTTTTGATTTTCTGTTAATAATCGCTTTCGTTTTTGTTTTCGTTTTTTGCAATTTAATTGATTTGTTTCAGGTTAAACATTCTTCGAAAACAAAAAAAAACTGTTTTTTTTAATGTTTTAAATATGACAGATTTTGCTGAAAATTTATGGCACATTTATGTCCACAATTTTGTTGTTTGCAGCGTTTCACGATCCGTATTGATTGGCTTTATGAGGTATTTCAAAGTGATTTTTGCATAAATTAACACATTGGAATTTTTTGTCAATTTGTTACGCTTATTTATAGCTTCGTTTTATTTTGCTTGATATTTTTTTGCACAGAAATGTTCTATAACATTTCCGCCTTATGCTTTGAAATACAATAGGAATTTAAGATGTTTAAATATAATGCAATATCTATTTAAACTTTTAAACTGCCGAGTAATTGAAATGCGTTATAAAAATCAAGTTTTGGATGGGGCCCCAAACAAAGGAATCCATACAAATCTGCATTTAGTCGAACAACAGATTGCATTCATTCAATACAAAATTGATTCTATTGAGTGATTGAGCTGAAAAACTATTAAAAAGACAATATCAAATTTAATATGTGAGAATATAATGCTCTGCTTAGCTGGCTACTGGTCATTCTTTTGAAAAAATGCTAATTTGCAGAGCTTCTTGCATTAGTTCTTGTCTCATCGTTTCCATAGAAAACGTTACGAAGCTATGTTAATAGGAAGAGAAACATATCGTGCTTGTCTGGATAAAGGGTATTAAGTCGGAATATTTTTATTTTTCAGTAGACGCAAATAACTGTCTGATTATTCCTCTAAATAACCCCTAAGCTTTGAGAGTCCTAAGTCATTTTTATATCCTACACCACATAAGAGAAAAGATACGGTTACTACTTAGTAGGGACATAAATACTGTTACAACATTGAACACATCCATTTCAATAGTAGAACTGAACATACCCCGTTAATGTCATATGTGACAGCGCATAGAAAAGGGGACCTAAGGGTAAAAAAAATAAATTTTCATTTTTTTTTGATGTGGACAACATCTGAGCATCGAATGAGACCGATCCCATGCCCCAAAAGTGTTCCCTCCCAGAGATATGCGCGTTTTATGAAAGTGATGGTACACCAAAGATACAAGTATTTAAATCTTTAAAATGGCTCTCCTGAACAAAACTGGTTTTTACCCTTATGTCCTTTTCTATTTTGCGCGTCACATATGGGTTTTGAAAGCTAACCTCAATAGCGTTAGTCTGTAACGGAATTTTTTGTTTCAACTTTCATCATGGAGTGCTCAGATAATGAGAACCGTATCGCTGTAAAAGCGCTTTTCAAGTGTGAAATGAAAAAAGCGATATTTTCAAAACGCTCCGGCCACTAGGGATTAGCCGCATGTTCGTCTACTGATGCATAAAACTGTTTGAGGAGACTGGCGATGTAAATGACCGCCACCGCCCACGCTCTGTTCTAACACCGCATGTCATCAAAGCCGTTAAATCAAGAAATCCGCCCCGAAAACAGAAAATCATGGCCCGTGAGATAAGTATCACGCAAAAGTCCATGAGCCAAATCATTATAAAAGACTTGGGACTTGGGGCTTTTAATCGACGTACCGGACATATATTGACTGCAACTTTAAAAAACTAGGATTGAAAAATGCTGATAACATTCACAGAAAAATTTTGTTCGCCGATGAACAAATTTTTACCGTTCAGGAAAAACTTAACAAGCAAAATGATAGAGTGTATGCGCGGTCATCTAAGGAAGCATCTGAACTGATCCCAAGGGTGGAAAAGGGTCATCACCCAGCATCAGTCATGGTTGTTTAGTGGGGTGTCTCTTACGATGGGGTCACTTATCTGCATTTCTGCGAACAAGCTGGAAGCTGTTGTTACGGCTCTCAACAATTCCCTGTTCCAAAACCAGCCATGGACTTTCTAGCAGGATTCTGCGCTGGCCCATAAGGCTAAAACGTCCCAGGCCTGGCTTCGAAACAATTTGCCAGCGTTCATTTCCTCTGAAGAATGGCCCTCAGGCAGTCCAGATTTGAACCCATAAGATTACAAATTGTGGACGGTTTCATTGGGTGCCATGTTAGGGCTGTACGGCGGATGACCCCTCAATTCGAAGTTTTGGCCGGTGAAAAAGGCGCTGGTTTGAGCCAATGTGTAAGAGCTCGCATTGTCATGGTGCACAATGATTCGTCTTCTTCTGTTCGTTTTTCGAACTTCTCCGAAGATTTCAGGCAAACAAATTGTGGTGTAGCACTCAGAATTGACCGTCCTACATTGCTCAAGCGGAACTGTCGCCACATGACCAGTTTTGCCGAAGAACCAGGCGACCATTTGCCTCGAAGTGGTTCTTTCACGAACAACTTTTGTTGGATTTGGCTCGTTTTCGAAGACCCACACGGTCGATTGCTGTTTTGTTTCGGGATCATACGCATAGATCCATGATTCGTCACCTGTGACGATCTTATAAACGTCTTTTGAAGCACAGCGATCGTATTTTTTCAAAATTTCTTTGCACCAATCGAAACGAGCCTTTTTTTGAGCGATTGTCAAATTAAGCGGGATCCAACGAGAAGAAACCTTTTTTACGGCCAGGTGTTCACAATATCGAATATATGCTGGTGGAGGAATTTACCCAGGATGTCTCTGTCTCATAGTTCACGCACGTCATCAATGATCTCAGGCACAACGGCCATTTTTGGACAACCTTTACGACCTTCGTCTTTGAGCGAGCGTCGGCCACGATTGAATTCATTAAACCAGTTTTTCACATTGCTATAGGATGGCGCTTCATCGCCATATAAAGATTTAAGTTCATCGATGCACTCTTGACGTGATAATCCACGTCGAAAGTTGTAAAAAATGACCGCACGAAAATGTTCACCAGTTAATTTCATTTTTTTGCCAAATAATTGTTTTCAAGTCACTGTAAGCAGCACAAATGATGGTCGTACGTTAAAACGTTCAGAGTATATTTATGCTAATAAATGTCAATCTTTCCAATGGAAATGTCAGACGGCGCCAGCAATACTTAGTGTTGCCTATGCCAGAAATATATATAGCAACCCTCGTATCATAGGCTGACACAGCATAGTTTCAAATATAGTATCTTTTTACGGAGTGTCGACGGTGGCTTCATAAACGAGTTAATACTCGTAGGTCCTTTCCAAGATATGGTCGACTGTTGATTTTGCAGACCCAACAAATTTACAGATATTTTGCTATGACCTAATTACTTTTAAAAAGAGGGTAATAAATTATTTAATACTCGTACCAGTGCAAACTATCACAAAGATGGTACGTTTTTGTGCATCATAAAGCAAACTAAGGCATACATTTCATTTTTCATATCCTCGGGGCGGCGTGATTCAATGTTGTAAATTAAACCAAATGAAATGTTATATTTCCAATATTCATTAATTTTTCAATATACGTTTCATAAATAAAACATAAATCTTAAAAATCATAAAAACATCCAAGCTAGCAGCATCCTCCACTCTGCCAGCGTACAGCACTGACCTATCACGCTTCAACAAATAAACGAAGTAAAGCAAAACGCGGTCAGGCTCACTAAGCACTTTTCTGTGTTCCGTTGTTGAGCTCAAGCTGGGATCATTTCCAAAATCGTAGCAAGCTCGCTGGCAAAGCAATTATCAGAACAAGTTTAGATGTCGATACACTTAAAACGATACGCGAACACGCAACAAGCGTGCAACATAGGTTTGCATGTTGCGCGCATGTACTCGTAGGTACCTCGAAGTTAATGTTGCCCGCCATTGTGGTACAAGTACAAGTACCTACTGATCGACCACCTATGCTAGTCTGAGTCGCTGAATGGATGTCATCTTTGTAATTAATTTACATAATCGAACAATTAGTTTCCCCAACAAGAAACAATTTAAAATGTATTAAAAGATAAATGATTAACATTATGTAAGATTTATAACCCCTTAACATTACACAGCTCACATGTATGGATGATGCTTTGTCTTCTTTTCGTTTTTTTGTTGAAGGTTTAATGTACTCGTACTGCTCACAGTTTTTAGTACCTCACGAGTATTGCAGACTTCCGCCGCCGTGGATGACAAGATTAATAGGGAAGATGTTACACCCAGAAGAAATAAATGGATTCGTGTTCCACTAACACAGAGTGCTATGGTTGTTTCTTTCAGTATAATTTCAGTATTTTCTGATAAGTTCATAAGTGCGACTGGGAGAGCTGACGATGCTAAAATCGTATTTTACTCAACAGATTTGAGTTTAGCTACTTCTCTTCTTCGATATAATAAAATTAAGCGGACATTACACATGCATAGTAGCTGTTTTAATATGTGATTGTTGTTTAATAATCGTAAAATAATAAACAGCGTTGCCAGACTTATTTTGTAGTAAAGCCAATCTTTTGGTACGGATGTGAAGATGCAATTTCTAGCGGTATAATTGGCATAATTGGTATAAGAAGACCGGTTATTTTAGATCCAATACACATTTGTTTATACCGAATGATCAATCTACCTAGTAGGGTCATAAACACTGTTACAACATTGAACACACCCGTTTCAATAGCAGAACTGAACATACCCCGTAGATGTCATATGGGTTTGAAAGCTAACCTCAATAGCGTTAGTCTGTAACGGGATTTTAAAATTGTTTCAACTGTTTAGCTCGTTTGTTTTATTTCGGTCTGTTGCTTTTACACATTGAACAGGGATTAAACCGGCTCAAGACCTCATGCTTTTATATTTAAATAGAAGACAAGTTTTTAACAAAATGGCAAAGTGACATTGATCTTCGTGGCTGCACACTACATTTATCATGATTTCGGGTCCGTGACAACCCTCTTCAGAAAGCCTTGCTGCAATTGTTGAAAGTAAAACCGAACTCTATAAGGCCAGGCTCTCCCCAAACGAATGAGAACTACTGTTGTAAACCTTACTTTTCAAGTTTTCTTTACACAATTGTCCACGAAAATACAACTCACTCTTGCCACCTCTAAAGATACTCCACATCGAGAGCCATCAATAGATTTCTTTTACAACGTGTGTGTGTTGTAAAAAGAGTTTAGTTGACTATGTCAACTTGTGTGCCAACTTTCATCGCAGAGTGGTCAGATAATGAGAACCGTATAGCTGTAATAGCGCTTTTCAAGTGTGAAATGAAAAAAGCGATATTTTCAAAACGCTCCGGCCACTAGCGATTAGCCGCATGTTCGTCTACCGATGCATAAAACTGTTTGAGGAGACTGGAGATGTAACAGACCGCCACCGGTCGGGCCGCCCGTGCTCTGCTCGAACACCGCATGTCATTAAAGCCGTTAAATCAAGAATTCACAGAAATCCGCTCCGAAAACAGAAAATTATAGCCCGTGAGATGAATATCACGCAAAAGTCCATTAGTCGAACATTAAAAAAGACTTGGGACTTGGGGCTTTTAAACGACGTACCGGACATTTATTGACAGCAGTTTAAAAAAAATAGGATTGAAAAATGCAAACGTCTTTTATTGAAGCACGCTGAAAACACTGTGGAACATTTTTGGGGTTATTGTCTGGGGGGTGAGAAATTCCATGTCAGGGTGATGGTACTAGGTCAGTATATTAAACCCCTCAAAGGGTTTTGCGTTCGTATGTGCCGATTAACGCGTTCTGCTTTTATTCAAAATTTCATACCTTCACTTAATTGTAAATAAAAGCAGAACGCGTTAATCGATTTCTATGATCTATGTCGCATTTTGTTTATAGGTTATGTGACTTTACGTGAAAGTTATAAGACTCTGCACGTTTTTCCGTTTGGGATTTATATGTTTAAAAAAAAAAAAAATTTTTTTTTGGCAAAATTTTCTTCATAAATTTGTTTCTAATTGCAAAAATGTTGATTTGGTAGAGAAACAGTATATTAATGGATTAAAGAAAATGTAATTATTAATTTTTCTCAATTTATTTCAGCAAAATCGAACTAGTCGTTCTCGAGTAATGTCAAACTACGTTTTTGCTAACATTTTACAACTAATCGAAAAAACATCAAGATAAGGAAAAAATGTAAAAGGTCATAAAAAAAACTTTCACATACGAACGCAAAACCCTTTGAGGGTTTTAATATACTGACCTAGTACCATCACCCTGACTTGGAATTTCTCACCCCCCAGATTGGCTGTTGTACTGTGTAACTTGCACAGAAAAATTTTGTTCACCGATGAAAAAATTTTCACCGTTCAGGAAAAATTTAACAAGCAAAATGATACAGTGTATGCACGGTCATCTAAGGAAGCATCTAAACTGATCGCAAGGGTGAATCAGCGTACTTCACCAAAAGACGTTTGATTTTTCAATCTTATTTTTTTAAAGCTGCAGTCAATAAATGTCCGGTACATCGTTTGAAAGCCCCAAGTCTTTTTTAATAATTCGACTCATGGACTTTTGCGTGATATTCATCACAATGGCCATGATTTTCTGTTTTCGTAGCGGATTTCTGTGAATTCTTGTTTTAACGGCTTTGATGGCATGCGGGGTTCGAACAGAGCGTGGGCGGCCGGACCGGTGGCGGCCTTTAACATCTCCAGTCTCCTCAAACAGTTTTAAGGATCGGTAGACGAACATGCGGCTAATCCCTAGTGGCCGGAGCGTTTTGAAAATATCGCTTTTTTTCATTTCACACTTGAAAAGCGCTATTCTCGTTATCTGACCACTCCATGATGATAGTTGAAACAGTTTTAAAATCACGTTATAGACTAACACTATTGAGGTTAGCTCTCAAAACCCATATGCCATTAACGGGGTACGTTCAGTTCTACTATTGAAATGGGTATGTTCAATGTTGTAACAGTATTTATGTCCCTACTAATATGAAAAATGTATTTTTCCTGCACGCTTACTAACCAAAGAGGCTTAGAAAAGTCGTAACAACGACTATAAAAAAGCGGCTCTGACACTCAGAAACTGCTGTCGAATTGCCAGGAAAGAAGAAATTATGCACCGAATGATGGTAACATCAGATCCATGATCGCACATTTGACTCCTTCGTTAATTTAAAAAAGCTTAAGAGAGACGATGTTATATAAGAGACGATGTTAAGGCTCTTTTAGAATAATACTAGATAGTAATTATAAAATTTTATTAGAAAACTTCGTTGAAGTTATATGGGTGGTATGTGATGGGCGTGGCCGGTTATGATGCAACTTTTAAAACTGTTTAATTTTGATAATTGTAAGTTCTGCGCGTAACTTCAACACATTCGGATCAAAATAAAACAAATTTATATCAATAATTCGTTTTAAGCTATATGGGCGTTATGTGATGAGCGCGGCTGATTTTAATGAAAATTTCAGAACTTTTTCCTTTTCTTAATTGTAATTTCTGTGCTAAATTTTAACACATTCGGACCAAAAGAAAAAATTTCGTAAGAAAAAATCATTTTGAGTCTTATGGGCGTGACCTTCTTCAACGATAATTTATATTTGTCTTAATAGCGTTATGAAAGAGATCGTTGCCAAGTTTCGTCAATCTACGAGCGTTCCTTACAATCTTCTCAAACAAATTTATGAAGCCATATCTACTGTGCGGCTTCCTTTTCTTTAAATACAACTTAACAACTGTCTCATTGCATACATACTCGTAATCGTATTAAATAACAACAGGATAGATTTGGTCGTTTCTTGTAGAACGTCGTTTTTCCAACATACTCGTAATATGCCCACCGACTACTCATTGTAAAGAGATAAAATTCGGTACGGTTTGCGCTGGCAACTTGTCTGCCTCAGGCATTTTTTTTGCAAAATTTATGTTAGCAAAGTTGTCGGAATTTATTCATCAGCGCAGAATTACCAATATATTAAAAAAGAATTAAAAAAAGCTTACCCAAACTCTCATTTATAGTTCCAGATGTTCTATCCAGTGGAATAGTTGTAATTTGATGCACTTAACTACAGACATGATAAAGTTGCTTGCTACAGCTCACTTTTTGTTTTAGGTTTGTTTGTCCTCTGTATTAGTGTAGCTGCACCCTTGTCCGAAGGGTCGTTCTCCCGAAGACATTGACGATTGTCGAGAGAGGTCTCTGGCTTTTGCCTAAAGCATTATTTTTTTGCCATCACTACCCTTCTTTAAATGCTGGTGAAATTCTTATGTGAGTAATGGTGCTCATATAGCTCTGACAATAGGCTCTCGACACCAACAGCTAATCTTTGTTTTGATATCGTCAGTATTAAGACCTGTTTGTTCGGCTCTATCATTGGTGGGTGACTGCTTGTGGGTTGGTTCCAAATCCAACCTTTCTTTCAAAAGATTCCCATTTATGTCTCTGTATCAAATTAGCCCAGTAAACGAGTATTTCGCTTGGTGTACCACTCATTAGTTGTATTTTTGCGATAATTCCTATACCCATAAACCTTAATATCGGCAAATATTTACATTTCCATTGGTCTGGCAACATTATTGCATTATCACCAAGGCTTCCGGCCACCAACAGACGATTGAAAAATGCTCCCAAGAAATCTTGTTTATGAGACGCTTATCGCCATTGGATTCTCTCGCTTCTGGAGAGTGATAAAAAATATCGGTTTGCCATGCGTCTTAACTACTATTGTTTGTGGCTTTTGGCAAGCAGTCCGCGTTTGGTACAGACCGCCTCTCTTTTGCGATAGCTACAGCAACAAATTTCATTATCATCATCATCGCTTTAACGTCTTCTTCCACTTCTTCAACTTTGGTAACACAAAAGGCATCTCGATTTGTCTGCATGTGTCAGTTTTTGGCCATCTGTATTGGCCGAAAATCGAAAAGACTCTCGCATGCACTTCAGTTCGGTTTATAAAGGTTTGTACTATTTTTGATTAGCATTTAGTTGTTTTTAGATTGTCAATCGTGATACACAGGTAGCGCGTTGGTGACACTTTTCTGCCTTTCGGAGTGGACAACATCTGTTTGTGATTAAATTGGAATTTGCTGGATTTAAATAAAAATATAAGAAAAAAAACAAAAAACTTTAAAGAAAATGCGTGTGTTTATCGTAAGTGTTAATGAAGGAGTAAATGCTTATGGAAATAGCTCAGACAATTTATGAGTATGAACTAAAAAATATGAATATACAAGCAAAATAACATTAACAGAAAATGTACGCCAAAGTGATGTTCAAACAAAAGTGTATTAAATTTGAAATAGTTTGGCATATTACGCCCATGCAGTTACGCCACGCAGTTTGTCCAAAAAAAAATATTTGTGGCCATGATTGAATTGAAATTAAAACTGTAACTGATTTCTTTCGGACAAGCGTAAATTAATTCATTCCTACCCTTTTATATGTTGTTCGCAATTCTCAAATAAGAAACTGCTTAAAATAAAAACTGTTGAAATAAAATTGAATTAAAGTTATACAGGATTTCAGTTGGATAGTAAATTCTTAAAGTGAGGTATCCTTATATATGGTGGATGGTCAGCGATTAAAATTTCGATAAACCAAAAACTGGCATAAAATATTTACCTAATGCCCCCTCAAATGTCTAAAGTTCCATTTGCAACACCTCGAAATATGATTCGGAGACCGTATTAAGTATATGTCGCTGGATTATTATAGCAAGGGCATAACTTGATTTCTAGTTTTTTACAAAAGAATGTAAAAACTCGATTTAATCCGAAAAACAGTAGAAATAAAATAATATGTAATATGTTTAATAAAAACTCCCAACAACTTCTACTCTAATGTCAATTTTTCATTTGTTTTGAAAAAAAAATAGAAATTAGTTACAACCTCCCTATGTTAAGCCATCAATATATTATTGACTGTCGTAAAAATCCTAGACGTTCCGTCCGTCTGTATGTATGCAGAAAGTGCGATACTAGTCAACCCAAACATCTAGGTCAGTTAGGTCTTCGAGTCATTAGCTGTTTGGCTTTGTATGTACTTATACTCGTATATTGACGAAATCGACCCAGATGGAAAAAGTTTTCTTTGGAGAGACCAAAGGTAACTCGAAAATAAATAGATTTTTTGAGTATTTGCTCATAATTTGTGAAGTAACCGCGGCTAAAATGCAGTTCTTACAGTCCTAAGAAAATCTTGCTTTTACTTGGGCTCAGTCGAGTTGTCCGAATTGAACCAATAAACGAGCCGTGTGGTGAATTGTGGATCAAAGCAAATTTCACTATGAATTCATCAAAGCAAATATGGACTTAGTCTTAAGAAAGTCAGAAAGTTATTAGATTTTTATATATTTATTAGACAAATTCCATAAAAAATAGTCCATAAAATAAAAAGGCTGTTTTTTCCGACGTGTGGTTTTCAAGAAGAAATAATACGCATATAATTAAAAGTAATGACCAAGAATTTAACTTTATTATAAAGATAAGGGTTTGCCATTAGGTTCTAAAACTGCTTTTGGGCAAGTGACCGCGGCGGTTGGCTCAAATGACTTTCAGCCGAGAGATCCAATTTTCAACCACTGTTTGCAGCATTTGGGGCCGTATGTCAGCAATAACGCACCAAATATTCTTTTCCAAGGCGTCAACCGTGTCGGGCAGTTCTTACAGTCCTAAGATGTAGACAAGCGACTTTACATAATCCCACAAAAAATAGTCCAGCGGTGTTAAATCACACGATCTTGGAGGCCATGCCATTGGCCCGCAACGCGAGATAATGCGCTCACCGAAAGTTTTCTTCAATCAGTTGATAGTTTTGTTAGCTGTATGGCATGTAGCGCCGTCTTGTTGGAACCAAAAATCGCCCACATCAACATTCTCCCATTCGGAAACGAAAAAAAAACATTAATCATGGCTCTGAAGCGTTCCCCATTGACTATAACACTATGACCGGCTTCATTTTTGTTGAAATATGGACCAATTTCCTCTGCCCATAGAGCCACACCACACGCGTTAAACACTAGGTTCCGGTCAGAGAATATAAAAATTCTATCGTGCACAACTTATTGATTTGAGTGAAGTTTCCACTTGTTCCTTAATAGGATGTTTTTGGACCTATAAAAATAATATGAAAGTTTAATGACAAAAATTACTTAATATCGCTTTTAAACATGTATACATTTGCTATTTTGTGAGAATTAAACCCGCCGCTGGATATTTTTTTAGATGTTCATACGCGGATTAAATCCTTGATTTACTTGCATAAACGTCACTGCGGCCCACTTTTGTTCACCCTTTTTTTGAGCTTAAATAACACGACATGAATATTGGCCGATTGCGAAAAACTTCGGTAGATTTGGTCCAAAGACTAAACACATCTTTTCGTGTTTGGATATAAATCCATGCACCCTCCCAACATTTGGAAGTTTCTTTCATCGTCCATCGTCATATGAGTAAAAACAAAACATTTAATCCGATCTTCCAACATTTCGTGAAGACGACATGAGTACTTATCATCACTGAATTGTGAGAAGTTACCCCTGGTTCCTTAATGAGATGTTGTGGAACTAAAGTAAGGTCGACGTAAAATCACCGCTGATTCCATTTAACGATGACTGTATATCGGTCCCTCCGTCCATCTAAAGCTTTTAATCAAACTACAGGTAGCAATATTTCTCTGATTTTCATGAAAATTGGCAGAAGTAAGTTTTTTGCAACAAGGACGGACATCAATGAAATTGAAGAAAATCGGTTTAGATTTATATATTACTCCCATACATATATGTTCATACAATTGCATGCCTTTAGCTCTAGAAGCCACACTCTACATCCAATCGTGATGAAATTTGGCCTACGTTAGTTTAATGGGCCAAGGAAGGACGTTTTTAAAATTGACACAAAAAAATCGGGACAGATATAGATATAGCTCCCACACAAATAAATTCATCCGATTTTATATTTTTAGTTCTAGCAGCCACACATTCCATTCAATCTTGATGAAATTTGGCACTCGTTAGTTTTATGGGCCAAGAAATGACGCTAAAGAAAATTCGTCCAGATAAAATGTTCATCCGATTTTTATGCTTTTTGCTCTGGTATGTTACTCGTATTCTACATCCAATTTTGATAAAGCTTAGCGAAAAAGTTTTTGGGCCAAGGAACAACGTTATTTATAAGTAAATTGCAGAAAATAGGTTCAGATTTAGATATTGCTGCAACACACATATGTTCGTTCAGCCGATTTTATATTTTGAGTTCTATCAGCCACATATTACATTTAATCTTACGGCAGTTTGGCACATTTCAGTTTTTTGAACCAAGCACCGAAGTTATAGAAATAATATAATGAAATCGGGTTAGATTTGGCTATAGCCTCACAACAAATGTTTATACGATTTTATGTTTTTTAGCCCTATAAAACTCATGATACATCCAATGTTGATGAAATTTGACATAGGTAAATTTTTTCTGCCAAGGTCGGACGCTATAGAAATATGAGAAAATCGGTTCAGATTACGTTATAGCTCACACATATATGTTCCATTTATTTTACTTTAAAAAAATGAAATTTGCTTACAAATTCATATGTGACATTAGTTTTTTTTAGAGCCAGTCCTTAAGGGTCCAAAAACCTACTTTCTGTTGGTTTTCCTGAAAATCCAGAAATGCATGGTGTACTATAGTCAGTCACGTCTGACCTTTGCTTTTAATCATCGTTTTTGTTTTTTCATATGGGGAAATCAGTCAGCGAAGAATTTGCATATGTGACGCGCAAAATAGAAAGGGACCTAAGGTTAAAAACCAGTTTTGTTCAGGAGAGCCATTTTAAAGATTAGGTCCTTTACTATTTGCGCTTAGAATCGTCGACTTCACTTTCATAAAACGTGCATATCTCTGGGAGGGAACACTTTTGGGGCATGGGATCGGTCTCATTCGATGCTCAGATGTTGTCCACATCAAAAAAAGTGAAAAGTTGATGAAAAGTTTTGTTCAGGAGAGCCATTTTAAAGATTAGGTCCCTTTCTATTTGCGCTTAGAATCGTCGAGTTCACTTTCATTAAACGCGCATATCTCTGGGAGGGAACACTTTTGGGGCATGGGATCGGTCTCATTCGATCCACAAAAAAAAGAAAAAAATGAAAATTGATTTTTTTTTACCCTTAGGTCCCTTTCTCTATGCGCTGTCACATATGTATACCACTTAGACGTAGACGTCATTGATGGAAGACGATTTTTTGTTAATTTTTTTTATTAGTTATGACTTGAACAGTTTTTATTCTGGTTCGAGACCTTTTTGTTGTGGTTTTAAAAAGAAGTTAAAAAATAAAAAGATAATATCCCATTACGGGAACCAACTCGCAGAGAAACCAACTTAGCATTTTCCACGCACTCATATTTAATGTTGTTACTTTAAGATAATTCAATGGACAACTTCTTTTTCTGCCCTTAGGTTCTTTGCCTCTGTGCCACCACAATCTTGGCAGCACCCCAAGGCTACAACTACCAGCAACAAGCACAGCAGCAGCAACAGCAACAACAGAGTTCCCTTCCTTTCGGCTTGGCCTCGTTCAATAAAAATGCTGCCAGTAGCGGTCAATTTAATCATGGCTCCTTGCTGCAAGAGGCACTGAAAACCTCTAATTTGCAAAAGACCCTTTTGGGAGGACAAGCTGGAGTAGCTCAGTATAACACCCAGGTGGGCGGACAAGTTGGCTCGACACAACAATTTTCGGCGGCACCACAGTTTAATCAGCCCATAAGACAGCAACAAAGCTTCGGATTTTCCAATGTCCAGCAACAGCCATCATTTTTGCCAAACTTCGGTGGGCAACAGCAACAACAAGCACAGCCACAATATCACAACTACCAGCAACAACAGCAACAGTATCAGACTCCTTCTACGGTAACCAAAGACATCTACGTTCATGTTGCCCCCGAAGAGCGTGACGAACAACTGTTGCAACAGTCCTTGCCACCGCTGCCACCACGCAAACATTATCGCATTGTGTTCATTAAGGCACCATCGCCCAACCTCAGCAAGGCGTCCCTGCGCATCAATCAGGCGCCCACCGAGGAGAAGACCATCATCTATGTGCTCACCAAGAAGCCCGATCCTTTGGACTTGCAGGCAGCCATCCAAGAGGCTCAGCCCAAACAGCCCAGCAAACCGGAAGTCTATTTCATCAAGTACAAGACTCAGGAAGAGGCTCAGCATGCGCAGCGCACAATTCAAGGTAAGTAGTTAGTGACAGCCGGATGAAACCTTTTTTGCATAAAATACCAATTTAATCGGACGACTTTTATGGCGATTGCGCAAACTAGAAAGAATCACAAAAGCGAATGAACTTGACTGAAATTTATGCAAATTTGCTTAATGGCTGGCAATCGCCGAAAATAAAAGCAAAAAACGCTTCATCTAATGGATCGTCATGCTTCGTTTCTGATTATTAATCATCAACATCATTTTGTTTTTGTCATTTGAAACTAGCACAATACGATAAACTCGGCGGTACCACACAAATCTCCGATGAAGGAATCGCTCCCGTCACCTCCGTCATTGGTTCTTTGGATGGCCAGCAGCCACAGGGCGTCGGTGTGGCCAGCGGCTCATCATCATCGGCAGCGGGGCAATCGAATGTCAGCAAATATTTGCCGCCTATTGTTAAATTGTAAAAGGTGTTAATTGGACACCATGCCTTTTATTATTTAAGCATGACTGATTGCCATTTTATTGTATCATAATATCAACGATGTTTTCTTTGTTTTCTTTTTTTTTTTTAAATAATTAATTTAATTAACCGACATTTATCGCACGCACGAAAGTGAAGCAAGTGAAACATCGAGAACGATATGAAATCAAAATTTCATTTCGCTGCCACAGAAGTGAAATTGATTAACATTTAATTTCGCTTTTGTTTGAACAACTGTTGTTAAGTTTTAATTCTGGATGTTGACTCGTTTCACGTTTCACGTTTTTAGTTAATTTTGTTTATCGTTTCAATTATCATTTGTTCCATTTGTTAATTATAATTATGTATGTATTTACATAATTGTTGATCATTTGTTGTTATTCGTATGTATTTTGCATTTATCCATTTGTTTGCCAAATGTATTCGATTAATTATGCCTTTTGGCTATATTTTTCGAACAAATAAAAAATATTAAAAACAAAAAAAAAATCATGCATCGTACGAGTATTTTATTTCTAGAAATTCGCAAAAAAAACACTATAAATCATACTCAATGCGAGAACGAGTTCAACTACTAATTTATTCCTAGTGTCGGAACAAGCACCAACTAACGAATGCGCTTAATTAAAAATGTCTTCCACCAGCTTGACGGGTTTTCAGTGCAACATTTTCGAGAATTTTTCCGCATATCAACAAATTATTAATTTAAGCGACGGGCATAGGGCGTTTAAACCCGATACCGAAAATCCGGCATTTAGGTTTTTTTGTCTAAAGTTGACAGTCGGGTTTTTATGCTCAGCCCCTTAGCATAAAGTGTATACTAAATTTATTATTCCGTTTAAAACATCCCGAAATATTGATTGAAGAACCTACTAAGGACAAAAAAATTGTCGATATTGTGCCATCGATATTTCGATAGCGTTTGGCATGAGGAAAAAAAGTTCCACAACGACGTACACGCAGAGAAAAAACATAGTTACTACATAGTCACGGCAATAATAATATGTTCTCCACAATAAAAGTATGTTCTTTGCAACCATAGCATTGTTAACTGAATTTATTTTTGACACTAGTATAATTGCTGCAATATAAATATTGTTGAAATGTAACAATAGTATTATTGCCAAATTTAAAAATGAAAATATGGTTATAGCAACAATATAAACATGGTAGATGCGACAAAAGAATTGTGTTTTGCAATTTATGTTAACAATAATATGATTACGGCAATCATACTGTATGATTGTAATTTTTCTTCATTTAAATATGGTTTAAGGACAAATGATATTGCTATGGATCTAATGCAATAATAGCAATCATACTGTATGATTGTAATTTTTCATCATTTAAATATGCTTTTAAGAACAAATGTTATTGCTACGGATCTAATGCAATAATAGTACTTTTTGTCGAAATTAATTTTTTTTTAAAAAGCTGCTTTGGTTTTGTTTAACTGAAGTATTTTTAATAAAAACGTTTACGTTTATTTAAACATATTTTTTCTACTGCGAAATGAATCACTCCTATTATTTTGAATTTAATGTATTTTTGAATAATTTTCATTATTCAAATCTATTGTTGACAACTTAAACCAATTCTAATAAATAATATTGGGGATCAAATCTATTGTCGACAACTTAAACAAATTCTAATAAATAATATTGGTGATCATAGTATAATTGTGTGTGATCATACTTTGGTTGTAGGGATCATAACATGGTTGCGTGTGAGGATCATTCTATGGTTGTATATGAAACATAATATAATTGTGAGGATCATACTATGGTTGTGGAGATCATAGTATGGTTGAGTGTGAATCATGCTATGGTTGTGGGGATCATAGAATGAGTATGTGCGAATCATACTATTGTTGTGAGGATCATAGTATTGTTATACCACAACCATATACCCAACAATAGTATTATCCTCTTCGAATATTGTCACCACAACTATACTTTCTTTCTGCGTGTATCAATTTCCTTTCCGAGGAGCCTTTCTAAGGCTTTTTAGCAAGTATTAGAAATAATATTTTTTTTAAATGCTACCCTTCCAAGGTGACATACATACACAAAAATAAGCATTGCAACACCCATATATACATACAAGGGTTGCTATATATATTTCTGGCCTAATAATGAAAATACGAATATTTATCATCAGAAATGGTTTTATTGTTTTTCAAAGTATTCTCCAGCTCGATTTATACACTTTTGTATGCGCTCAAACGAATTGTCGAAGCACTTTTTCCACTCCGTTTGAGACACCTCCAAAACATGGTTTTTGAACGCTTCAACAGCAACTTTTGGCGACGAAATCGTTGACCACGCATTTTTTTCTTGATGTGCGGGAATAAAAAGAAGTCATTGGATGCCAAGTCAGGGCTGTACCACGGATGACCCATCAATTCGACGTTTTGGCCGGTCAAAAAGGAGCTGGTTTAAGCCGATGTGTCAGAGCTCTCATTGTCATGGTGCACAATGATTTGTCTTCTCTTGTTCGTTTTCTCCAAAGACTCCAGGCAAACAAATTGTGGTGTAGCACTCAGAATTAGCCGTCCTATGTTGCTCAAGCGGAACAGTCGCCACATGACCAGTTTTGCCGAAGAAACAGGCGACCATTTGCTTCGAAGTGCTTCTTCCACGAACAATTTTCGTTGAATTTGTCTCGTCTTCGAAAACCCACAAGGTCGATTGCTGTTTTGTTTCGGGCTCATACGCATAGATCCATGATTCGTCACCTGTGACGAACTTATAAACGTCTTTTGAATCATCACGATCGTATTTCTTCAAAATTTCTTTGCCCTAATCGACACGAGCCTTTTTTTTGAGCGATTGTCAAATTGTGCGGTTTCAATGAGAACAAACCTTTTTTACGGTCAGGTGTTGATGCAATATCGAATGTATGCTTTTGGAAGAAATGCCCAAGGATGGCCCTATCTCACGGTATGTCACATGACGATCTTGCATTATCAGTTCACGCACGGCATCAATGTTGTCCTGCACAACGAACGTTTTTGGGCGACCTTCGTCTTTGAGCGAGCGTCGGCCACGATTGAATTCATTAAACCAGTTTTTCACTGTGCTGTAGGATGGCGCTTTATCGCCATACGAAGATTTAAGTTCATCGATGCACTCTTGTCGTGATAATCCACGTCGAAAGTTGTGAAAAATGATCGCACGAAAATGTTCATGAAATGATTATTTCAAGTCACTATAAACAACACATATGATGGTCGTACGTCAAAACATTCTGAGTACGTTTATGCTAAAAAATGTAAAACTTTCCAATGGAAACGCCAGACGGCGCCAGGCAACACTTGGTATTGCCTAGGACAGAAATATATATAGCAACCCTCGTACAAGCGCATGAGAATATAAATACGACTGATTCAATTCTCAAGATTCAATTCTCAATCTCAACACACTATCAATTGCTAAATCGACCCACCCTAGTATATAATAAAGATCGTCGTAAAATTCGAGAAAGATCTAGCCATGTTTATCCCTCTATTCGGACATCGTCCGTTCCTCGGTATGTCTGTTAAAATCACGTTAGTGGTCAAACAATATGAGATAGCAAGACGTCTAATGGTCAAACCTGCATGGGATTGTAAACTGGCGGAATCTGTCGAGAACTTAAAAAGTCTCGCTTTAAAAACCATTTAAAGCCTCGGAAAATGTAAAATTTTTGGGAGTATTTGCTTTGCAGATCAATAATTCCGTGACTTTTCGAATAAAACAGTTTTATTTAAAAAAAATATATTTTTCGTCATAATCTCCTTTTAGCTCAAGACACGTAGTCCAACGTTTCTCCAATTTTGGTATCCCTTTCAAAAACTAGGATTTTAGAAGTCCATAATATTGGCATTTGTTTGATCAATAATTACATCGTTGGTGCTGAATCTCTTTATACCGAGCCATTTCTTTAGGTTTGGAAATAGGAAATAGTCACTGGGGGCTAAATCCAGAGAATATGGCAGATGCGGGTCCAATTCGTAACCCAATGTATGCAACTTTGGGTTTTGAACCTGCACAGGTGTGCACCCGTACATTATCTTTATGGAAAAGAATTTTTTTCTTGGCCATATGGGATCGTTTTTTACATCCTCGTTAAATCCGTCTAATAAGTTGGCATAATATTCGTCGTTTTATGTATATACCGCGTGCAACCCAAATTACTGTTGCCATCATCCTTATCGGCCGACAAAGTCACCTTGGCCTTCTTCGCAGCTGGTTTATTCAGAGAATCCTATTGTTTGGACTGCTGCTTAGTAACCGGAGGTTGTAATGGATTCATGTTTCATCTACAGTTACAAAACGCCACAAAATCTCATTCGAATTGCTGTTAAAATTGTCACACGATTATGTTTATGGTCAATGGAGTAAATAAACGCGGCACTCATCTAGCAGACAGCTTTCTTCAAGTAAACTGATCAGGTAAAATCGAAACCACACTGTCATATGGAATGCGCATGGCTGCAACAATCTTATGCACTTTTACTCTTCGATCGGCCACCACCATATCATGGATTTGTTCGACATTTTCGGGTGTATTGACCACAATTGGCCGTCCAGAACGTTCAGCGTCATTTGTACTAGTACGAGCACAACAAAAGTAGTAAAACACTTTTTTACCAATGAAATCTATGGTGCAGTGTTCCATAGTATTTAACAAGCTTTTCCTTGGTTTGATTGACAGTTTTTTCAGCAAAAAATTATGCACTCGACATTCACTTTTTTCCATTTTTTACAAAATCCAAGATGTTGTATCTTTTAAACAGCTGTTCACACAAATTAAATGACGGAACTCTCTCAAAATTTGACAGTAGTCTTTTAATAGATAATACTTGATTGGAGCAGTATTGTATTTCATATAACTACGAGGGAAGTTGGAAGAGTCACGGAATTATTGATATGCCCTTGCAAATAGATTTTCAAGATATCTTAAAACCCTTTGTTATGACTATAAGGGGTGGTCAACGAAAGCGCACGACGTTAATTTTAAATTTACTAAAAACTTTTCAGAAAGTTTTCTTAATATTTTGTATTATGATAGAAGGAGGATGACAATTATGTGTAAGAGAAAATATCGGCCAAATACTCGTCATGGCTTCGTTTGCATATCTTTATCTGGTGGTTCATACTTTTTTAATAATGACTCTAAGACATAATGGAATTGCCATTACGTTATTGTGCCGAATTATCTCATTCTTTAGCTATTAAGTTGTTCTTGGCTTATTGACGTAAAGTATTTCTTTATAATATCCCCAAAGAAAGAAGTCCAACGGTGTCAAATCACATGGTCGTGGCGGCAAATTAAGATCGTCACGACGTAAGATAACACGGCCATTGAATTTCTCACGCTTAATTTCCATGGTTTCGTTGGCTGTGTGGCAAGTGGCATTATCCTGTTGGATCCCCCTATAGTCCAGATCCCCAGTTTCTGGCCACAAGAAGTCAGTTATCATCATCCGCACACCGTTCACGTGTCCAGGTTGCCGGCTCTTTTGCCATACTTTCGCGAACAATATCAATGTTTCCGCATAACGAACTGGGCGTACATGCACAGGTGTTTTCACCTTTTCTACAGACTCGGTTTGGTAAAATTTGCGCACAATTCCCTTGATCGTGGACACATTGGGCCAGAAAAAAATCACGAAGTGCACGAAATCCATTTTGAATTGAACGCCCATTTTTGTAAAAGGCTTCAACAAGCCTAACGCACTGCTCAATTGTGTACCTCTGTATGGTTTAATTTGTCAATCAGTGAAACAAAGAAATTTCAAGTTATGTTGGGCAAAAAACTTGACGCTATGGTGTGACTCACAATTAACATCATGCTTTACGGTTGGATCACCCTTTACATGTTCCAGAACACTTGTGCTGCACACAGTGTGATGTGTACACCAACATATCCTTATAACTGTTCTTGTAATGGGGTTTTCAACCCCAATGTGGAAGGATCCTTAAAGATTTAAATCAGGTTTTATTCTAGATGTATGTATGTTTTATATGTTAAGTCCGAAAGAAGTTGTAAAAAATAACGCAACAAATTTAATTTTCGATCAAAAAAATGGACAAATTAAACTAGAGCGGACGGAAGCTATCACAGATTTTGATCCGTTATGTGGTGGTGGGGGGATTGTGGGGGTATGCCGCCGCAATCCCAAGCAGCGTTTGACCACAAGCCATCATCATTTAAAATTGCAAGATCATGGATTGATAAGTTTTACCGCTTTTGTGCTTTCAAAAGAAACACGAAGGGACAAACGGACATGAATTTATCAAGAATATATTTGTATACTTTATAGGTCCCAGATGAATATTTGGAGGTGTTGCCAATGAAATGACAAACTTAATATATCATCCAACCTTCGGTAGAAGTGTAACACTTGTTACTTTAATTTTAAAACGTACGATTTACGATTTCGCTAAATTAGTTTACTTTTCCCATGCTATCGTCCCTAGGTGTTGTTGTTAGTCAAGGTGTTACTAATGAAACTTAAAACCTGTTGCTAATGTTTATCGATATTTTCCATTTACCAAATACGTACAATAAACATTTTAGAATACGCAATTTATATTAGTTATACAAAAGAAAATGCCACTGTTGCCTTAACGTCAATCTAAATACGAAGTTTAATGAACTATTTTAGTCTCCTGCATTCAACGCGAATCTAAATTTATCTGGTTTTCTAGACAACCAATCCATCTTTATCTTCAACGTATATAATTATCTTTGAAATACGAAATCTAGTAATTGCACCAGCCGGTTTTATATGCAAATATTCATGTGAAGCTTAATTAAAAACGTTTATGCAATTTTTAATCTATTAGTAAAGTTCGATAAACTAGTTAGCTTAAGGTGAGACCTTTCAATTAGGTTGACGTACAAAGCTTGATTTATTAAAAAAGTTTAAGTTGAAAAATGATGCTGATACATATTGCGGAAATGTCTCGTATATGGTCCATTTCTTATTTGATTATTTTTGTTTTTCCGGATATTTTTAACTATAACGGGTGATGAATCTAGAGGTATTTTTTCAATAGGAGTGTTTTCACAGATTACGCATGAGTTGTGTTAAAATTAATTTTGTTTTCAGTATTGTGTGCCATTTGCAGTAATTGAAGTTTAACGATGCTTCATTTCACACTTTTGGCTCTTTAAAAGCTCAGAGAAGATCCACTGTTTTTGACCAAAATTTTGTTCAGAAATGAGGCACATTTCTGGCTCAACGGCAAAGTCATTAAACAAAATTGCCGCATTTAGGATGAATAGCAACCAGAAAAGAGGTTCAAGAGGTGCCATTATACCCAGAGAAAACCATGGTTTAATGCAGTTTGTGGGCTGGTGTAGTCATCGGTCCCAATGTTTTCAAAAATGATGAAGGTCAGGGCGTTACCATGAATGGTGATCGCTATCGCGCCATGATATCGGACTTTTTGCTAACTGAAATTGAAGCCCGTAATCTTGACAACATTTGGTTTCAACAGGTACGTGCTACTTGCCATACAGCGGTTCAAAAAATGTATACTTATATATATTGAGAGGTCATTTCGAAGATCAACTATTTTCACGTTTTGGACCGGTGACCGGTTGTCCGTGTGATATCACACCTTTAGACTTTCTAATTTGGGGCTACGTAAAGTCCAAAATCTATGCTGACAAGCCAGCTACGATTCAGAATTTGGAAGCCAACATTACGCGTTTCATTAACGCCGAACCGGTCCAAACAATCGAACGAGCCATCCAAAATTGGACCCACAGAATGGACACCCAAAGGAGTAGTTGCGGCCAACATTTGAAAGAAATTATCTTAAAAGAATAAATAGCATAAAATGTCCTTTCGAATGAACAATTAAGATTTCACACTTAATTTGAATTTTTGGATATTTTTTTTTTATTTTGAAAAATATACCTCTAGATTGATCACCCGATATTAGTTGTGTTCTTTGGAGGTAACTAGCTTTGTTAGTTTACAAAACTATTATCTGGCAACATTGAACAAAATTGTGAGTATTATGGCAACATTTTTTTTCTTTGTTTACACCAAAGAGAATTGCACTGCAAGACGGTTCATCGGCGAACTCGTTTAAAGCGGACAATAAAAATGTTTAAATTTGTATAATATTATCAATGAAATATCTGAAATCAAGTATTTGTTACACTTTTGCTTTGTTAAAATGTGTACAATTCAGTTGAACTTTCTCTTCCAGTTAATGACTAGTTTTTCTTATCACCTCATGTGCAGATGTACCCATACAAATTTGCCAATGAGACCTCTTGTTGATTGATTATTTTTTTTTGTATACATAACTTAAAACATAGCTGAGTGTGCCAAGTTTGATTTTTTTTTTTTGTAGAAAAACTAGTGTGGTAAATTTATGGTGAACGGTCAATACCGTTTTGAGGTACCACAGCTTAAGAAGTCGGAAAATTAATCTGATCGTGCTCTATTTCTGTGTGGTTCTGCAACTCTGGAGAAGCTGGTTCTGCAGCTCTTAAAACCACACTGTTTATTCAATATTGCTCCAATGAAGCATAGCGCATAATGTGCAACATAAATCGGGTGATCAATCTATAAATATTATTTTCAAAATAATAAAAATTCAAACCAAGTGTTGAATCTTTATTGGTAATTTGAAAGGACATTTTATGGCATTTTTGAATATAATTCTCTTCAAATTTTGTTTTCGTGTTTTAGTTTCGTTCACTAAGGATTCTAAAAGCAAATCTATTTAGAGCCTAGCCGCCATCTATAAATAGAGCAATATGTGTACTCAAAAGAAAAAGGAAATGCTACGTTCTTGAATACCAATAAGATTTATTTATGATTACGCTTAATTCAGCGATGGAGCAACAACTGAAGAGATGACAGAGACTTTTAAGCAAAGATGTATTGGTAGAAGAAAGAAGTTTGCTCACGAATTCTCGTGTCTATATTAACTCCTATATTCCTTCGTAGATTTTGTCCGACATTACTGCTAGTTAGTTTCACATTTTTCCAGTTGCTTATTCGGCCAAGCTCGACTTCAGCTTTATTCCTCGTTTTTATTTATTTTTAATGCGGTAAAATATTTCTATAGAAAATAATAATTATGGATTTCACGATAAGCCACTAATTATTTGAATTGTATAACGTTTTTATTTTGTTGTTGTTAAAGTTTTGTTGATACATCACGCAGATATCCGATTAGTTAATTACTCGTATTTCAATGCTCAAACCACCAATAAACATACAAGTATTGAAGCAATAATATCGCATACCTATTATTAAACAAAATGAAGAAGAAGAAAAATAGCCGATATGTCGAAACATTCTCCGTAAAATTGCATAATTTATGCTTCTTTAACCATTTAGCCTCCTCAGTTTAATCTCCATCTTCATTGCGATCATCTTCTGGCTCAGTACGTGTCGGAATTTGCTGCCCCGCACCCCGGACAAGTGTAAAAAGACATCACTTAATAACTTAGCGTTTGGAAAAACAGACGAACAAACTATTAAATATTCATATTTTCAAAAAAAAAAAATAAAAATGAAACAGTAGACGAAATTAAAAATATTAAATATGATATTTAAGACAATAAAAAACACACATTTCATTATTGAATATTCGCTATACGATATGGTGCCATGTCGTTGGGCATATCGCGTATGTATGTATATGTGGACGTCGGTTCGCTGTCAAGACGTATTGCATAAGCTGCGTAGCATCGTAAAAATTCGACTTAACTACGAAAAGAAACACCTAAGCAATAGTGTCAGCGTCAGGTTTGCGGGGGATCAAAAACGTAGACGAAAAAACCCAAACAACGGATTTGGTGACCATACAATGGATACCTCGCAAAGGTATCACTACTAATAGCGTCATAAAGTTTTGATGGGTTTAATACAGATGCTATTTGCAAATCGTACCGCCAACCGGACAAGTTTTATGCGTTTAAGGGAAACATGCCGCTAACGCATAACAAGACCAAAAGTGTGGTAGACCTAAGGCTTCCACCCTAGTTGTTGTTGTGCTCGAGAACATGATGTGGACAAATAATAACAAGTTTGATCGAAAACGATCGGTTGACTCTATTAACTTAAGTTAATTGGTAAAGGCAACCCAGCACTAATTATTGTAACCGGTTTTTGTAGTGATAAATATGTTGGATCTTTTTAAACTACTATGCGAGGGTCGATTTAAAAGTGAAGCATTATGACATTTTTGATCTCTCTCAGTTGCTTTATTGTGAGTATTATCATTCAAAAATTACAGGTGAAGTGAACACATAAATGTATGTTTTAAATCTGGAAGAAGAGGTATACCTTTTGTTCAAATGAAGTATAACTTACATTTGAATAAAATATTAAAAAAAAAGTTTTCGGCGCCAAACAGTGCTTCAGAATCGTTTTTTCTGGACAAAACTCTGTAACTTATGAACCGATAGAAATACTTTTTCGACAGATAACTCCTTTAGCTTTTCTCTAGTTTTAATTTTTATAAAGTCGGTTTATTAGTTATTGCGGAATGCAAGGTCAAATTTAAACTGAACTTCGAATTATTTTTAAATATCTACACGCAGAAAAAAAGGTTGGTTGGGGTGTCAACCGAAGAGGATCATACTATTGTTGGATATATGGTTGTGACACAACAATATTATGATCCTCACAACAATAGTATGATTCACATATAACCATACCATGATACCCACATCCATAGTATGATTCACACTCAACCATACTATGATCTCCACAACCATACTATGATCCTCACAACAATAGTATAAGTCACACTCAGCCATAATATTATCTTCACAACCATATTATGATCCTTACAACCATAGTATGTTTCTCATACAACCATAGTATGAACTTTACAACTATAGTATGATTCACACGCTACCATACTATGATCTACACAACCATAGTATGATTCGCACTCAACCATACTATTATCTCCACAACCATATTATGATCCTCACAACCGTAGTTTGTTTCTCATACAACCATAGTATGATCCTCACAACCATAGTATGATTCACACGCAACCATACTATGATCCCCACAACCATAGTATGATTCACACTCAACCATACTATAATCCCCAAAATTATTTATTCCCAAAATTATTTAGTTATTGTTGTTATTCAAAAATAGAGATTTTTATTAAGTATTTGAGGCCATGTTTTTATTAAACATTTCATTCAAGAAACAAAAATATATATTCCAACGGTCAAAAATACTTTTAGTTGCCAGCAGGAGTGAATGCTACTTCACCATCCATAGACACCAAGTAACGAATGTGATAAAACCATGATCAATTGCTATATACTTAAGTGTAGGCAGATTTTAAATAAACGAGAACCAGTCGGTATTAGAGTATTTCGCCGAACAAAGTAAACACAATAAGAATCCCTCGAACTACCTTCCGATTGTTGTTGTTTTTTTTAATGGACAGCAACCATTCATTGTATCGTATTTTGTATATCAAAAAAAACATACGCACACACATACATGTATGCTCTTTAAAACCTGTTTTGTTATATTCATAGTCGCAACCATAATGTATGATTGCCGTAATCAAACTATTGTTAGCGTAAATTTTAAACAACAATACTTTTGTTGCACCAACCATGTTTATATGGTTGCTACAACCATATTTTCATTTCTAAATTTGGCAATAATACTATTGTTATATTTCAACAATAGCAATATTGTCGCAATCGTACTATTGTCAAAATGAAATTCAAAAAACAATATTATGGTTGCGACGAACATGCTATTATTGTAGAGAACATATTATTGTTGCGGTGAACATAGTGTAACCATATCTTTTCTCTGCGTGTAGCTTGGAAATGTGAAATGTTATGTTTTTTTGATCTTCTTCGTTTATTTACAGGTCATACGTTGATAAATAATCCAATTTAATTATAAATTCTGTAGAATTAAAAAAAAAGGATTTTCTCGATATTTAAAAAAATAGTTTACATAGAGTGCTTTTTTATTGTTCATTCTGTTTTTGATTTAAGTAACATTAAGGTAAAATATTTATTTTGTTCTTTTATACCAATAATTTGAATTCGTTCGGTTGAAAATATTCTATATTTAGTTCCGTATTATTTCTGTCCTCTAGCAGCCCATTTGCTTCTTCATTAAAGTCCCAATGTTCTACTATCTATTGATTTCGAATGCTAGAGATAAGAGGATCTGATGCTGCCACAAAATATATAAAAAAGATATTGATTTTGGTCATGATGATATGAAATAGAGATTATGGAAAGCAAAACACAGATCAACATACATTTTCAATTGAATTCATTTGAGTTTAACACATAGCTTTATTAAAATAAGCTGAAAGGTTGCAGTTGCCTTGAAGGTGCCAGAATGGGCCTGTCAGTCACTCTTTTCGTAATACAGAGTTCACAATTTAAGCGAATTTCATAAACTAGTGACAAGTTATAATGGTTCTAGTAGTGGTACCAGAAAGAGCGTGGCTAGATAATCCATTTTTTGTCAACCTGTTAACCTAATGAATCTTTTCTTAAGTACTGATTTTAAGTCATATCGTACGACAGTATAAAATATATTACAAGAATACCAAAAGTGGGCGAAATGGACAATTGTAAACGTGTCAACCACATTTTTCATAAATGTTTATTAAAATATTACGGTGTTCTTAATTTAATTAAATTTCACGCACTGGATGACCAACTGTGTGAGTTCTAATCTGCACTGCAGCAGAGACCAGAAGGGGCGTGGCTAGGAGTAAACTTTTTCACCAAGTTTGTCCTATAACTTCATTTGTAAGTATCGATTTTTAATTAGAGTGTGCAAATAGTATTACAGATCACGCCCACTTTTGGTATCACGCCCACTTTTGGTATTCATAACATGGTAAGAATACCAAAAGTAGGCGTGATGGTACAGCCTGGGCGATGATATGGTCCATTTTCAATCCCAAATGCAAAATTTAAAACCGATTGGTAGCTGCTTTCGCAAGTTATCTCGCGAGCCAGCCTCACATATGGACATTAGAGCTTACCAGGTTACAAGTAAAAAAAAAAAGTTCGCCGTACACCTTCGAATATGAAGTATTATTGAAAGGTAGTTTCAAAAAAATTTTTTTTATTTTTTTATGCCGAACGTAGGGGTCGCGCTTTTACATTTTTCTATATAACTTCTGCATTTATAAACGGATTTGTGATACATCGATGTGTTTGTCTCGACGAGGCCGATTTTTTTGTCTTTGAAGTCATTGAGCTCAAGCACCCCCATCTGGCACTTACCCATCATATCTCAGTTGCTACTACCCTAATGTACCACTCTAATATCAGGGTAGTAGCAACTACAAAAACATCGATGTATCACACTTTAAAATCCGTTTATAAATGCAGAAGTTATATAGAAAAATGTAAAAGCGCGACCCCTACGTTCGGCATAAAAAAATAAAAAAATTTTTTTTTGAAACTACCTTTCAATAATACTTCATATTCGATGGTGTACGGCGAACTTTTTTTTGAGGTACGCCCTAATGGACATGGCTCAAATGACTTCAAAAGTCATGAAACGTATTGGGTCCAAACATATGTAGGGTCTTCACTGCTTTTTTCGATGGGTTACACTTTTCGTTCTCACCAAATGATATGCACCCCTTTACAAAGTATACTGAAAGTATTATTTTACGATTTTTTTTTATTCTATTCTTCGTACATTTTTCGTATTATTGACGAAGTTTTTCGTCCATTTCGTATATTTGTAAAGTAGTTTTACGAATATACAAACCGGCTTTCGTAATTTTTCCTTCGTATGTTTTATGAAAAGTTTCTGATTTTGATTAAAAGTTTAAAATTTTGTATAAAAAGTCATCGTAAAAATTTCTTTCGTGATTTTTGGGAACATTTTTGCTTCACAATTGCCATTTTTAGGTATATAATTTTGTGCTTCTGCATATGTATAGGTTAATTCTCATTCATTTGAAGGAGGCTACTGTATAAGTTATTTGATTAGTGGCCGAGACGGCTTAAGAAAAACCAAAGCCAATATTTTTCACTACTTTTGTATGTTAAACTTCAATGTTGATGTCATTAAAATTATAAAAGACTGAATAAATGTAAACGAAACGAAAAAACTTTTTCGTGAAATTTTTCTCGTTTAATTTTTTTTTATAAAAAAAAATAAATTACAATTTCAAAAAAATAACTTATGTATCATATAAAATATACTTATAAAACCACATCATAAAACGTCTGAAACAAACTTTTTAAAATATGAAAGAAATTTTTAAAAAATATGAAAATCATTGATTTTAATCCTAAAAATCACGAATTTTAATCATCAAGACGATTTCGCAATTTTAAAGAAGCTAAATATATAAGACAAATTTCGTTATTTTTATGAAAAATTGTTAGTGGTTTTTACGAATATAATTTTTCAGAAAATTTGTCACTTCTGTTACGGAACGACTTTGTTATTGCGGATGAGCGCATCGAGTGAAACCAGTTTTTCAAGACTTTGGTGACGTTGATCGCCGATAAGCTAACACGATTACCGAACTTGACCACTTGTGGCGTGAGCGAGCCATCCAGCTGATGCAATAGATTGGTCAAGTCCATGTTTCAAATCTTCGACCACAAGAAATGGCTTATCATGTTATCGTAGCGCACACCAAACTAACGTTTATACAAGTATTTTTACAGAAAATTGGTCAAATAATGCCACCGCAAACATCTTTTTTTTCGAGCTATACAATACATATGTTTGCTATGACAATACTCAAGAAGCACCATACTATTAGAAAAGGACCTAAGGTTAAAAACCAGTTTTGTTCAGGAGAGCCATTTTAAAGATTAGGTACCTTTCTATTTGCGCTTAGAATCGTAGACTTTACTTTCATAAAACGCGCATATCTCTGGGAGGGAACACTTTTGGAGCATGGGATCGGTCTCATTCGATGCTCAGATGTTGCCCACATCAAAAAAAAGTGAAAAATTTATGAAAAGTTTTGTTCAGGAGAGCCATTTAAAAGATTAGGTCCCTTTTTATTTGCGCTTAGAATCGTCGACTTCCCTTTCATAAAACGCGCATATCTCTTGGAGGGAACACTTTGGGACATGGGATAGCTCAGCTGTTGTCCACATCAAAAAAAAATGAAAATTGATTTTTTTACCCTTAGGTCCCTTTATCGTGTTCTTTTAGAGTAACTAGCTTAGTTAGTTTGCAATATGGTAATCTGGCAACATCGAACAAAGTTGTGATGAAAATACTGCAACACTGTTGCTCTATGTTTATACCAAAGAGAATTGAACTGGAAGAGGGTTCTTCGCCCAATTAGGCGAAAGCAGGTATTAACAACTTGTAAATTGTAATAGAATAATCCAAGAAACGTGATTATTCAAATTATACACACTCTTGCTTCGTAAAAATATGTAAAATTTTCTTAAGCTTTCAGTTCAAGTTGATTCGAGTTTCATTTATCCCATCTAGTGTAAATGAACCCAATAAGTATTCGCCGATGAGAACTCTTGTTGTTTGTATACATAACATAAAACATATGATTAGTGTGTCGCTGTTGGTTCTTTGTTTTAAGAAAAACAAGACTTTATTGTGTTCACTCGTGATATAAATTAATGTCTGCTTTGCCCAAACTCGTTTGTATTTGGCCTGTCCATCGGTCATCTACAATTTCAATTAAAGTTGGATCAGTTTGGTCTTCTACCAATGCAGCGGCAATCATAAACGGTAAAACACCGGGAGCGGTTCAACATTGTGCATGAATCTCTTCATTTAGTATCATCAATGAATTATACTACTCTGTAGACCTCGTTGACTCTATTATTTCTAATTGGTTTGCTGCTAAGGGCGTTAGTTCGTCTAAGCGGGTCCAAATTCATCAACAAACTTATTAATTTTGTGAATTTGGTCCAAATCGCTCTATAAGTATAAAAACTACAGCGAATCTTTCCGACAGACATGGATACTCATAACATATATTACATGTTTGGTGTTTATCGGTATAGCGGTTCTCGAGTTTGAGTGAAACACACGTCATTCCATGTTGAGTATTTGTAAGATACTAAATTGTATTTATACAAAAAGTGATTATATCAAATTTTGAAAATATTGCAAGTTTTCTAGTATAACCTCCAGCAAAGATTACAAATCAAAGCGGGAAATCAAATATACAAAACATAATATACAATACAATTTTCAATACTGGTATTCATCCTAAGTACACGAAAAGTGTCACATTTCTTTTGTGTGCGGGCTGCTCCTGGCCATTATCACCATGTGGAAAAGTACGATCATGAGCGAGCGTACAAATATTATCTAATGTCTACAGTCAACAATTTTATGGGCTGCACTTGAGAATGCAACATAACCCAACACACAATTTAGCACATGTTCAACTTTGAACAAGTTTAAGGCGCACATACACCGAACATTAAATTATTATAGATCCATATTTTATAAGAGCACATAGATCAAAACATACGAGTAAAAGATGCAGGTTGTTGTTGCGATACAACCTAATGTACATTCAAACATATTTCCTCTTGACAGATACCCTCTTATGCGTTCCGCAGATTTAACTTTGAAGAACGTTGGATGGATAATCCATATCTATACAGAAACGTTTTTTTTTCTTACTGCGCCGAAGTAAAGCAGAATATGATATTTTTCTTTTACACACTACCAATATCTTCAGCAGCAACAGCGAAGATTTGAAATGATGACGTTGCCTATGGGTCAATGTCAGCAGAGTTGCTCGAACTACGACATGTTTGTAAACACAGACTAAAAGAGAAGACGTAATCAGATGCGGGAAATAATTAACTATAAAAATATATTTGAATACATACCACGAAATTTAGATGGCTTTACAAGAGTTCGGATGCTTCAGATAAATATCAATACCAAAAAGCAATAATTAGCTGAATACAAACTAATTATAAATGTGTGCATATGTGTGTTCGTATACTAGGGTGGACCTTAAAAGCGCAGTGAAGATAACATTACAAAGAAATACGCACATCTTTCATTATCAAGAGCAGGCATCACAATTGACCATAGATATTCACTACATAAAAAAATAATTTTATTACAACTATGACTGGCATTACGAATATTGTCATGCCGTTAATGTGGTGCCGATACAAATGATCCTGCTTCTCAGTCATCTGAATGCTGTACGTTGACAACAACAAAAAAGATCGACGGGACTGCAGTAAGGTTGTAACGAAAGTGGATTTAGCAAAAACGGATAATGAAATATTTGTTGCGAAAGCGAATATTCCAAAATAGGTTTTTGAAAATGCAAAAGCGAATGTTCAATAAGGTGTGATTAATTCGCATATGCGAATGCGAACATTCGTCACATCCCTGGACTGCAATCACATTCGGCGGCATTCCAGTGACTGATCCGACGAGTTATTTTACCAGTCATCTGACCGAGTTATTTTTGGCCAGCACTCTAAATGCACCCGATGTCTGGAAAATGAGTAGAGCGGTGCCGCTATTGAAACCAGATAAGGATGCTACACAACACAACAACTGTTCTGTACGCCATAACCAAGCGTCCAGGTTGAGGACTCAAGCTGAAAAATATTCCTGAAGACCTTTAATAAGGTCAGTAATGTCACCTTATTTGAGGATTTTGCGAAAAGGTCTCTTACGCGTTGTTTTACGCGTTATGTCGTCAACTATATGAGTGGGTCATATGTTTATTCAGAAATAACAAGAAAAACGTCGTTATGTATACACCCTCCACCTACTACTACTAAAGATTGGCCATTTCGACCAAACTGGACTTTTTTTGGACCACATGAGCTAAAAAGTCCTGAATCTGTTCTCCTCTTTTAGGTTTTAATTGCGTCCCTTGTCCAACCAAAAAACAATTATGAATTGCAAACCATATGTGACAGCGCATAGAGAAGGGGACCTAAGGGTAAAAAAAATCAATTTTCACTTTTTTTTATGTGGACAACATCTGAGCATCGAAAGAGACCGATCCCATGCCCCAAAAGTGTCCCCTACCAGAGATATGCGCGTTTTATGAAAGTGATGGTACACCAAAGATACACGTATTTAAATCTTTCAAATGGCTCTCCTGAACAAAACTGGTTTTTACCCTTAGGTCCCTTTCTTTTTTGCGCGTCACATATATTCACTAAAAGTTAACTTTCTACCGAGGTAGCTTAAGGAATTTTTTCTCCCCTCGGTCGATTTCGTTCCTTTACAATCCCAAACAGCTTATGATTACAAGCCATCATCATGCAATATTTCAGGGTCCTACGTTTATTCGTTCGACTGCTGTCGAGGTTTCAACCGGCGGACGAAAATTCCTGAATTGTTATGGGTTTTTCGACAATCAAAAATATATATACTTTATAGAGATTCTAGTCAATATTTCGTGGTGTTATAGTCCGATATAGAGGATAAAGCAGCAGCTTGAGCGGAGTCATACTTAACTTGATAGAGGTCATTACTCGTATTTATCGCTCATAACGTACCAAGCCACATTTAAACGTAATGAGGTATAATTTGTTTAAGAACCTCAAAGCAAATAACCCCCTTTTTTGTCAGAACGCCGCGGCGCGCCGCCCTGAAAACAACAACAGGGTATCTTCTTATGGTATTAGAATGCGAGCTAAACAAGGAGACGAATCAATTAGCAGTGCGCCGACAGAACTACATGTTGTTGAAGCAGTACCTGCTGAGATCACCGAAATCACCACCTGACGGATGGACATCCCACACCCTGGCTAGTCAAAATAGATCTTTATGATCTAGAGGGAGAGGTCCAAAGGTACAAGCAACAGCCTCTTAATCAAAGGGGCTATCAGGCAGTCCGACCTGCATTTACTCTGTCGCAATCTCAGAATCCTACAACTACCTCATAGTGAATGCCGTGCTAAGAGATCGCCTGCCCATGGAAGCGCAAGATAAGGAGAGGCTGCCGGCTGATGTAGTCATCTAAATTGTAATCTTTTGCAGCCAAGCTGAATAAAATGATAAAAAATATATATGGATTTTGTCCTAAAACGATGGCTCTGAAATTAAAAATCCATCTTATTCGTGTTGCGGGCCACAAAGACATACCAGTAGAGCGGAGAGTGGACTACAGATTACATTCAATCTAGACAGATGTGGTTCTGGTTGAATTCGAAACGTCACTGCAACTTTTTAAGTTCCATTTTTAAAGGGGGCGTGTCTCCGGCCACGCCACTCTGAACTTAAAAAGACAATATCTACAATATTAGAGATATTACTATGATATTTGGAAAGTATGGTGTAAGCATGAACCGAAATACATAATGCAGGAAAAGAGGACGGTGCCACGCCATTTTTAAAAAGTTCCATTTATAGCCAATGAAATGAACATCGTTATAAAATTAAAGTTCGGCCACCCTGGCCGATGTTGATTTTGAAAAAAACACAAATTATTTAAGAAATTATTGTCATTTCTTTTTATTATGATAATATTTGTATGGTTCAATTATGTATGGAACAAAATATCGGCCAAATAGCCGCCGCGACCTTGGCGGAACACTTCCATCCGATGGTCCAAATTTTCGATGACGCTGAGGCATAATTGAGGTTATATGCCGTTAATGTGCCGTTTTATCTCATCCTTTAGCACTTGACTATTGGCTTATCGACGTACACCATTTCTTTCAAATAACACCAAAGAAAGAAGCCCAACGATGTCAAATCACATGATCTTGGCGGCCAATTAAGATGGCCACGACGTGAGATAACACGGCCATTGAATTTGTCGCTCAAAAGAGCCATTGTTTCGTTAGCTGTGTGGCAAGTGGCACCGTCCTGTTGAAACCACATATCGTCCACGTCCATATCTTCCAATTCGGGACATAAAAAGTACGATATTATCTCGCGTTAGCGAACACCATTCGCAGTAACTGCCTGGCTGGACTCATTTCGGAAAAAAAACACGGTCAGATGATGCCGCCAGCCCATACCCCGCACCAAACACTCACTCTTTGTGGTTGCTTTGTTTTTTGGACAGTCACTCTAGGACTATCATTCGCCCAAATGCGGCAATTCGGATTATTGACGAATCCACTGAGGTGAGAATATATCTTATCTCTGAAGATGATTTTCTTCGAAAATTGATCATCTACTGTTGCCATTTCTTGCCACCATTCTGACCATTGACGACGTTTGGAATGGTCAAGAGGCTTTAGTTTTTGAGGCAATTGCACCTTGTCAGCGTGTAAATGCAAGTCTTTAAGCATAATTTTCATCAACGACGAGCGTGAGAGATGCAATTGTTGGCCACGACGACGAGTTGAGGTGGACGGCTCTTCAGCCACACTATCGCGGACAGCAGCAATATTTTCTGCAGTACGAGCTGTACGAGCATGCACTGGTGTTTTTTTACATCTCCTACAGACCCGGTCTGCTCAAACTTTTTCACGATTTTTCCGATTGTACGCACATTTGGACGATTGCGAGGGCGACCGCAAAACTAACTGGCCTGGCACATTTTCTGTTTTACTAGCAACTTTTTTTTTTAAAGCAATCTTTTATAAGCCATGTCAAAATTTCCGAAATATTTAATGATTATTTTCTTTGTTTTTGAAAAATGGAAAATAAAGAGTTTCGTGCGGTAATTAAACACTTTTATATGAAAGGTTATACGCCACAATTAATCAAAGATGAATTGGATTCTGTTCATGGTGATAATGCACCATCATACTCCACCGTGAAATCCTGGGTTCAACAATTTAAAATGGGTCGTTCAAGTACGGAAGATGAACAACGCTCTGGAAGACCGAAAACTGCTACTACTATTGAAAACATTAGAAAAATATTTAATGAAGTGACTAAAGATAGACGAATAAAGCTCAGAGAACTTGCTGATATTTTTAAAATACACGAAAAACAAGTTTGGAGTATTTTACATGATGAACTCAACATGAAAAAGCTATCCGCAAGTAGGGTGCCGCGTTTGTTGACTTTGCCCCAAATTCCGAGGACCAACTCCGAGGAGCTTTTAGCGATTTATCAGCGTAATCGAATAGAGTTCTTGCGCCGATTCATAACTGTTGATGAAACATGGATCCATCACTACATCCCAGAATGCAAAGAACAGTCAAAACAATCGATAGAACTTATTAAAAGTGGTCCCAAGAAGGCGAAAACTGTTAAGTCAGCAGGAAAAGTAATGGCCGCAGTATTTTGGGATGCAAGGGGTATAATATTTATTGATTATCTTGAGAAAGGAAAAACTATAAATAGCGAATATTATTGTGCATTATTGGATCGGTTGAGTGAAGAAATCAAGATAAAACGACCGCATTTAGAAAAAAAAAAGTTCTTTCTCATCAAGATAATGCTCCTTCACACACTGCATTTTTAACTCAACAAAAACTGGCCGAATTACGATTTGAAATTGCTCCGCATCCACCATATAGTCCAGATTTAGCTCCTTCTGATTATTTCTTGTTTCCATATTTAAAAAAAATTCTCGGTGGCAAAACATTTTCGTCCAATAGCGAGGTTATTGCTGAAACTGAGGCATATTTTGAAGGTCTTGAAAAATCTTATTTTTCGGATGGAATTAAAAAACTTGAAAAACGTTTGATGAAGTATATTGAGTTGGAAGGAGATTTTGTTGAAAAATAAATAATAATAATTCCAAAAAAACGGTTATTTTTTTGCTAGGCCAGTTACTTTTGCGGTTGCCCTCGTATATAGGAAAAATCAAATAATATTTACTTAAGCGAATATTAATAAGTGAAGAATTTCTAAAATTGGCAGGGCCTAAGGTTTTATAGTCTCCGCCGTGGAATGCCATACAAAATGGTATTGGCAGTATTGGGGAGAATGGTTGTTGGTGGTGGGTCCATGTGTGACAGAACCTAACTTTTTCTACCCTAAGGACCATTAATCATTAATCATGTAAATGGCAGACTATTTTTGGTTTCTAAGGCTCCAAAAAAATATAGGTACATACTTGGAATTGTGAAAAAATACACTGTTTCTGGATGCCCATATGTTCCCCTAGGGCTCCAGTTGCCATTTATTGGGATGCTCAATGAGTTGCTACGACTTCCTAGAAAAACTAATTTAAAAGTAATTTATTTAAGATAAATCTGTCGTGGAAATGTAAGAAAAAAAATTGGTGCACCTTCTGCCCTTTTTGGTCTATTTTTAAAACGACATTTTTTAAACGACATACTTATATATGGTAAACGGAATGGCAAACCTTTAAATGCACTCTATCCTATGGTGTAGAGTAAAATTACAACTATGCTACTCTCAAAGGACTTTTATACAATATAATTTACTCATTAATCAGTTAAACTAATAACTGATTTATGTTAGTAGCATATCAAAATTTCTTCCCCAACACACGTATAAACTATTTATTCGAATGCAAGTCATAGTCATATTTGACATGGAATGACCCATATACATATTCCATCTTGCAGAGGGAATTCCATTTCGAGACAACAAGCGTGTTCAGACGTCGAAATAGCAAAACAACATTAACTCTGCAGACGACAGAGTGCCAGACATTTGAACTAACCACAGACAATTCGAACAATGTTGCACTCGATTTTTATGATCGTAGCGCGTTAAAAGGCGAAAAAGTTTTGTTTTAATCATTCGTCGCGACTTCTTTTTTGACAGTTTGAACAAAACGTGGATGCGTGATTGCTGTTGCATAAGTTATTGTTATGTAGTGTCTGGAAGGCGAAGTTCCCCCAAAACATGTTGTATGCATGTGTTAATTGACAAAAAGAAACTTACGAATATTGGTTATTATATTATATTATAAGACATTCGTGATAGAAATTTGTGAAATAAAAAGAGTTTCCTTCGAGATACAAAAAACATATAATTTGTGAGGTAGAGGAGGTACATTTTTTCGTGAGAAAAAGTATCGCAGACTGTTTATTGTGATAATTTTTAAAGATAATAAAATTTCCCAGGCCATTTTAAATACGCGAATAACTTCATCATGCAATTGAATGGGGTCTAATCCATATCACTGGGTGGTCCATTGAAAATTTTAAACTTGAACTACCTATTGCTTTAACTTTGAAAGGTAGAATAACATTCAGTTTTATTTTCAAGCTTATATTTGACATTAGGCCGATAGTCTTATTTACTAGTGCTTTTTTAATTAGTTTTTATTATAATTTTAATTGTAATAAAACGATAAATAAATATTTGGCATTTGCTATACGCATGACCAAAATTGAAAAATATAAAAAAAATAATTTCTAAAGTAGTGAGTTTAACGCAAACTGTTAGAAATTTACGTTAAATATTTTCGAGAGGAGATCGACCTTCAGTTCAGTTTGTGCAATTTGTAAATCGAGTTCATCAAAAAGGATCCTTATTGGATAAATCAAGCCGAGTACGTTCTCGTCCAGTGCGTTCAATCCAAAAAAATGTCAGCTGTACGAGTATAAGAGCATCCATCAACAGCAAGTCGTCATTGTTCTCAGGAAGTGAATATTACTCACACTTATTTAAGAAGAAATTTGCATAAAGACCTCGGTATAAAGGCTTACAAAGTTCAATTGGTGCAAAAGATACGAATTTCACCGAAGAATTTTACTTTCAGATGTAGCTAATATTTTTCTCGGTAGCTATGTCAATAAGCAAAATTGCAGCATATGGGATTGAGAGAACCCACACGTGACTACTGAGAATACAATGCATCCACAACGAGGGACTGTTTGGTGTGGATTTTGGGCTGGCGGCATCATTGCGCAATTTTTCTTCGAAAATGAGCAAGGAGCCGCCGTAACTGTCAACGGTGAGCGTTACCGTACCAAGCAAAACGAATTAATTTTTCCAAAAATGCAACAGAATAGCGTGGGCGACATTTAGTTCACACAGCTACGGCAACCATCGATATTTTTCACACTGTTTTGGAAAATCAAATAATCACCCGAATTGTGATAGCAATTGCCCGCCTTGGAGCTATGATTTCATCGCTTAGGATTATTTAAGGATAAATGTTGCATCCAGAGACAATTGAAGTGTTTGAATACGAAATCGAGGTTGCCATTGAAGAGATTCAACCGAAAATGTACTGAAAAAATGGGTTGACCTGCTAAGGCATTGTCGAGCCAGTTGTGGTAGCCACATGAATGATATTGTGTTCCATTATTATATAAAGCCAGAAATTTGAAAAAATTATCAGTACTTTTTTTGCAGCCGATTCAAAATTTTTAATGACCTACCCTGCATTACATGCATGCTCTAAGAAAGTACCTAAATATATCAATCCATATGGACGACCATCCAAGCTAGAACGAACAGCGAACTGTTGGTGGATTTTTACAACATGCTCTTTTATTTTGTATCGCATATACGAGTAAATAAGTCAATCTCTATTTGACAAAATACTTTGTAGGGACATAAATACTGTTACACACGAGTTATGCTGTAAAATAAAAAGTACTAAATGTTTTTGACCAAATATTTTTTAATATATTTATTGATGTATATTGTATCCAAAAATAATCTACTTATTCGAAATGTCCGCCTTTTGCCTTAACACACGCATTAAGTCGCTCTGGCCAATCGTCAATAGCTGCACGAACCTAGTCCGTTGGAAAATTGGCCACAGCTCGAACCAAAGCAGTCTTAAGAGATCCAATGTTGGGGTATCTTTTGTGACAAACCTTGTTCTCTAAAACCGTCCACAATTTGTAATCCAATGGGTTCAAATCTGAACTGCCTGAGGGCCATTCTTCAGAGGAAATGAACGCTGCCAAATTGTCTCCTGGGACGTTTTAGCCTTATGGGCCGGCGCAGAATCTTACTGGAAAGTCCATGGCTGGTTTTGGAACAGAGAATTGTTAAGAGGCTTCACAAGAGCTTCCAAAAGGTTTCTTGATAACCTTTGGCCGATGTTTTGACTTCTTGTTCGCAGAAATGCAGGTCAGTGACGCCATCGTAAGAGACACCCCACCTGACTGATGCTGGGTGATGACCCTTTTCCACCCTTGGGATCAGTTCAGATGCTTTCATAGATGACCGCGCATATATTCTATCATTTTGCTGGTTAAATTTTTCCTGAACGGTAAAATTTTTTTCATCGGTAAACAAAATATTTCTGTGCAAGTTATCAGCGTGCTTCACCAAAAGACGTTTGCATTTTTCAACCCTATTTTTTTAAAGCTGCAGTAAATAAATTTCCGGTATGTCGTTTGAAAGGCCCAAGTCTTTTTTAATGATTCGACTCATGGATTTTTGCGTGATATTCATCTCACGGGCCATGATTTTCTGTTTTCGGAGCGGATTTCTGTGAATTCTTGATTTAATGGCTTTGATGACATGCGGTGTTCGAACAGAGCGTGGGCGGCCCGACCGGTGGCGGTCTTTTACATCTCCAGTCTCCTCAAACAGTTTTATGCATCGGTAGACGAACATGCGGCTAATCGCTAGTGGCTGGAGCGTTTTGAAAATATCGCTTTTTTCATTTTACACTTGATTAGAGCTATTACAGCGATACGGTTCTCATTATCTGACCACTCCATGATGAAAGTTGAAACATATTTAAAATCCCGTAACAGACTAACGCTATTGAGATAAGCTTTCAAACCCCATATGACATTAACGGAGTATGTTCAGTTCTACTATTGAAATGGGTGTGTTCAATGTCGTAACAGTATTTATGTCCCTACTAAGTACACCCGGCACGTCCTGATGCTCTTCAAATATTGGAACCCCAACCATACCGTTTTACTTTGTGTAAAATTTAAGACGATCTAGCCATGTCACGAACTGTTAGAGATATGACGATGATATTTAAAACAGATGATATTGGTATGGAGATAAGCAACCTCTAACGAAAAAGCCCCCTTGAAAGAAATTTTATATTGGACCGGAATCCATGACGGAGGAAAAAAATGCGGGCTGAAAATCCCAAACCTACATACGAGTACATATGTAAGTCTACATACATATTACCTACATTAATAACTGAAATGAAGTTATTAAATTTCACAAGGCCTACACATTTCACAAAGCATATTTTTCAGATGTGTTTTCAATCGTACACAAAGCTACGCACTTTATTATGAAGACGCTATATAAGGTATTAATCAAGACATGTTATAAATGTTTGCTGAAAGTCAGAGCAAAAACTAATCAAATTACAAAAACACACCAATCCCCATACGAACAAATTGTGTTTAGTTCAGGCTCTTGCCTATGATGTCTTAATCGTTTTTCTATTAGTATGTGGCCAATGTAAGTAGACGAGGTCGGATTAATAAATCTGTCATATGTATTTCGAATGAAATAGAAAACGAATGGAATAAAATACAATAAATTAAGATCCAAGTTTGTTACCTCTATGAGTTAAATGTTCAATGCCCTTAAATAAGCAATCGTTGGTAGTACTTTAAATAATAATACTCGTACTTCAAAGCCCTCGAAGAATATCTCATATGTTTTCTTTGTATAGCTGAAGTAATTAATCTATCCCTCGTTGGAATATATAAGTTGGTAACTGGTACCGACAAATTTTAGCTGTTCTACTCTGGATTTGAACCTCGGTTATTTTTGTGATACTGTCGCAGATTTTTGGAATGACTGTTTTGCAAATGGTATGATGGCCAAGTTATTATCGATGTTTAGACTGACCTCTATATAAGTGTATGATACAACATCATGATCAAGTTTATGGTGACTAAGTTTAGTTATCGTTTGTTTTCATTTCCGTCAGTCTTCCGATATAAATTAAAAATTTATTTTTTCAATGCATATTTATACATTATCACACTCGCCTTAATGTACACTGCAAAGATTGTTTTTGGTTTAGTTATTCACACTAATAAATATATTCAAATTAGGTATACGAATGGAATGCCTTTCTATAGACCGACAAAACAACGAAAACTTTATTTTAGTTATTAGGTTTAAAGAAGTGAGTTCCGATGCATAACTTGGGGCGTGGACAATGAATTCAATAAAACAAGCATTTACCAAATATGGACTTATCTGGATCAGTGATGGAATTCACAAGCATTAAATTGTACCAAAATGACATGTAATTGTACCAAAACTAAACTAATTGTATCAAAAAATTAATCATTAAATTCGTTAGACTAGATTGCAGTTGAAATGGAACAACAAGATAAGCCAACTACAAGGTGGATTACAAGAGAAAGAAAGATGAAATAATTTATGGGGACATTTCATTAGTCTTTTTATTTCGCATATTACTATATACACCTTTGTGTGCTAAATATTTAACAGACGAAGGGCCGTCGATACAATTTAATCAGATACAAGTTAACGCATGGATTAAGAGAGTTAGGCAACTTATCTTAGAGGAGAACATTACATTAAAGAACATATGAAATTTTGATTCGCAAAACTGATTAGACCGATGTATTTTAAAAGCAAAAGATTTTTCTATTCTAAGAATCAGCATCTGCTTGAGAAATACCAAAGACAATGTTGCCAATTTATCGCTTTTTCGCCTAAAATAGCATTAATAAATGGGTAGATTACATCTTGCCTGAACACTATGCCATTATTTTTTCTCATATCCATGTTGTTATGATCGCGTGTACGATTATTACACAACTAAATTTTGGTTTTTTAACAATTAGAGTAAAGAATACTTCTATCAGTATATAAAGTATATTTACTCCCGTCATTTCAATGTAGAACATAGGGTCATAGGGATATGTGACGCGCAAAATAGAAAGGGACCTAAGGTTAAAAACCAGTTTTGTTCAAGAGAGCCATTTTAAAGATTAGGCCCCTTTTCGGTTTGCGCTTAGAATCGTCGACTTCACTTTCATAGAACGCGCATATATCTGGGAGGGAACACTTTTGGGCATGGTATCGGTCTCATTCGATGCTCAAACGTTGTCCACACCAAAAAGATCGCCACAGGTGACGAATCATGGATCTATGCATATGAGCCCAAAACAAAACAGCAATCCAATCTTCGAAGACGAACCAAATCCAACGAAAGTTGTTCGCGAAAGAAGCACTTCGAAGCAAAGCTTGAGCAACGTAAGTGGTCAATTCTGAGTGGTACACCACAATTTGTTTGCCTAAAGTCTTTGGAGAAATTCGAAAAACGAACAAGAGAAGACGAATAATTGTTCACCATGACAATGCGAGTTCTTACACATCGGCTCAAACCAGCGCCTTTTTGGCCGGCCAAAACGTCGAATTGACGTTTTCCGCCGTACAGCCCTGACTTGGCACCCAATGACTTTTTTTATTCCCGCACATCAAGAAAAAAATGCGTGGTCAGCGATTTCCGTCTCCAAAAGATGCGGTTAAAGCGTTCAAAAACCATGTTTTGGAGGTTTTGCAATCGGAGTTGAAAAAGTGCTTCTACAATTGGTTTGAGCGCATGCAAAAGTCTATAAATCATGCTGGAGAATACCTTGAAAAACAATAATGAGGATTAATATTCGCATTTTAATTATTAGGCCATGAGAGTATCAATCTTATTATGAAAGTTGCAAACTTGAACATTTTACAAAAAAAAATCGCTCATCAGTTGGTCTAGAAAAAAAGAGTGGAGAAATGAGCTGGATACTGATGCTGAGACTTCATCAGCGTGAATTTCGTAAAGAACCGCTAGACAGACAGCCTCGATTATTTAAAGATTCTCTCTTGTACTGCTGGTCCTCTCTCTCTAGACCATAAGGATGGTACGTGATATGCATGGGCGAAGGCATCCTATCTATGAGATAGTTGTTGGGATGACTATTTCGAAGACAACCAAGCATATAGCGCCTAAACAACAGAAAATGTGTGTCCACACGGTAAGGACCTCATGTTGATGGTCCCAGGAAAACATAAGGAGACACACTGTTCATGTTTTAAGGGCGGCATTACGGCAAGTCTGAATTTTCTTGGAGTGCGTCATACCGACTTTGGCAGACCACAGCGGCGCTGTGTAGTTCGCTACAGACCGACCTATCGCTTTGTAAAGGTCAAATACTGCTGGCTAGTGACTTACTAACCTTGTTCCTACAAGTAAATTTATCTCTCATATGTTATTTCATTTCTGTCCTGACGTCAGAATTGTGCAATTACACAGTGTGACAGAGAAAAAATACCTGGGAAATAATATTATTTCTCTTGTAGACATTGCTGAGTACAACAAGAAACCGGTTTTGAAATTTCCCAAACACCTCCAAAATCTGGAGTAACGGGTAGGAAACCGGGTTTTCGGCTCTTACGCACTTATATGCCAGTAGCTTGGTTGAATATCAACGATTTTAAGTTTTTCGACTGATTTGGAAAGAAGAATGGTGTAAACACTTTTAAAATCACACTGAATTTTTCCTGTAGACTCATTTTTTTAAAAATGTTTGTAATTTTTGAACTTTGGATGCGTTTTTACACAGAATTTTTTGAACTGAATAATAAAAAGAGTGTTCATAAGAATATAATTCGGTGTCATTTTTAAAAATTGTTAGAAACTGCTTTAGTTGTTCAACTTTTATTAAAACAAATTTTTTTTGTAAAAATACAATTTTTGGCCAAACTTCTCAGAAATAATAATTTGACCTTTTTTGAATATCTCAGAATCCCGTTTTTCATGTAAACATATTGTTTTAGTTTTGTTTGATTTATCACTTCTTGCTCGTTTTGAAACTGTATTAATGAAAAAGTTATCAATTTTATAATAATCGAGTGTAAATAACCAAAAAAATGTGTGATAAACGGAATAACTTTTGTTATATTTGTGGCCCATTTACGGATATCCGTCATAGGCGTGATTTAAAAAAAATATTGCTGTGTTAGAAGTATACAACAAAGTCTTCAATCGTTCTTACAAATTCAGTCGCTGGTATGAGCCAGAATTTCTTTGTAAAAATTGCTGTGCAATATTAAAAAAATACAAAGTTCAACCTTCAATTTCTTTGCCCTTTTGTACGCCTATGACTTGGCATCATCAGCTCTGGCATAAACCAGATGATTGCTACTTCTGAAACAAATATTTCAGGGCACACTTTTAAAAAGTTCCAAGAAGATCCGAAGTTTTCGAGCCAAATTTTGTTCAGCGATGGGGTCCATTTCTGGCTCAATGGGTACAAGCAACAAGCAAAATTGCCGCATTTGGGACGAAGAGCAACCAGAAGAGGTTCAAGAGCTGCCACTTCATTCAGAAAAAACAACGGTTTTGTGTGGTTTATGTGCCGGTGGAATCATCGGTCCATATTTCTTTAAAAATGAGGCCGGTGAGAACGTAACCGTCAATGGCGACCGTTATCGTGCCATGATAACCGACTTTTTGATGCCCGAAATTGAAGCTCGTGATCTCGGCGACATTTTGTTTCAACAAGACGGCGCCACTTCTCACACATCGCATCAATCAATGGATTTATTGAGAGAACACTTCGGTGAGCAGATAATTGCACGTTTTGGGCCGGTCGATTGGCCATCAAGATCGTGTGATATCACACCGTTAGACTTTTTCCTGTGGGGATATGTAAAGTTTAAAGTTTATGCGGACAAATCCGCTTCGATTCAGACCTTGGGGCAAAACATCACTCGTGTCATTCGCCAGTTACCAGTCTAAATGCTCGAACGAGTCATCGAAAATTGGACTCGATGGGAGACGTAGTCGCGGCCAACATTTGATAGACATAATCTTCTAAAAATAAATGCCAAAGAATGTTTTTCAAATGATAATTAACATTCTCCATTCAATTTGACTTTTCTGCGTTTTTTTCTTTAAAAAAGTGGAGGACCTCGAAATGGATCACGCGTTACAAGAAAATAAAAAGAAAAATTAAAATAGTTATTCAAGAATAACCTTCATCGAGTTTAAGCGAGCTCGGTTATTACTCGCTAATAGTAGAAGCAGTATTTCTTGAATGGTGCATTAAGCCAAACAGTTCTTGTATACAAAGAAATAAAAAAAAATATTCGTTAAGTTTGGAAGTTACCGCTTTAGCGACCACTTATTCGTTTAATAAGAAAGTACCACTACGAGTAGAACGCCCCTATAATATTCAACCCAAAGCTTAATTTGTTTTAATTTAACTATAGCTGTTTAAATTATTTTTTTCAACATTATCGCATCGAATTCCATATGGTTATGTCATAACAGTGGTAATACTTATAGATACGAGTAATAATGAATTTGCCGGAAATCCAGGATAAAAACAGGAATGAAAAATGTCCCACCCGGGAAATTCCGGAAAGAAATACCCGGGATAGAAAATATACTAAAAGCTAAACAAAGATAATTTTTTCCAGATCTTTAACCGACAGTGTAGTCACAGGTATCTTAAACAAGATAACTGTTTTTGTATTCCATTTCAATACAGAACCCAGGTACAATCCACCAAGGGTACCATGGTTTGACCAGCCCACCTTAACGTCTTTCTGCTTCATAGTGAAGTTTAATTTTGTTTTTAAAGCTACTGACGGATTTCTTGAGTTTCAAACTTCTCCGTTCTTGCAGAGAGAAAAGAAGCATTCACATCTTGTCGATCACTACGTGACCATAATTTTCCTATTTTGAACGGAACGTAATTGAAAATATTGGACTATTATATAAAATTTTAGGGGATTTATAATAATCATCTGTCCTTTATAAACGATTTGATATGTGATATGCACTTTCTTCATCTGTTAACCAAACGTTTTATTTGTTAGTTTAGGTGAATTAAAAAATTTATTTATTTTATATTTAAAAAAAATAAAGTCAGACGCGGCCGACTATGTCATAGCCTGCACTCTTAGATGTTCAAAAAGCCAACTAAAAATGGGTTTTTAGACCCAATTTACCCAGATTTAACATACTTAGTAGGGACATAAATACTGTTACACACGTTTTATGCTGTAAAATAAAAAGTACTGAATGTTTTTGGACCAAATATTTTTTAATATATTTATTGATGCATATTGTATCCAAAAGGAATCCACTTATTCGAAATGTCCGCCTTTTGCCTTTGCACACGCCTTAAGTCGCACTGGCCAATCGTCAACAGCTGCACGAACCTCGTCCATTGGAAAATTGTCCACAGCTCGAACCAAAGCAGTCTTAAGAGATCCAATGTTGTGGTATCTTTTGTGACAAACCTTGTCCTCTAAAACTATCCACAATTTGTAAACCGATGGGTTCAAATCTGGACTGCCTGAGGGCCATTTTTCAGAGGAAATGAATGCTGGCAAATTGTTTCGAAGCCAGTTCTGGTACGTTTTAGCCTTATGGGCCGGCGCAGAATCCTGCGGGAAAGTCCATGGCTGGTTTTGGAATAGGGAATTGTTAAGAGGCTTCACAACAGCTTCCAAAACATTTTCTTGGTAAACTTTGGCCGATGTTTGACTCCTTGTTCACAGAAATTCAGGTCGGTGACCCCATCTTAAGAGACACCTTAGCAAACCATGACTGAAGCTGGGTGATGACCCTTTTCAACCCTTGGGATCAGTTCAGATGCTTCCTTAGAAGACCGCGCATACACTCTATCATTTAGCTTGTTAAATTTTTCCTGAACGGTAAACATTTTTTCATCGGTGAACAACATTTTTCTGTGCAAGTTATCAGCGTGCTTCACCAAAAGACGTTTGCATTATTGAATCCTATTTTTTTAAAGCTGCAGTCAATAAATTCCCTGTACGTCGTTTGAAAGCCCCAAGTCCCAAGTCGTTTTTAATGATTCGACTCATGGCCTTTGGCGTGATATTCATCTCACGGGACATGATTTTCTGTTTTCGTAGCGGATTTTTATGAGTTCTTGATTTAACGGCTTTGATGACAAGCGGTGTTCGAACAGAGCGTGGGCGGTACGACCGGTGGCGGTCTTTTACATCTCCAGTCTCCTCAAACAGTTATATGCATCGGTAGACGAACATGCGGCTAATCCCTAGTGGCCGGAGCGTTTTGAAAATATAACTTTTTTCATTTTACACCTGAAAAGCGCTATTAGAGCGATACGGTACTCATGATCTGAACACTCCATAATGAAAGTTGAAACAATTTTAAAATCCCGTTACAGACTAACGCTATTAAGGTTAGCTTTCAAAACCCATATGACATTAACGGGGTATGTTCAGTTCTACTATTGAAATGGGTGTGTTAAATGCTGTAAGAGTATTTATGTCCCAACTAAGTATATGTGGGAGCTATACCATAATCTGAACCGTTTAGTCCAATTTCAACAACGATTTGTTTGGCCCGAAAAAATTACTCGTGGTAAATTTCATCAAAATTGCATGTAAAATATGGCTACTAAAGCTAAGGACAGAAAACTCGGTTGAACATATATGTGGGAGCAATATCTAACTCTAAAACTATATTCTTCAATTTAAATAAACTTCTTCCTTGGTTCAAAAAAAACGTGTGCTAAATGTCATCAAGATTGGCTGTAATATGAGGCTTTATGAGCTAAAGACATTAAAACGGTTGTACATACATTTATGTATGGGGGCTTAAGCTAAAGCCGAACTGATTTTCTTCAATTTCAAAAACGCCCTTCTTAGTCCATACAACAGTCTCATGCTAAGTTTTATCAAGATTGGATGTAAGGTGTGGCTTCCAGAGCTGAAACCATAAAAATCAGATGAACATATATGTGGGATTAATATCTTAATCAGAATCGATTTTTTTTTAAATTTTAGCAACATCTTTTCTTGGTTTAAAGCTCTAACGGGTGCTAAATTCAAGAACACTGGAAGTAAGATGTAGCTCCTAGAGCTAAAAACAAGAAATCGGATGAACATACAAATAGGAGCTATATGTAAATCTAAACAGATTTTTTCAATTTCAAAAGTGTACGTCCTTGGTCCATAAAGGTACGTATTATGGAAATGAGCGATCGCTGAGAACTGTTTTTGACCAACATTTTGTTTAGTAATAAGGCCAATTCTGGCTCAACGACAACATCAGTAAACAAAATTGCAGCATTTGGGCTGAAGAGCAACCAAAAGAGGTTCAAGAGGTGCCATTATACCCACAGAAAATTACGGTTTGGTTTATGGGCTGGTGGAATTATCGGTCTATACTTTTTTTTAAAAAAGATGATGGCCGGAACGTAACCGTTAGTGAAGCTCGCCATCGCGCCGTTATATCGAACTTTTTGCTACCTGAAATTGAAGCCCGTAAACTTGAAGACATTTGGTTTCAACAGGACGGTGCCACTTGTCATTCAGCTGCTCAAACATTGGATTTATTGAGAGATAATTTCGCAGCTAATTTAAAATTTGGGACCGGTAAAATTTGAAGGTAATTATATTCACAAAATAAATGACATAAAATGTCCTTTTGAAAGAACAATAAAGATGCCACACTTGATTTGAATTTTTTTGAATTTTTGTTTTTTTTTTATTTTGAAAAAATTAGATTGATTACCTGACACCTGTCCCACAGAGTAGAGGTTATAAAAACCAGAAAAATGCAAAATATTTTTTTTTAAACACGGTAAATCTAGCCAGAAAAAAAAAATACCAACGCTGATGCGAACTGAAGAAACTATAGCCGCCGTAAAGAAGATCCACATATATAGATTTAGACAAGTTGACCGTTGATCCGTAATATGCCAGCGGCCGTATCAACAAGCTAAATTCTCGTTATTGGAGCGATCCGGAATATGCCAGCGGCTGCGTCAACAAGAGCAATTTTCGGTATTGGAGCGAAAACTAACCACGATCGTTTGGTCAAGCATCACTGCATAATCAAAAGTGACCGTTTGGTTTCTTCTTAGGCACATCCGCATTATCGGACCTAGTTTCTATTAAAATGACGAGGGACGATGGTCCTCTACTTGGAGCGTTATTACCTGACGTTCTTCTTCAGGGCTCGATAACATCGATATATTCAAACTGTGGATTAAAAAATTGCATTAAATGTCACAGAAGCGACGCAACGCTTAAAGCTTTAAAGGAAAACTCAGGAGACTCTTCCACCTTATGTCATTTATTAATTGACCGCTGCAGATTTATTAATTTGTGGCAGATTTCAAATGGGCGTACCCAAAAGAAAATATTAGTTGCACTCCCAGGTAGACAGAACTAAAAATACTGTCACCCATCTTCAAAATCTCAACTTTCTAGGCGGATACGCCATGGTTTTTGGAAAGCATGGTAGCCAACTCTTTCGTTTACGTAGAGCTTCAGAGGTAAGTGACCTCAGTGTTAGCTCGTATAACTCCATTGCCCAGAATTCTCACTCATTAGTTTGGTTAGCCTTCAGATTGCATGACACATTACAGGAAGAACTCGTTCATTAGCTGTGTCGGAGAGGATTCGTGCAATTTGCTAAAAACTGCTCAGCCCTATTTAGTTCGATAACAGTAGTTTTGTAAAGTGAACCCCTAAAAAGTATTTAAAGTTATTGCGAAAGGGAGTTTAGAATAACATCGAAGGCATTCACACCCAAGAGTGAATGTTTTCCAACTCAACAAATTCTTAAAAACCCTTTCAGGAACCGGAACTCGGTTTTTGGACATGCATTAAATTATGATAAAACAATACCAAAAAAAGTTTTCATATAAAGAGTGAACCATTTAAAACAGACGATTTTGAATTGTATACATATTTTATTTCTTTTTAATAAATTAATTTTATAAATACATGTAAATTGACGGTTTGTGGAAAGAGTGAAAAAATAGAAATTGTACAGCAAAAGATTTTAGAAAAAGATTTGAGGTTGGAAGCCTAATGGATAGGATAACACATTATTTACAAAAAAAAAAAGATCACCCTTTTACTTCTTCTTGGCGGGCAAGTACTTTTGGCTGGGTGTATCTACAAAGCTTACGGAGGAGCTAGAACTGCCGACAGACGATTGCGACGATTGGTACGATTGTTGGACGAATTGTTGTTGACCACCGAGATTGATGTTACCGCCGAGATTGCCAACATTGACTGGGCCACCGCCAATGACAGAGGTAATGGGAGCAATGCCCTCATCGGAGATGTGGGTGGAACCGCCCAAAGAGTCGTATTGTGCTTGGATTTCCTGTTGAGCACGGTTGGCTTCTTCTTGAGTCTTGTACTTGATGAAGTAAACTTCGGGTTTGTGTGATTTTTGATCGTTTTGTACAACAGCCAATTGGCTTTGGATTTCTGAAAGGTCGGGTTTCTTGGACAGCACATATATGACGGTCTTCTCTTCGTTCGATGATTGAGCGCGCTTGAGGGCATCCAAGTTAACTTTGACATTTTGGCTTGGGGCCTTGATGAAGACAATGCGGTAGTTCTTGCGAATGGGTCCAGCAGGTTGGTCAGCATGGTCGTTGCCAATTTCTTCTACTTCCTCGGGGGCTGAGTGAATGAAGATATCCTTGGAAATGATCGTCTGCTGTTGGGCTGGTTGATAGTTGATCGGTTGGCTTAGGGAAGCGGATCCACTATATTGTGGTTGTTGAACGGGAGCGACAAACTGTTGTTGCTGAACGGGAGCGGCAGCAAATTGCTGTTGCTGAACGGGAGCGACATATTGTTGTTGAACGGGAGCGACATATTGAGGTGCGGGAGCATTATATTGCGGTGCGGGAGCATTAAATTGAGGTGCGGGAGCATTGTATTGCGGTGCGGGAGCAACAAATTGTTGGGCATGTTGTGAGAATGCGGGCACTTCAGCGGACTGCGGAACAAAGTTAGGTTTGAATTGTTGTTGAGTTTGAACATGGAATGAAGTCAATGGTGCTGATTGGGCAACCGAGTAAATGCCACTGCTGCTTACCGGTTGGGATGGACGGAATGACTGTTGTTGGATTTGGGGAGGCCGTTGGTAGTTGTAGGCAGGTTGGGCTACAGCCGAAGCCACCAACGCGAGACACTAAGAGGGGACAAAATTCAAATTAATAAAAAAAATCAAGTAATATCCTTTTTCTAGTGGTTAGTGGCCAAAATGATAAATGACTCTGTTTGAGATTTATGGCAGATGTCTTCTTATAGTATGAACTTTTTGTAAAATGCACCGTAGAGGTCGCAAAAAACTTCGCCAATACATATGTTGGGAAAATGTTCATAGTTAGACTGTATCCACGTATCCTTTGATTGCGTTTTGCTCATTCGGAGTTATTGTGTCTTTAAACTGTTATCGAACTATTCCTGTGATTCTCCTTCTCTTTCGAGTAATACTCGTACTTACCAAAACTGTTACAAATGTATTCATTATTTCTTTTTTTTCGGGAACGTCCCAACTTGTTTGGATTAGTTGAATGATTGAAGTGATATCATCTCCAGGCCAGGCCAAGACTTTTATACGAGTTGAAAATTATTCGGCTTGACATTAGCCGAAACGAACAGCAATTTTGAAACTCATCTGCCACAAATATGTACATAACTAAATCATAAAATTTCGTTGATGTAACCCTTGCTATTGCCAAACTCTCCATCCACGTTTCCACTGGACATTATACATGCAGACACCACATTTCCAATCAACGAGCCAAAGGTAGGCAAAACAAGTCTTCGCTTGGCGTTGTTTAAAAATTCATAATAATATTGCTATTGCTTTAAACAAAACTATTTTTAAATGCATCTTTTATGGGGGGTATCTTTTCAAAAAGAAAAATGCTAAATTCATCTCAAAATATTACCTAATAATCCCTAAACTTCGCATTAAAATACCTTCGACATTCTCCTATTGTCTGCCGCACAAAAAAATCACAAGAAAAAAAACATATCAAACGTCATCACATAAAATATCAAAAAAAAAATCATTTTGTCACCTTGAATTAATTATATGCGCAAAATCAAACAACGAAATGATCGTCTTTTCTATTTTTTTTTTATTTTGAATCAAAATCATAACAAAACGCTGTTTTATTACCAATTCCCAGATGGCCGATGGTTTAGCTGCAGAAATAGTCAATGAAATGTTTAAGATCATTTGCATACGCATCAATCGTTGGAATCATTTAATCGCATACATAATGGATAAGCTTCAATTGGCTAGGTCTATTGGATTGACCTGATCTGATATTTAATTTGCCTGTGTTTACATCTTGTGCTAAGCTACCGTTTTATTGGGGGGGAATGGACTATAATACGGTCATCAGCTAATACATTTCTCAAATATGTATGAGCCAATGGTTGGTTGACTTAGACAATTTTTGTATTAGCTGAACTATTACCTCATTATGTTAAATAGCTGCGCGTTCAGTTTGGGGTTGTCGCAATTTATTCGTTGCTAGCCATGTGCGAGGGTGTAACCTCTCATAATACTCGAATGTATTTGAAAGGGAAACTAATTTCAATAGATTGGCTGATATACCAATTCATTAGCCATATATCGCCACTGATAACTAAATGGATATCGATGTCATATTTTAGGTGTCATTTTTTCGCTATGCCAACCGTGTGACCTACATAACAAGTGCTCCGTTCTGATAAGCAGGTTTTTGGAGACTAGGGTCCAGGGTCTAGTCATCAAAATGTTTTACAGCTTTTGGGGAAGCGAAAGCCCCGGGATAATTGATGCAAATTTTTATAAATTTTGAGCATCATTGTCGGAATGTGGGTTGCGTGACGTTGTTCTATCGCTACTATCATGGTGTGTGCTTTTCTGTCGACTTTTCAGAAATTAACACTTGTTTGTCATCGCTTGGCCGGTTGACGGAAGAACCTACCTAACTTACCCTACACCACTCTGTGGAAGCATACAATTTTTATAAATTATATAGCCTAGACAGACGACAGCGTCAATGTGCATTTACAGACTTAATGCAAATTAACTTGTGCATTAACTCCTCCCAAGCTGCATTAACTTTGTCGTAAATCCACAAAATCAAACTGTATTTAGGTATTACAGTCTGGCAACAGTGTTTTGGTTAGTAGTAGCGATGATACAGGTGGTTGGCTTATTGGCACAAAAAAGGTAGAAAAAAGTACTTTTTATGCCGGAAAGGTACAACATTTGTTTACCCTACACCACTCTGTGGTAGGGTGTTATGGTATAGTGCTGATGTTTTCAACCCCAAAATAGATGAGATGGACCTGAATCGATTTAGAACCACTATATGATTCCATTTATCGAACCCTATTTAAAATTGGTCAATGTAGGGTTAAACTAACGCCTTTCTGGTTTCAGCTCAAAATCCGCAGCTGGAAAAGCCACATTTTACATGGAACGCTGACCAAATTTTGTACAGAACGCGACGTGTCTCTAATAGTCCATGTTTTGGGATAGCCCTGAACAAAGGTTCTGACAGATTCGTGCCCTGTCGGTAAAACTATCGCATGGTACGTTGGATCATATCCTTTAATGTACCATGCACCCATGCAAACGGCTCTCCAGATTTAAGGTCCTGCTATCCTACAAGCCCCATTTAACATTCGAACTTCGTCAAATTTAGTCCAGCGCAAATATGGAAGATCTATTATTAACCTTTGTAATATTGAAAAATATCGGTTTACGTTTTCATGTAGCCCCCATACATACATAAATACATACATAGGTAAATACCGAGGCCCGGTCTACAATTCCAATATTATATCCGATCTTGCTCAAAGTTAGCAGCTCGACCATATATATATTCGACGATGGCTTTTAGTCTAAGCTGTTTGAAAAAAGTAAGCTTTTTTAGTAATTCGCATTACAAATCGCAAGTTTTTAAGGACCAACAATATTTAAAATGGGTACTGTTAGATGGAGCGCACTTACGAGTAGTACCTCAAAGAAGGTCTCGTTACCCTCATAACCCAAAAAAATAGAATGCGTGATCAAAACAGGCGATTATAAAGGACGAGTACTTTAATTAAAAAAAGTTTGCTTCGATTTCAAATATAGATCTTTAAGGCCCACAAAAAAAACAACTTTTTGTTTTGCTTTCGTATCGTGGTGACGGTTTGTTTGTTTTCAAAATGTTATTTCTTCTGATATAATTACAATATTTTGACACGCAAAGGTGCGCTAGATAGATGTTTATCTTAATACTCGTATATTGAAAAATAATATTTAAAAACAATTTTTTTTTGTATTAATTTTGACTCCTATAGTTTTATTTTTTCCTCCAAAATCAGTCCAATGAGTTTAGTTTTTATTGCACAAATAAAGTTTATGGGAATTCTAGAAGAATATGTTTGAAAACACCCTTATAAAAACTTATAATAGGTTTAAAAATATTTTACTGTAGATAATCATAATTTTAATCCTTTCGTTAATGTTTATGGGTATGTCTCTTAATCTTTAACTACTTTACAAACGCACCTTTTGGCGTTGAAATATCGTTTTTAATGCAATTGACTTACTACCGATATAAAAATTCCGCCGGGCTTTTCGCAAAACGACCTCATCTTTTCTTTTACCCACCATCCAATCATGGTAAATAATAAGGGGAAGATTTAAGTTTTTATGATCCATTTTGTAAAATCTATACGAGTATTTATAACAAATGTTTAAACTAAGTTTGGCCGTGCCAAAGCTTATGTACCCTCCATCATGGATTACGGTCTAATATGAACATTCGAAAATTGGGGCCTGGTACCGGCCTCTTTTCTTTATGGGTGTGTTTCTTTTCATTCCAACAACTATCGTCTTATAGGTATTGGTTCACGAGCATTTCAAAGTTCTGGGTAGTATGTGCGGAGCTATGCTTTTTTTTCAATTGTAACACAATACTAGTATAGTCTATAATAATATGCTTATCATTTGGCCATCCAGGATGTGTTTCGATCTATGACAACATAATACTGGTATGTTAAAAATATTATCCTAGACTCACAAAAATCTGTATTCTTAAGATACGGACATAAGAGTATTAAAACACAATAAAAATTCGACACGAATATAAATAACCTATTTGTGTCACGATTCGATTACATTTGAGGCCTTGACGCGTGGGGCTAAGGTCCCGAAAAAAAGATCCTTACCAACATTGACATATGAGTACTCAGAAAAAGTGCAATTTTCAAAATTATTAGAATATTACATCAATTCTACGATTTGATTTTTATGGACTCAGGGGCCCAACCACCGGCACGTAAGTTCAGAGACATATGGATATACAGAAATGTTGTGCCAAATCCAAATATGTATCTTTATTTAGGATTTGTGCAACTCGAACCGGCCCATGTGGGTCTTTGGTGCTCAAAATTCGGCCACCTTGAACCAGGGACATATGGGTATTAAACAACAACAAAATTTCATCATGGATGCTAATATTATTTTAATTTTAATATTCCACTGGTACTAATCTTAAGTCACCAATAGATATAAGATTTGTCTTCATTTAAGGCTGGAATCTACAGGCTCCCTATGACCATTTCGGCCCTATTGAACAATAGACATATGGGTTCTTTAAAAGCATTGCCATTTTTTCATGAATCTGAACATGAAAATTGTCCAGCGGGCCACAAAAATGCATTTCTGTTAAACATGGACCAACGACCAACTACCAAAATCCTCTCAATGCTGTACTACAACACAATACACGGTGCAGAGTATAAAAGCTGATCTTAACGACGTTTGTACTTGTTATTATGTGAAAAGATACAAAATGTTTTATATCTTCGGAGTCTTAAGAGTTAATAAGGGTCTACAATATCTTAAAGCTAGACCATAGCTAAAATACTTTAGCACAAAGTACATTACGTTCTATCGTTGGTATTTCGATATTCGATTGACGGACCATTTCCCTGAAAAGTTTGATTTACAAAAAGGAAATATTGGGGATGAGAAGGTTGAGACTGTTTTGGCGTAGACATACCAGATGAAAAACTCGAGCTTTCTAGGCCCGTACCTCTGAAAATATGGGCCTTTGGGGGATGTTTTGCGTTTGCCTCCTTATTTATAATTTTATCAAGGGTGAAAATTTAAAACAAACCGGAGTACGTACGAGGGCGGTTCGGAAACTTCTTAGCCTAGCGCATTTAAATTTTGTTTCGATCTGGCAACTCCTTCATATAGAAACAGGTGTTCACAAAAGACGCATCCGCGATTTTTTTACAATGGAAAAATTAGAAATGCGTGGTGTCATTAAATATTTACATAAAAAAGGTTTATCGGGACAAGAAATTCATAATGATATGGTGAATGTGTTAGGTGAAAGTGCTCCTTCATATACAACAGTAAAAAATTGGGTTGCTGAATTTAAACGTGGTCGTGTAAGCATTGAAGATGAACCACGTAGTGGACGTCCAAAAACAGCAATAACTACAGAAATTGTAGCCAAAGTCCATGATATGGTATTAAATGATCGACGAATAAAAATGCGTGAAATAGCTAATATCATGGGCATCTCAAATGATCGAGTCCATTTAATTTTACATGGAGAACTACAGATGAAAAAGCTTTCTTGTTAACAGTCGACCAAAAACGCATAAGAATGAACATTTCTCAAGCTTGTTTGGATCGTTTTCAGCGAAATAAAATGGATTTTAAGCGTCGTTTCATAACTGTTGATGAGACATGGATCCACCACTATAATCCAGAGACAAAAGAACAATCCAAAAAATGGACTGAAGCTGGAGGAAGTGCCCCAAAGAAGGCAAAAACAATTCATTATTGTTTTACCCTTTATTAAAAGGGTAAAACAATAAATTCAGAGTACTATTGCAACCTTTTAGATCAATTAAATGTACAAATTCGAGAAAACCGTCCTGGCTTACAACACAAAAAAATAATTTTTCATCAAGACAACGCACCAGCGCACAAGAGTGTTTTAACAATCGCTAAAATCAACGAATTAAAGTACGAGTTGCTTGACCACCCACCTTATTCTCCTGATTTAGCTCCCAGTGACTTTTACCTGTTCCCAAATCTAAAAAAAATTCTTGCTGGCAAGAATTTTACCTCAAATGAAGATGCAATTACAGTTGTAAACAACTATTTTGAAGACCTTGAGGAAAACTATTTTAATCAAGGGATAGAATTGCTAGATAAGCGTTGGACTAAGTGTATTGAAGTTTCAGGAGATTATATTGAAAAATAAAAATATTTTTGAAAAACTAACTATTCTCTTTCATTGATAGGCTAAGAACTTTTCGAACCGCCCTCGTACTGCCACTTAACTGCAGCTTATCCTATTTGTTTTGCATATGTGACAGCGCATAGAGAAAGGGACCTAAGGGTAAAAAAAATGGTTTTTCAATAGTCACGTGTGGGTTCTCTGAACCCCATATGCGGCAGTTTTGCTTACTGACATAGCCGCCGAGATGTAAATGAGCTTTATCTGAAAACACGATCATGTCAAAAAAATCTTCAGCAAATTGGGCGAAGTGAAAACGCGTCGGATTATACGTCGATCGGTATACTTATATTTAAAGGTAGGTCTATATATTTTTGGTACTTACATTTGCCATGAAACTAACTTATAATATCGGTTGATCAATCTAGAGGTATTTTTTCAATATGGTTCCTTTACAGATTACGCTTGAGTTGTGTTTATTTTTTTTCTTTTCAGTATTGTCTGTCATTTCATCATGGAAAGACTTACACCGCAACAACGACACCAAAATGTGCAACTGTATTATGGAAATGAGAAGATCCGCTGTTTGCGACCAAAATTTTGTTCAGTGATAAGGCTTATCTCTGGCACAACGGCTACGGCTGAAGAGCAACCAGAAGAGGTTCAAGAGGTACTCAGAGATTTTTTCCCCTTAGGTCCCTTTCTCCATGCGCTGTCACATATGCATTCTATCAAAAAGTTTAAAAGTATGCATACGAGTATGTTTTTTAATTCCATTTTCAAAGAAACGAATTTTGGTCCAGTCCAAGGTATACTGATGAACGAAAGAAACAGGGTACCAAAGAGTCTGCAGTTGTACCGAAAATGGTACGTGTTCCACATTTTACATGACTGATCTGGATGCATCAATTGAATAGCATGTATGTATGTAACAATAAGACTCTCTTTACAAAATAAGAACAACAACAAACATAACGAAAAGCAGAACTTACCTTTTTTCCAAAAGCATAAAAAACGAACGAACACGAGATTCTAGTCGTTTCTTAACGAGAAACTAAGTTTGTCATTTAACGAACACAAGACGCAACGAGCTATAATTTCTTTGCACTGCGCTATTAGCTCTTGTACTTGTTGTTGGTTTCTTTCATTGCTGCAGTCATCATTAATGACGTTGTAGTTTATGTTCTATTTTCTATCTGTTTTTTAATATTTCCAACATACATAAAGTACATATGTACTTATATTTCACTTCACATTACAAACATCAATTAATTGGTCACATTAAAAAAGTGCATTAAATAATCACAATTACAAGTAAATAAGTATAATATTTTAAAATTTTAATTAGACGGGGATCGCACGCGTTCGATCACGATCAAAAACCACCGAAAACTAAAGTGGTGATAACAAAGGCTCAAGGCTCTTTGCATAGGTTGAAGGAGAAGAGACCGTCCGCGAGAGACCGCGAGTAATTAGTTTAGTATGCACAAGGAAAGCAATAACAATGCAATCAGAAACATTGTGAGGCCGAAATAAAAAAATGAGAATAATTGTATTTTTGTTGGTAATGTGTGCCCTGCACCGTAGGATGTAGAACGAAGGAAAACGAACCATTATTTTGGTAATAAATTTCTACGATTTGCAAACGTTGTACCGGAGTAAGTCTATTTATTTTAAAAGGAGAAGAGACCGTCCGCGAGAGACCGCGAGTAATTACTTGTGTATGCATAAGGAAAGCAATAACAATGCAATCAGAAACAATGTGAGGCCGAAATAAAAAAATGAGAATAATTGTATTTTTGTTGGTAATGTGTGCTCTGCACCGTAGGATGTAGAACGAAGGAAACTATCAACAATAGGAAAATGCAAATAGTGTAGTGCAAAAATGTTTCGACAGTTAGCGGTGTGCGTAGGGTCTTTTCCAAGGAATTTTAGTTATTAACTTCCCGGAAATTTTTAAAAAAAAACTTCCATCAAAGCCGATTTTCTGCTAAAAGGCAGAAGAATTGTCATTCCAATTCTAATAAGGTGAGTTTTATAAAAATTGTAATGCAGCTCGTTGGAATGGGACTTTTATGGGACATCGTTGAACAATTATCGGCTTTTTTAAAAGTTAATACGAAAAGGTGTTAATAATATGTTGCAACGAAAAAATGATTTTGAATAATACTCTTATGTTTGCAAAAAAAAAGATAACTAATTAAAAAGTTGTGAACAATTCTATGCCAAATGTAAAATTATGCTCTGAAATTACATAATTTTTGGGAAACCCCTATAAAAATACAGCCACTAAAAAGAGTCGACTATAAATGTATGAATGTGACCATAGTTACGAATGAATATAAATATCTTTAAGGTCAGTTTGGGCTACTTAAATCACAGAAAATTATGGAAGAAGCGATGTCCTGTTACCTCGACGTGACCTTCGATTTCTAAAAAGCCTGTTTCCGATTCGGTAGGCATTTGCGTTGTCCATTAATAAAGTGCATGGGAAGCCGCTTCAAGTCTGCAACTTTTTTTGTGTATTTTAAATTATTGTAGTACAATATTAACCTTGTAGGCTATATAGAGGCTACCAGCAACCATTTTGTAACATTTTAATTAATACATGCATATAAATATCAAAATAAAAAAAATAAATATTATACTCGTAATAAAGTGGAAAAAGGGTTTTTGAAATAAAAAAAATTCATACGTATTTATTATATTAGAATTGTTTCCAGGTATAGCAAAATATAATTCTGAAGTTCATGTTTAAAGGTTGACATTGTTAATATATCCTTTAAAAAGGACGGTAGCCTATTAAATTCAGCTGGTCCTGCATAACTAATACGCTGTTTGGTCAACTCTAGCCAACATCTAGAAATGTAAAAATATAAAAATTCAAATCAAGCGTAGAATCTGTATTGGTAAGTTGAAAGGGCATTTTATGGCATTTATTTTTTGAATATAGTTTTCTTCAAATGTTGGCCGCAACTACGCCTCAGGGTTTCCATTCTGAGCATCCAATTTTGGATTTCGACCGGCATGGCTTAAATGACACGCGTAATGTTGGCTTCCAAGACCTGAATGATAGCTGGTTTGTCAGCATAGGCTGTGGACTTTCCGCAGCTCCAAAGAAAAAAGTCTAAAGGTGTGATATCACTAGACCTAAGCGGCCAACTCACCTGTCCAAAACGTGAAATTAGATGCTTTTCGAAATTACCTCTCAATTGATCCATTGTTTGGCAAGTGGCACCGTCCTGTTGAAACCAAGTGTCGTCAAGATTACGGGCTTCAATTTCAGGTAGCATAAAGATCGATATCATGGCGCGATAGAGAGCATCATTCACGGTTACGTTCCGGCCATCCTCTTTTTTGAAAAAATATGCACAGATGATTCCACCAGCTTAAAAAACGAACCCAACCATGGTTTTCTCTGGGTATAATGGTATCTCTTGAACCCCTTCAGCCCAAATGCGGCAATTTTGTTAATTGGCTTTGGCGTTGAGCCAGAAATGGACCTCATCACATAAAATTTTGTCCGAAAGCAGCGGATCTTCCCGTTTCTCACCGAACGCTCATTTGCATAATATAAGTACAGTTGCCAACATTTGAAGGTAATTATTTTCAAAAAATAATTGCCATAAAATCTCCTTTCAAATAACCAATAAAGATTCCACACTTGATTTGAATTTTTGTATTTTTTTTGTTCTAAAAAAATACGTCTAGATGGATCACCCTGTTTAAGGGTTTGCCAATTTTTCGCAAAAATAATTTCGGGAAAGAGGACGATGCGGCTGGCTCGAATAAATTTCAGCCGAGAGGCCCAATTTTTGAAGCATTTAGTGCCGTATGTCAGCAATAACGACCCGATTATTATCTTCCAAGACGTCAATCGTGTCGTTCTTATCTGCGTAGACAAGCGACTACACATAACCCCACAAAAAATAGTCCAGCGGTGCTCAATCGAACGATCTTGGAGGCTACGCCACAGGCCCACGACGCGAGATTATGCGCTCACCAAAAGTTTCCATCAATAAATTGACTGTGTCGTTGGCTGTATAGCATGTAGCGCCGTCTTGTTGGAACCAAAGGCCGTCCACAGCAACATCCTCCAATTCAGGCACGAAAAGTCATTATTCAAGGCTCTATAGCATTCCCCATTGACTGTAACATTATTGCCGGCTTCATTTTTGAAGAAATATGGACCAATGTATTCATCTGCCCATAAATCACATCAAACAGTGACTTCTTGAGAATGTAACGGCGTCTCCACAATGTCTTGAGGATTTTCATTACTCCAACTGCCATAATTTTAGTTATTAATGTACCGATTGAACAAAAAGTGAGCTTCATCGCTGAACAAAATTTTCTTGTAAAAATCAGGATCGGTGGTCATCTTGTTTTGGGCCCATTCAACGTGCGACGTGCTTGATGGTCGGTCGGCTTTAATTGTAGTAAAAGTTGGATATTTTAAGCCCGCAAAACAAGATCCTTCCGCAAAATCTTCCATAAAGTGGATGGGCACAGCTCCAATTGTTGCGCCCGCTGGCGGATGGACTCATTTAGTTCTTCTTCAATACTCTGCTCCACAACAGCAATAGCGTCTTCGGTGCGCGCTGTACGGCGTCTCTGAGAATGCGCATTTTCCACCAGAGTAAACGTGGTGCGAAATCGATCCATGGTTGCTCAAATTAACGACTCTGCTGAGCGATTATGTCGACCGAATATTGGACGCAGCGCGCGATACGTCGCTCAAAACGAACCATTATTTTGGTAATAAATTTCTACGATTTGCAAACGTTGTACCAGAGTAAGTCTATTTTTATAAAATCGCAAACCAAAATGAGCATAAATCAAGTGACAAATGTCAAAAAAAAACAAAATTGAAAACCACACATTAAAAAGACTCCCGTTATAATACTTATATACTACAGTGTAGGGCATAAATAATATTTGTTATGGACCAGACGTATATCTAACAAACAGTAGACGTCGAAATGTACAAGAATTCTATGGTGCAGAGTTCGCCGATTAAAGAGAAGTTTATCCTTTGTCATTAAAACTCAAAAATATTTCTCATCAAGGTCTCAAAAAAGTCCATAGTCCTAAACACAGCCAGATGACATGTTGGTATAAAATTTGTGGTTAATAGGTAGTATAAAGGGGATTAAGTCCTTAAGGGAACTTGTGTCCTTTTTGCCAAATTAACCTCATAAAAGCAAAAGTCCTTATTATTGGAATATTTATATTTCATTATATATGACTGCTCTCTTGATACCTGAATCCACTGCATTTTCAGGCATTCAACTTTGGCCTTTTCGGAGTTTAATTTCCTGTTTGTTTGCTAGTAAGCTTGTAGTTGGTCGGAGGAAAAAAGTTTTTACTTTTCATTTCCACTGCAACAACTGGGCTATTCCGTGCCACTTTAATAAGCAGTAGCCAGTTCTCAGGCATAAAAATGATAAAGTGAAATTTTTAACAATTATTAAATGACAAAGTACAACCTTTCCAATAAAACCTCATTCTCGTTGTAGATGCATTGGCTTCTCAATAGTCACATGTGGGTTCTCTGAACCCCATATGCTGCAGTTTTGCTTATTGATATAGCCTCCGAGATGAAAATGAGCTTCATCTGAAAACACGATTTTTCTGTAACATTCTTCATCTCCTGCCAAACAAACAATCGTATGTTGTTCCATTATTAAAGTTTAACCTTACCAACAAAACCAAAAAGTTTAAAAAATTATCAGTACTTTATTTTTTAAATCGCCCACCCTGTATTTGTTAGAAGTTTGAGTTGGTATTTGATGCTCATATAAGAAGGGCCCACGTCCAACTTAAGCTATTTTAATTTTTAATAAACAAACAACAAAAAATCTCTTGCTATAAATGCAGGAGTTATAGCAGTAGATTTTTTTTCATTCTCAGAGTCTGGAAAAGGGGACAATTACTTCACTTTTGATTGAGAACATATTTTCTATTATAAGGCAAAAGGCTAAAACCGCACAGTCGGTGAACACTGGTTTTTTACTTTTAAAAAAGCCCGACAGCCGGCATTTTTAAAACACGTTTTTGAAAATGAAGCGAAATGCTTTTTTTGGACACTATTTCATACGCTAATTTGAAATGAAAATGGGTAAACATGTTTCCCTTAGAGGGACTTAATGTACCTCGAAAAAAAGTGATCATGGACCCTAGCGAAAAGAGCCATTTTTCCTACGATTGATTTATTTTGAGGATTTGGTAGAGGTTTAGGCGAAGATGCGTAGACCCTGGGGCCACTAGTAAATACAGGGTGATTCTTGCACCGGGTGATTCTTGCAATTTCACTATCGTATTTCTTAGCTCATTTCATGAAAATATGTCCATCTACGACTATGACCTTAAATACAAGGGTGCGAAATGGCAGCGGTTTGACAATTTTCGGATTGGTGGTCGGAGGATACTAGGGTAATCTTAGGGAATGAATCCAAATAAGGATTTAGTTCGAATATTTAGTCGCGTTTATGGGTCTAAAAACACGTTCCATATGGAAAAAATGGAACAAAGTTTTCGTTATGTATCTATGAAAACTGTTATAGTCAGATTTAAGCCCATATTTCTTTTTGAACATTTTTGTAAAGAGAATACAAAAAAATGTTTCAAAAGGCAGTCGCAAAGACTTTTAGTTTCAATCAGGGGTGACTGCAGTTTCGGTTAACGTTATTTCTTCATCTTTAGACTCCAAGCTAAGAATGTAATTTAAAACATGATCAAGAGCAGGCAGATTCTAAATAAACAAGAACCTGCCGGCAGTAGAGTGTATTCCACCGAACAAAGAAATCAATAAAAATTACTCGCATTGTTAAAAACCTCTGTTAAATAAATTAAAGCAAAGTTAGTAACGAATCCTTAAGTGAAGTTATTCTTAGAAAAGTGAAGTTATTCTTTTTAGAAAAATTATTTGTAACCATGGACCCCAGGGACCCAAAAATACGGTCTTCCAGATCAAAGAACAAGCGACAATAAAGACTAGAAATATGAAAATGTTTATTTCGTCCCGGCAGAAGTTTTTGTCATTTTTACAAGTTTACCTTAAGTCAAATTGTTCGAATGGCTCTTTTAAAAAGTCTTCAACGCAATGAACGAAATAAATTCACCGAATTTGATCTGTAAATTTCCATAAAATGTGTAAAAGATTTCCGCACAACACGCGATGGCATTAGCGAACTCCACATAAAAAAAATATTCACCCACTATAACAGGAAAGCTGGAATGCTATTGACGAAATGCAATACTCTATCAGCATGGCGCCTATTATACAACAGTAGATCGGATCCAATGATACAGCGATAGCAACAGCCACAACAGGCTAATGAAAAATATGATGTGTATGTATTTGACCATCGCAGTCACCTTTTCTGTAGCAAGTAATATTATTTTTACTTTACGATCAAATTATGCGAGTTTTTTTTTTGGTTTGAAGCTAAAATATTTATAATTTTCAAACGAAAGAAATAACAATAAGAGACAGCACCCGAAGAAACGAAACTTAAATAATGCGAAATAATTAAAATGCTAATATGACGCATTTGTAACAGTCGCCATAAAAATGATTTTTGAATTGCAACCAATCATCAGAAAGAGCAGCGAAGAAACTACAGAAAGCTATCTGGGCTCGGTAAGCCATGGCCCTTGTTGGGTGTTGGGGGGTGGCATGACGTGACGCTTCATTGGCTGCTTGTTGTGACAATAAAAAATATAGTTTGACTTAATTTTAACTCGAGTGGATTTTATTGTATGTTCATGTACGATTTAAGATGTTAGGGTTTCTATTTAAATGTAAATTCGTTGAATATTAAATTTGACGAATAACAAAAGAAATAAACTGTGAATTTCAATATACTTTGTGGTATTTGAAGATTACATTGGAAATATTGGAAATTCCTAGCAACCAAATGCTCGTTAAAATCACAGCGTTTCCAATATGTGACAACTCAATTTACCAAAAAAAACGGGTGGAGTTGTTTATTGGCAGTAATACAGTTTTACGATAAAATGATGGATCATAAAATGTCTACATAAATTGTGTTGTTAGACGACAAAATGTGTGCTAGAAGCACAATGTTTAAAAATTTATTAAACTGATTTCGATTGGCAATATCAACACTATTTCTTGACTCGTGATATAATTACATGAACATATACCACAAAAAATCATCAAAACATCAAATGTTGTAGTCGTTGTCCCTTCAGAATGTTTCTCAGCCATGCTTCTTAATTAAGACCAATTAATTGAAGTGGCTCCATTAAAAAAAATCCAATGGCTTTAAATCGCATGAACGAGGTGGCCATTCGACTGGACCATTTCTCGAGATATTACGTTTACCGAATTTGTTTTCATTTATCGAATGTAACGTTTGCTCAAAGTCTTGTTGAAAACACATATCGGCGATGTCAAGCTTATCCAATTCTAGCAAAAAATAATTTTCAAATATGGCACGATAGCGCTCTCCATTGACACCTCCAAAACATGGTTTTTGAACGCTTAAACAGCATCTTCTGGCGACGAAAATCGTTGACCACGCATTTTTTTCTTCATGTGCGGGAATTTGTTTTTCGAATTTCTCCGAAGACTTCAGGCAAACAAATTGTGGTTTACCACTGTCCTACGTTGCTCAAGCGGAACAGTCGCCACATGACCAGTTTTACCGAAGAAACAGGCGACCATTTGCTTCGAAGTGCTTCTTCCACGAACACTATCCTTGGATTTGGCTCGTCCTCAAACACCCACACGGTCGATTGCTGTTTTGTTTCAGGTTCATACGCATGTATCCATGATTTGTCACCTGTAACGATCTTATAAACGTCTTTTGAAGCACCGCGATCGTATTTTTTTACAATTTCTTTGCATAAATCGACACGAGCCTTTTTTTGAGCAATTGTCAAATTGTGCGGGATCTAAAGAGTACAAACCTTTTTTACGGCCAGGTGTTCATGCAATATCGAATGTATGCTGGTGGAAGAAATGCCCAAGGATGCCTCTATCTCACGGTATGTCACATGACGATTTTGCATTATCAGTTAAAGCACGGCATCAATGTTCTCTTGCACAACGAAAGTTTTTGGACGACATTTGTCTTTAAGCGAGCGTCGGCCACGATTGAATTCATTAAACCAATTTTTCACTGTGCTACAGCATGGCGATTCATCGCTATACACGCAGAAAAAAGTATGGTTGGGGTGACAATATTCGATGAGGATCATACTATTGTTGGGTATATGGTTGTGACACAACAATATTATGATCCTCACAACAATAGTATGATTCACACATAACCATAATATGATCCCCACAACCATAGTATGATCCTCACAACCATAGTATGTTTCTCATACAACCATAGTATGATCCTCACAACCATAGTATGATTCACACGCAACCATACTATGATCCCCACAACCATAGTATGATTTACACTCAACCATACTATGATCCCCAAAACTATTTATTAGGATTGGTTATTGTTATTATTCAAAAATAGAGGTTTTAATTAAATTGTTTTTATTAAATTAAATTGCATTACTTTAGTTCATAGCCAGAATTGAAGCCATGTTTTTATTAAACATTTCATTCAAGAAACAAAAATATATATTCCAACGGTCAAAAATAGTTTAAGTTGCCAGCAGGGGTGAATGCTACTTCACCATCCGTAGACACCAAGTAACGAATGTGATTAAACCATGATCAATGGCTATATACTTAAGTGCAGGCAGATTTTAAATAAACTAGAACCAGTCGTTATTAGAGTATTTCACCGAACAAACTAAACACAATAAAAATCCCTCGAACTACCTTCCGATTGTTGTTGTCTTTTTTATGGACAGCAACCATTCACTGCATCGTGTGTATGTGTTTTTTTTTGTATATCAAAAAAACATACGCACACACATACATGTGTGCTCTACAAAACCTGTTTTGTTATGTTCATAGTCACAACCATACTGTATGATTGCCGTAATCATATTTTTGTTAACGTAAATTTTAAACAACAATACGTTTGTTGCACCAACCATGTTTATATGGTTGCTACAACCATATTTTCATTTCTGAATTTGACAATAATACTATTGTTACATTTCAACAATAGCAATATTGTCGCAATCATACTATTGTCAAAATAAAATTCAAAAAACAATACTATGGTTGGGACGAACATGCTTTTATTAGAGAGAACATATTATTGTTGCGGTGACCATAGTGTAACCATATCTTTTCTCTGCGTGTACAATGATTTAAGTTCATCGATGCACTCTTGTCGTGATAATCCACGTCGAATGTTGTGAAAAATGATCGCACGAAAATGTTCACGAGTTAATTCCTATCGGGAAACCCGTTTTAAGACATATTCATGGCCTAAGGTTTCCTTAATATCAGTTGTTTTTTTAATTTGGAAGCTTAATTTGTTGGCATGGCATTTGAAATTTGACTTGTTGATCGCTAGAGTTTCAACCGGAGGAACCTTTGAAAGGAGGCCTCAGCAGATAGTTATAATTTTAGTTGCTATATTTCCGAAGCTGTCAAATCTACCAACGCCATTTAGTTATCAAATAATATTTAAGTCGCTTGATTATTTTTGTCAAATAATCTTTAGGGTTGAACATAACCTCATACATCAGTTACGACCTTTGAATATGTATATCTTGTTAAATGCCCGTAAAAGATAATTAACTCGGGAGGGACAAACTGTATTTTACCCAGCACCACTCTGGATAAACAGAAAATCCAATTGATATAGGTTAAAAACAAGTTTCAGTCGGTTGGTCCGACTTATATAAACCCCTGCCCATATGAGGATTTTAAATTTTTCATGTTTCTGTCCTCCACTGCCTGAAGGGTACCGATTTCATTGACATTTCGTTAAAGGACGTTTGTGTGGAAGGTACAAGAATGGGGCGTGGCATCGAACATGAATTCAAATATTGAAAACAAAAATCAAACAAAATGCATGCTTTAAGGATAAAGTTATGAGTCTAAAAAATAAATCTACGCACGGATTGTGTAGCTTGTGTGGAAGGTACAAGAAGGGGCGCGGATAAGGCTCCAAATTTTTCGTCAGTCAACAGGATTTTAAATTTTTCGATGTTCCGTCTGTGTGGAAGGTACTAGAACGGGGTGTGGCATCAAACACGAATTCAAATATTGAAAACATAAATCAAACACAATTCATGCTTTAAGGGTGAAGTTATGAGGGTTTAAATCTACTCACGGATAGTGCAGTTTGTGTGGGAGGTACAAGAAGGGGCGTGGTTAAGGCTCCGATTTTTTCGTCAGCCATGAGGATTATAAGTTATTCGTTGTTGCGTCCTCCACAGCCTGAAGCGTATCGATTTTATAGATATTTCGTAAGAGGACGTTTGTATGGATGTTACCACAATAGGGCGTGGCATCGACTTTCTTCTTAGGCCCATATAAACATGAATTTAAATATTGCAGAAAACAAAAATCAAATAAATTTCGAGTATAATGGACAAAGTTATGAAGGTTTCAAGTGTTGTTGTGTGGGAGATACAAGAATGGGCGTGGCTAAGATTCCAACTCTTCGTCAGTTAGTCTCACTTATAATCTTTTTTCTATTTTGGTCAGGAGAATTGTGCGCAAGTTCCAGCAAACCGGGACTATAGGAAATGGAAAACACCCGTACATGCTCGCCCAAATCGTTCTGTCATCGGGCCGTACTTCTACGAAAATGAGGTCAGCAAAGCAGTAACCGTGAGTGGTGTTCGCTAGAACGAAATGACAAAGGACTTCTTGTGGGCAAAAATGTAGGAGGTCCATACAATATGCGGTTCTAACAGGTGGTGCCACACAGCCAACGAAACAATGTTTTTTTTTTGCTAGAGAAATTCATTGACTAAGTTATCTCACGTCGGAGCGGTTCTAATTGGACGCCTGGACCATGTGATTTGACAACGTTGAATTTTTTTTTTGGGGGATTTTTAAAATAAATAGTGTACGTCTACAAGCCAAGATCAATTCAAGAGCTAAAGGATGATGTAATTTGGCACATTAATGACTTTAAACCTCTATTGTGTAATAATTCTCTGAAAATATTGTATTTTATTTACAATTGATATCGTGCGTTTTAGTTAGATCATTGGACCACTTGGGCGGTTTTTGCCACGGTATCGGTTTATGATAGAAAAATGTTTACGTCCTGCTCTTGAAAACAGACGTAAGATTTGGTTTCAGCAGGGCGGAGCTACTGCCCACACTGCCCGAGACACAATGGCGCTTTTAAGTCAAATTTTTGGAGAGCGAACATTTTCCAGAAATTCGGAATTTATTTGACCAGCGCAATCGCCAGATTTGTTAGCACCCGAATATTTTCTTTGGGGTTATTTGAAGGAGCAAGTATATATGAACAAGCCCGAGACAATCATTCAACTCAAGGCCAACATTGTTGCAGAAATGCGAACGCTACAGCTACAAATTTTGAAAGATGTTATGGAAAATGCTCTCAAACGAGCCCATTATTGCAAAGCTGAAAGCGGCGCTCATTTACGTGACATTATTTTTCATAATTAGTGTAAAAAATTTCCATTTTGTATATTATATAATCTGAGAAAAAAATTAATAAATGAAAAAGAATGAATGTACCTACATTTAAGGTTTAGGTCAAACCGGCCCAAATGGGCCCTAGGTGCCAAAAAATCGTCGGATTTAATTGTGGACATGTAGTTTTAAACCCATTACAATAACACTTCATCACCAATCCTTGACCCAATTTAGTACTCGGGCTGACCCAAATCGGTCCATGGTAACCAAACTATGGACATACTGCACGGAAAAACAGAAAAATGACTTCCCGAATCCGTATATAATATTAATCTAGCATTTGACTTAATTTGTGGACTTGACCCGTGAGTCTAAGGGCCATATGGCGCCGAAAAATATGTCCTTTCGAACATGGGTACTCAGCAACAGTAGAATTTTCTTATGTATCAGAAAATGATATTCATTTAACGATTTGGCTGAATTGGAGGCCCGAAAGTAAGGTTGTTTCAAATGTTGACCCTTCACCAAAAAACAAAGCCACCAATACCATACTGGAACGCAATTCATAGTTGAAAGTATAAATGATTTGGGCCATTCAAACTGTTCTACTTATTTTCTTTATTTACAGAAAAATATTTTCTTCTTTTCTTTGCCGCTGGATGAATGTGTAATGTGGGGCAATAGTAACCACCGTATTGCAAGAAGCTATAACTTTTGCAAATGGCGCCAAATGTCAATTCGGTTTTGACATTTGAAAAGTTAAAAAACACAGAATACAAATCGACAGGCCATGAGACGGTTTACTCCGCAAGAACGCTGAACTATTGTTTCCATTTTTTTGCGCAACATATTGTTGGTTGTGTTGTCTCAGCGTTAATTTCGTTGCAGATTGCCTAGCCGTCCGACACCAACTAAACAACCACTGAGGAGTTTCGACATTCGCCTTGAAGAGGCAGGGACAATACGAGAACTTGGCTGGCTCCGGAGCAGGTGAGAATAAAGATTACGTTGGCCAAAATGTTGAAGTGGAGCCCGGAACATCGACCACATGACGTGCAACTCAATTGGGCATTAGCCGGCGGTCCCTACGCAGAATGTTAAAGCAAAAATAACAATATTAATTTCAATAACAATAATTTAAAGATGTTTCCTTACATAAAGCAGAGTATCTGCTGTAACCAATTGACCGTTAAACGCTTCCTACGCTCAAGCCATCCTAAATCTCAATGAAAAAGGGGAACCAAACTTATCATGGGCAACGAGGCTCATTTTAATCTTAGCGGTTACGACAATAAACAAAAGTATCGTTTCTGGGGCACCGAAAATCCATGTAACACCCACAAAGAACCATTACATCCACTTAAAGTTACTGCGTGGCAGTGTTACCGTTGTGCGACTAAAGTGGAAAATTGACCCTTTTTGGAAGCCATGCGACTTTTGCTGCCCCTTTTTTCATAAATCCCTTTTTTGCCACTAGTTTCAGTTGGCTCATCTGCACATCCCGTAGAGTAGGGTATAATATATAAGTAATTTGCCATTCACGGCTTTTGATGTTTGGATTTTTTTATACCCTTCACGCAAGAGAATATTAAATTTTTCATTCCGTTTTCAGCACCACGAAATATTGATCGGAGACCCTATAAAGTATATATAATCCTGATTGTCGTAAAATTCTGAGACGATCTAGTCATGTCCGTCTGCATGTTTTCTGAAAGCACAATATCGTTCAAACGGATCAACGTAGTCATCAGAAACTTTGCCCATTTCCTATGTTTGGCATAGGAAATGGGCGAAATCGGGGAAAGTTTTTAAATGCCTCAAAAAAGATCTAAGCTGCTGAAAGGCTAGGGTCAAGTAGCCTGCATGGTCAAAACCGGCGATTAATAGTCAATATGGACATATGGGTACTAAAATTAAAGCAAAGTTTGCTACATTTTTTTCGCTTTACGAGGACGGTTCGAAAACTTTTTAAGCCCAGCACAAAAAGCGCGGTATAAACAGAAAAAAGTTAAGTGTTTTGGAAACTTCAATCTCTGCTATGAGCACATGTTAAATTTTATTTCGAACTGGCAACTCCTTCATATAGAAACAGGTGATCACAAAAGACGAATCCGCGATTTTTTTACAATGGAAAAATTAGAAATGCGTGGTGTCATTAAATATTTACATAAAAAAGGTTTGTCGGGACAAGAAATTCATAATGATATGGTGAATGTGTTAGGTGAAAGTGCTCCTTCATATGCAACAGTAAAAAATTGGGTTGCTGAATTTAAACGAGATCGTACAAGCATTGAAGATGAACCACGTAGTGGACGTCCAAAAACAGCAACAACAACAGAAATTGTAGCCAAAGTGCATGATATGGTATTAAATGATCGACGAATAAAAGTGCGTGAAATAGCTAATATCATGGGCATCTCAAATGATCGAGTCCATTTAATTTTGCATGAAGAACTACAGATGAAAAAGCTTTCTGCAAGATGGGTGCCGGACTTGTTAACAGTCCGTCAAAAACGCATAAGAATGAACATTTCTCAAGCTTGTTTTGATCGTTTCCAGCGAAATAAAATGGATTTTAAGCGTCGTTTCATAACTGTTGATGAGACATGGATCCACCACTATACTCCAGAGACAAAAGAACAATCCAAACAATGGACTGAAGCTGGAGGAAGTGCCCCCAAAGAAGGCAAAAACAATTCAATCGGCTGGTAAGGTTATGGCAACGGTTTTTTGGGACTTCAAAGGTATTTTATTGATTGACTATCTGCAAAAGGGTAAAACAATAAATTCAGAGTACTATTGCAACCTTTTAGATCAATTAAATGTACAAAGTCGAGAAAAACGTACTGGCTTACAACACAAAAAAATAATTTTTCATCAAGACAACGCACCAGCGCACAAGAGTGTTTTAACAATGGCTAAAATCAACGAATTAAAGTACGAGTTGCTTGAGAACCCACCTTATTCTCCTGATTTAGCTCCCAGTGACTTTTACCTGTTCCCAAATCTAAAAAAATTCCTTGCCGGCAAGCGTTTTACCTCATATGAGAATGCAATTATACCACTATTTTGAAGACCTTGAGGAAAACTATTTTAATCAAGGGAAAGAATTGCTAGATAAGCTTTGGACTAAGTGTATTGAAGTTTCAGGAGATTATATTGAGAAATAAAAATATTTTTGAAAAACTAACTATTCTCTTTCATTGATAGGCTAAGAACTTTCCGAACTGCCCTCGTATTATCGTATAATGGAGGGTGCATGAGGATTAGAAATTTAATTTGTTTTTAGTTTTAATGCGTATTTTAGCACTAATTTTATTAAACTTAGTTTTTACTGTGATATTTGTTAGTTATCTTATTAAATTTAAATGTATTGTTTTAATAAAATTAACTTACGAAAAGTTTGCGAATTTTTTCGTTAAAAATACCCAATTTTTTTTTTAAAAAAATCCCCTTTTTGTGCGAATTTTTTCAACGGTAACCCTGCTGCGTGGTGTGCTGTTTCGCTAAGGTGTCATCGGGACAGTTGTTTTTAAGATGGCCGAGAACCATTGACGCGCGCTAGAACCATGATTACCGATTTTTTTTGTTGCTCAATTGGATGCATTGGGATTGGAGAAGATATAAGGTGGGGCACAAATTCCATGTAACACCCATGAAGAGCCATTACATCCTCTCGAAGTTACTGCGTGGTGTACTTTTTATGCTGAAGGAGTCATAGGAGTTATTTTTATGAACGGCAACTGTGGACGGCGCACGCTACAGAGAAATGATTGCCGAATTTTTGTTCCACAACTGGATGAATTGGGGCTGGAAGGAAGGAAGTGGTTCCATTAGAAGGAAGGATGTGGTTCCATCTGATGAAAGCTTTTCCGGATCCCTTAATCTCTCGTTTTGGTGATTTGCACAGACCGGCCGGGTCACCTGATTTAACCGTTATTATGGGGTTTTTGTAAAGTTGTGGGCTTACTTCAACATGCCTTAGAGTCTTAAAGCTTAAAGGAGAAAATTCTTTAGAACACAAAAACCTGTCGCCCGAAATTTTGGCAAGAGTGATAAATCTTGCCATAAGACGAGTCATTAACTCTGGCGGCGGCCAGTTGGACAATATAATTTTCCCGACTTGATGTAATAAATTCGAAATGTATAAAATTTCACAAGCAGAACCAAAGTTTTTCAATTAAAACAAATAATTACAGCCAATGAACATTGAGTAATTACTTTTGGCCCACCTTGTAGAATGTAGCCTGTAGATTTTGTGTAACCCTAATTGCTGTCGATTAAGCTTACCCTTGTTTGTCTATAATAAAAATTCTTTAAGAATTTTAATGCCGCGCTTTCGCTCGATACCGATGGCTACGATCAGGGGTTATCACCTGGTAGTTTTCGTCACAACCTAAGTCCATTCATAAATATCGTTATGTGCCTATGTGTGTATCTATGCAAATATGCGTCCATAGATTTTGCCTAGTTAAGCGGATGTTGACGCTAAGTCTGCTGGTAGTAATCAGTTCCTACCGTTTGTGCGCCATTATGGTCAACGCCAACTAAGGGCTTAGATTTATCTTGCCATCGCCATTAATAACGTGTTCGGTGACAATTTATGCAAAATTTATGCGATTTTCGACGTTCGAGATTTTGATTGCCGGCTGACCCAATATCTTAAATGACTGCTAGCTAGCCAGACGGCACAAGTGCGTGTGTGTATGTGCTTTGAACAAAATTGAAAGGTTTTTTGGCGACATATAAAAACTGCACTATACACAAATAACATTAACAGTTATAATTTAATTTTCGCATTGTGAACACTATCCGTGTTTGAAGGCAACGAAATCGCGATACATTTACGCTTGGTCAAGATGCGTGTGTTTCTTGTAAGTTGACAGCAATGCGCAAGCGTCCTGGAAGATGTTAAGGAAGCGTTTCATGTTTATTTTTTCCAGATTCTTTTATCCGTGGGCTTGGCCTTAGCTACTCCTCAAGGCTACAACTATCAAATAGAAGTGGTACCCTCCGGTGGCACTAACATTCAAGTCTATCCCAATGAATATCAGCAGATAATACAACAATATTCACCCGATGTCCAGATTCAGCAGCAGCAGCAACCACAAGTTGTGTATAAAGAACAACTTGCTGGCCAGATCCCACAGTTGTCGCAGGGTTTCACTGTGGACGGGAATAGCTATCCATTTGGTAACCAACTATTGCAAAATGCCAAGCAGGTAGTACAATTTGAACAGGAACAACAACAGGTGTCCATTGAGCAGCAACAAATCCAAATTCCAGCCGCAGTAGTGGAACCACCACAACAGGAAATCGTTCAAACAACTGAAGCGGCCAAGACGGTAGAAATTCCTCAGGATGTCGTTAATCCACAGCCACATTTTATTATCAAATCAAGACCACAGCCCCAACCACAGGTGGGCTTCGAATCGAATCCAACCCAAAATAAGGTGACATTCCAGAAGGAATTCTACTACCTATCGGCACCCCAAGAGGAATACGAAACGCCCAAAGAACTGGACGAACAACTTGCCACCATCAAAAAGAACTTGCGTGTTGTTTTCATCAAGGCCCCAGAAAACAATGGCCTGGAGCATGCAGCACTGCAATTGGCCAAACAATCCGCCAATTCCCAAACTGCTATCTATGTACTCACCAAGCAGCATGACGCTGCGGAATTGGCTCAAAAATTGGAAACGATCAAATCGTCAACACCCCAACGCCCTGAAGTGGCCTTCATCAAATACCGTACACCAGAGGAAGCTGAGCATGCCCAACGCGTTATTCAGGCTCAGTACGAGGCTTTGGATGGGCCCAATCACATCAACCGACCCGATACTGGTGTAAGCCATAATTTTGTTGGATCTACCGGCAGCGGCGATCCTCGTAGATCTGGCGGTGCCGCCGAGAAGGTCAAAGTTACAAAACCGCCTTCCAAATATTTGCCAGCATCTGCCAAGCATTAGGACGTGTTTGTTGTTTCGACATTTCAAATAAATTAAGTTTATTTATTGAATTTTATTTTCCATTAACATTTCATTAATGTTGTGACATGGCTATGGTCAAATATACACACGCATGCATCGTCGACTCATCATTTAACTTGCGCAATTCGTGTTGTTTGCTGCAAAGTGTTATACAAACAAAATACATTTCTTTGTTATTAATTTTGTAATAATTTATTTAAATAAAATGAAAAACTAAAGTATACTTTTCGGGGCCGTGTGTTTGAAATTTAGAATTGGGCTTAGCTCCAGTGTACGAGTATACTGTGAATGATGATTTTACGAGACCTAAAACTGGGTGATCCAAAACGATACAACTCAGTGTTTTAACAAGTAACAAGAGTACAGTCGGACAGGACCGAAGCTATAATACCCTTCACCACTGCGATATACAGAAGACTGATCGCTCCTGTACGTAGTTTAATTTTTGAATTCAGAATATAATATCTAGAGCATTAGGGCTTCAAATCGGAAGAGATCTTCGTATTGGGGGAATATGAGAATATGGAGCGCCATTGTTCAATTTGGTTATACTCGTTGGGTTGCCTATAGATCCGTAATAACGCACTGATCAAAATTTAAACGACTACGGTTAGTCTTAAGTTTGGCGACATCGACAACAAGAAGCCCTTTCCACACGGCTTAGTGACTTTTTCCTCCAACATGCGATCTCATACAACACTCAAAAAATAGTATTGGAATCTGATAATAACAGTTTTCGGTCTCTAAAACGAACATATATTTGTCTTACATTCATATACGAGTATGTTTTTTTCTGTGTGCAAAATAACGCCACAAACCAGATTTTATTGAAATCTTATAATATAGAAATTTGCATCTTTAAGGTCTGTTAGACCCCAGGAGGTACTTTTGTATGGAAGTTATATCAGAAAATTTTCATCGAGATCGGTATATGTTTTCGACCTACGCTTATGGTTGATTCAGAAAATAATTCTGAGTCGGTGGTTACAATTTATTGGAGCTAAGACACCTTTTCGGAGTGTAACATACAACAGCACAAACTTATAAGACCACTGTATCACAGTGTGATCAGAGTATAACAAGATCGGATACCATGGACCGATAAGAACCAATTTGACCATACTTGGTTATTGTTCTCTCGTAAAGATCTATGCGATCAAGATAGTGTTCCGTATTTGGCTTCTTAAACGGAATTTGGGAAGAAATTTTGATACCCTTGCCCTAATAGGTAAGGCAAAACAGCCGAACCGTACATTTCCTCAAATAACCCTTCGCAACTAAAGAGCATAAGAAAAAATCTTACGTTTTTTGTAGCCTTTCGGTACATGGTTTTATCCCTAATGTCCCCCAAAATTTATAAATTACTCTATATTTGGGTTGGTAGACAAATTTGCATTAATTTCAGCACCCTATGCCCATATACTTAGTAGGGACATTAATCACACACCCATTTCAATAGTAACACGCCCATTTCAATAGTAGAACTGATACTCCGTTAATGTCATATGGGTTTTGAAAGCTAAACTCAATAGCGTAGTCTGTAACGGGATTTTAAAATTGTTTCAACTTTCATCATGGAGTGGTCAGATCATGAGAACCTTATCGCTGTAATAGACTTGAAAAGAGCCATATTTTCAAAACACTCCGGCCACTAGGGATTAGCCGCATGTTCGTCTACCGATGCGTAAAACTGTTTGAGGAGACTGAAGATGTAAAAGACCGCCACCGATCGGGCCGCCCACGCTCTGTTCGAACACCGCATGTCAGCAACAGAAATCCGTTCCGAAAACAGAAAATTAAGGCCCGTGAGATGAATATCACGCAAAAGTCTATGAGTGGAATCATTAAAAAAGACTTTTGACTTGGGGCTTTAAAAAAAAATAGGATTGAAAAATACAAACGTCTTTTGGAGAAACACGCTGATAACTTGCACAGAAAAATTTTGTTCACCGATGAACAAATTTTTACCGTTCAGGAAAAATTTAACAAGCAAAATTTTAGAGTGTATGCGCGGTAATCTAAGGAAGCATCTGAACTGATCCCAAGGGTGGAAAAGGGACATCACCCAGCTTCAGTCATGGTTTGATGGGATATCTCTTACGATGGGGCCACTGGCCTGCATTTCTGCGAACAAGGAGTCAAAACATCGGCCAAAGTTTACCAAGAAACCGTTTTGGAAACTGTTGTGAAGTCTCTTAACAATTCCCTGTTCCAAAACCAGCCATGGACTTTCCAACGGGATTCTGCGCCTGCCCGTAAGGCTAAAACGTCCCAGGCCTGGCTTCGAAACAATTTGCCAGCGCTCACTTCCTCGGAAGAATGGCCCTCAGGCAGTGCAGATTTGAACCCATTGGATTACAAATTGTGGACGGTTTTAGAGGACAAGGTTTGTCACAAAAGATACCCCAACATTGGATCTTTTAAGACTGCTTTGATTCGAGCTGTGGCCAATTTTCCAATGGTCGAGGTTCGTGCAGCTATTGACGATTGGCCAATGCGACTTAAGGCGTGTGTAAAGACAAAAGGCGGACATTTCGAATAAGTAGATTCTTTTTGGATACAATCAACATCAACAAATATATTAGAAAATATTTGGTCCAAAACATTCAGTAATATTTATTTTACAGCATAAAACGTGTGTAACAGTATTTATGTCCCTACTAAGAAGACTACAAATCGCCATTTTCGACTATGCGGGACCACATTTTTTTTGGGAACATATGGGCCCAAATGCGCAGCAACTATATCCTTTTTTGAATTTAGCCCATTTACAAACCTAAACAGCTTATGACAAAAAGCCATCATTTTAAGTTTGTGGGTTGATTCGTGTGACCGCTATCGCGCTTTTAACACAGATGAACGGAAGGACATGTCTAGATCGTTTTAAAATCTTACGACGATCAATAATATATATGCTTTATAGTAATATATACGCGTACTTGACAGTAATATATTTTTTAACTTCCTATGCGATTGATAATGGGTCATATTGCAACACTCCCAAATAGACAATTTCTCACACTTTTGGTATTCTTATAATTACCTTAATACTATTCACACGATTTGTTCAAAATCCGTACTTAAGAACCAGTCAAAGGGTTAACTTTGCGCCAAAAAAAAAAAATGAGCTCATAGCCCTACTTCTTCTGGTACGTTCCACAAAAATGATACTGTTTCAGTGGATAAAATACGCTTTTATTTTAAACACCGTATTATTTCTACAAGTATAACGACTTTGTGCTCCCCTATGAAATGAGTGGATGACACTCCACATTCCGATACATCCCATGCAAATAAGCATTCCGCCAAATTTTTATATTCGCATTGACTATTTAAGCGACTGTGCAGAAATTTTGCAATGAACAAGTGGAAATATAAATTTCGGCCGGCCCAAAGCTTATATACACCCCATCATCCATCTCGATTTTATTTGAAAATTTTGTCAAGTGTGCGTGCCTCCGTCCTCTTTTCCATCAGGGTGTGTTTTTTACACACGAACATCATATATTCTTACTTCTACCGTTATATTGGTATCAGTTCAGACGATATGTCCTTTTAAATTTCAGAATTATAAGGGCTGTGCCACGCCCTTTTGTCAAATTTAAATACAACATAGTCTATTCAAATATGCTGCTTATGGTTTTTATTCTTCACAATTTTAATCCAGCCGGTCCATTACATTGGCCCTAAATTCGAATTAAGTTTAAACGGGGCGTGGCACCGCCAACGTTGTGATGCCAACATCATGTGTTTAAAATTTTATCGTTTTATCGTCATATCGTGGGGGAAAAAAATTCTTGACCGAACTGACCCAATTCCAAAATTCTAGCCACCTACTTTCAATAGTGCGAACTGTAGTTTGCTTTTCACAGGCACAGAGTAGATGCTCAACTCTTTGGCTCATGTGGCCCCTTGCAGCACATCTCTTCATGTATAGATGTCTATGGGTTGAATGTCTAGAACGGCTTTCAGCCTCGCCTGTGGTGTGGATCTCAATGCGCCAGTTATGCCTACACTCTACTTTGGATCTTGGTGCGGCTATTGAGGTTAGTCTTATATTCAACATCAGTCCACCATACCAATGATCCGTATATTAGAATTGGTCTTACGATTGTAATGAACGTCCAGTCCTTAAGTACCCTTTTTTCAGCCAGTGTAAAAGGCACAGAGAGACTTTTTTGCTTACTCCCAGGAATGTTTGAAGGCGAGGAGTACACCCAGGTATTTGACTTCTTTCGATAGTTGCAGCATTTTCCAGTTTAGAGTTGGGATTTTAAAGTTGGGGAACCAGAAATTTAAAACAATTATCAGTACTTTTTTCTACAGCCGATTCAAATTTAAAATTTTGAAATCACATTCGATAGGCTTTTAATGTTGCACACAAAGATTCAAAGAGAGGGTGAAGAAATTTTGTTGATCCCTTACAATGAGTTTCCAACCTCTACCTAGTAAACGGACATCCCAAACGGGCGGAAGGAAGGAATTTCATTGTCTGGAGAGAGAGGTCCACAGGTAATGTGTTTTCCATTAAGGACATACGAGTACAATTTTATATGTTAATAAAACCAGAATAAACAAAACAAAAATATACAGAATAGTTAAGATATATACGAGTAGTTTATTCCAGGTGTGGTGCAACTGTTAAATTTTTTAGAAGAAAATTTGATTTTGGTCATATGACTACCACGAGCCCGTGTACAGCGATCTATTCTTTGATCCAATTTCCCACCACTTTTGTACACATTTCGACTGGCATGTTGGACATTCCGCGTTGGATGTGGTCTCTGAGCTCGTGTTGCGTTGTTTACTTGTTGCCATTGACCAATGACTTGATGTGGTCCCTTAAAAAGAAATCCAATCCTCGCATGAACGAGGTGGCCATTCGACCGGACCATTTCTCGAGATAACATGTCACCGAATTTGCCTTTGAGTACATCGATTGTAATGCGTGCTGTTTGGCTAGTGACACCGTCTTGTTTAAACCACATATCGACGACGTCAAGCTTATCCAATTCTGGCCAAAAATAGTTTTCTAACATGAAACGATAGCGCTCTCCGTTAACAGTAGCATGGCCATTGTTTTCATCGACGAAAAAATACAGCCCAATCACACCTCCTGCATGAAAACCACACCACACAGTATTTTTTTGCGAATGCAATTGTGTCTCGTGAAGCACATGTGGGTTTGTTGTTGTCCAATAACGCTTATTTTGTTTATTGACGAAACCACTGAGCCAGAAATGAGCTTCATCACTGAAGATGATTTTTAGATGAAATTCTGGATTTTCGTGAAACTTTGCCAGAACCACTGACCCAGAATTTCGGTAGTAATTTTTAATGATTACCAAATGTTGCTCGTAAGTGAATTTTACCATGATGAAAATATTGACTTTGCCCAACGTTTTGACACTGAAAGATCATTAAAAATGTTTGAGGGTGCGTTGCATTAAGATACGAAATTGTTGTATTTTTATTGGAAAACCCGTTACAAATCAGAGTTTAGAGAACAAAGAGTTCATCAGGCAGTATTAAGTAGAATCCATACTGCTTAAGTGGCTCAAGTTTCAACTCCATATAATGCAATAACGATTCCCAAAGTCCATCCACCTGCTGCAGCAGGAGAGCTTCAGCTGTCTAGACAAACAAAAATGGTCTTGGTATAAATCAGATGAGGATGGTGGAGTCGCCTCAATTCCTATAGGGCACAATGCAGAACTCTTGCCAGACGTGCTGAACAGTTCCTTATGATAAGCTGCACTTTTTCAACTGCCCAGCCAAGCCAAATAATCCCCGGTTGACTCTTTAGAGAATTTGGATATGGAAGCGAACCCCAAGAGCAGAATCATAATCACGTGGGCTGTATTTTTCGTCCTCGACGTTTCACATCGTCCTTTGCGAAATTAAATCATTATATTTTAGGTTCTCGTTATGAAATATGGCTGACCCAATGACTGGCATATTAAAATCGGCACTAAATAGATATTTTAACCGCATGCAATGCACTCCATTCATATTGCTGTGAACAACTCTCTTCCACCAAATGAGGCAAATGTGCTACAGCTCTGAAAATAAGTTGGATTCGAACAGCACCATAGAGGCTTTTTATATGGCTGCATATCCGTATAGTTTAAAAAGATTCGTCAACTTGCAGTGGCAATAATTTTGGCAAAATGTTAGGGTTTTCTTCAACACTTTCTGAAACTTCAACAATATTCTGGTCGCGAGTTTTGTCAAGGTACAGCGGCTTGTAGCAGACTTTAAGCAAAAAAACCCTCGTTCCATTTTCAAGTTTTTTTTTACAAAACCAATTTATAATTTAAAACTTAGTACGTACTTAAAACTAATCAACAGTCATCGTACAGAGACGCCAAAAGCGTATCCAATTGTTCGTGTCTAGAATCTTTTGCTGGATGGTAGGTACGAGCTTCTTGGTGGGAAATATCCTCTTGATGGTGGGGCAGCAGTTGATGGAGCAGATGAAACAGCAGCAGCAGCGCTATTAGCTGAAGACGCAGAGGAAGACTTGGAGGCAAAGTCCAAAACTGGAGCAGCACTAGGACCATTACTAGTGGAGGCACCAGGTAAGCTATTGTATTGAGCTTGAATGGTACGTTGAGCATTTTCTGCATCAGCTTGTGTACGATACTTGACAAAGTGAACCTCAGGTTTATTGTCGCTGGACGACTTGAGCTGTTGCAATTGGTTTGCCAACGAACCAACGTCTGATTGTTTGCTGAGTACATAGATGGCGGTGCGATCATCCGAAGCAGATTTCGCCAACTGAAGAGCAGCCTGCTCAAGCCCTTTATTCTCAGGCCCTTTGATAAAAATAACACGCAGGTTCTTTTTCAAAGCATTGGCAATGTGTTCGCCGGCATTAACATCTTCGAATTCGTGTTCGGGAGCGCTATACGAATAGAACGACTTGCTGTATTCCTCCTCGACTGGCTGGGGTGATTGGGCGGGCAGGGCAAGTTCGTCAGAGTTCGCATCCCCTAGGACGGCAGCATTATTAATCTGTGGCGCATAGTCATACTGAGCTGTAGACACTGCCACCAAACATATTAACTAGAAAGTGTAAAAATTAGTGAGGTGTCCAAAAATCAAGAAACGCTTTAAACTCAAACTTACCAAAAAACTACGCATTTTACACTTAAATGGGGATTCTAAAGTTTTACAAAAAAAACAAACTGGGCTACCTCTAGCTGTTGTAACGTATGTCTACCAACTGTTATTACAATATCCGCCCTACACAGTATTTATATCAGCCACATACGCCCTACGCTGACGTCGTTGACAAATTCCACCACTCGAATGGAGTTACGAAATAGCCCAGACCAATCATCCAACCTGTAGCTAAATACCCCTTGTGCCATCTCTTTAATATGTAATTTAAATTCATATACTAGCCCAACAGAAAACAAATACTAAATTAAATTAATTTCATTTCAGGGCTGGCGTACGAATATTACACAAATTTACATCGTTTTGCTATAGCCAGTTTTAACGATAGATCGTATTTCAAAGATATCGACAAGTTTTTGTCATCCAAAGATGATGATTTTTCAGACTCCCACAGTGATTTGTTGGTGCGAACGTGTTAGTCTTTCACACGAGATGCACCAAAGTACCGGGAGAGCGTTGCATTGTTGGTCCATAAATGGAATTAATTAAATCAACATCGTCGAGTTAATGTCGTTTAATATGCATCAAATATTGTATAAGTTTAATACATTTGAATTGGTAGCATCCTAAAAGTATGCAGCATTAATATAGCATAACCAGTGTACAGTGGTGTGTAAAACAATAGCTACAAAATTTGGGGTGGAAACAATCAAGAGTGATTCATTTCGAATTTTGTTTATGCCCTACACCATAGGATAGAGTGTATACACAATATGTCATTCCGTTTGAAACAACTTAAATTATTAATCGGATACACTATATAATATATATATATATATATATATATATTAGCTGTCCCGGCGAACTTCGTTCCGCCTAAATTTGTTAATGCAACGAAAAAAATAATTCCGAGCATGCACTTGCTGCTTTATATAACTCAGTCAATTCAAATTCTTTATTAAAAAGTTGTGTTAAATACAATGGAAATAACTAAAGTAAAAGAATAACGATGTGCTTTAATCAAACCGCAATGATTGAGTTATCAGCCAACCTTCCGCTTTTTCACTAAAGTGCTTTATGGTACACAACGTTTTTCGTTTCTCTGGCGCGTACACGTACAAAGCGGAAGGTTTGCCGACACGTGAGCACGCCACATACAATTGACCATGTGAAAAACATGGGAACTCAAGATTGATTCCACAAACATCCAGCGATTGTCCTTGCGCCTTATTAATTGTCATAGCGAAGGCGAGACGCACCGGAAATTGAAGACGCTTAAATACGAATGGCAAATCGTTCGCAATAAGAGGAATCCGCGGAATGAGAACATCTTCGCCCTTGAATTTTCCCCTCAAAATCGTCGCTTGAATGACATTTGATTTGAGTGTCTTCACAATCAAACGCGTACCGTTACAAAGTTTTGGTGCATTGAGATTACGCAACAAAATTATAATTGAGCCGACTTTCAATTTCAAAAAGTGTGGCGGCAAGCCCGGGACATCCAGAGAATTCAAAAATTCTGTCGGATAGTTCGTGACTTCGTTTTCATCCATCACGGAGTCGACGGATTTGTATGAATGCAACTCACCGGAGATATCATTTTGAATGACGAAATTCAAATGATCGACATCCTTGTTTTTCGCAGCCAAAATCGCTCGTGCACTCAGCCAATCATGGTCAACATAATTCTGCGCGATAAATTCCGTAATTCTTTCAATGTGCGTTTGTGAGCCATTGTACACTCGTCCCACACAATAATCTTGCATTGTTGCAATACTTTTGCCATCGCAGAGCTCTTTGAAATGTTGCATATCGGTTCTTCATCCACTTGCATATTCAATGGTAATTTCAATGCAGAATGAGCTGTTCGACCGCCTTCTAACAACGTAGCCGCTATCCCAGAAGAGGCGAGTGCCAAAGCAATCTCAGATCTTGATCGAATTGTAGCCTAAATCAGTGAAATCAGGAATGTTTTTCCAGTTCCACCCGGCGCATCAAGGAAGAAAAATCCGCCATTTCCGTTATCGACTGCTTGCATAATTTCATCATACACTTGATTTTGTTCTGGATTCAACAGTGGCACATTTATTTGAACTGCTTGACTCAATGCGTTTCGATCGAAATCCATTTCTCGCTCCAATTCTCGATTAAATGCGTCATGCATTGAACGATTCGGCGATGGCATTCCCAATTTGCACAACAAATTGCCACTCATGAGCAGACACATATCCTCGATCAAAATCAAACTTTCGTTGCGCATTTCATCTGACATCTCCAGTTGATTATAATAATTAATTGAGTTTCATAATTACCGACATATGAAATCACAAAAGAAATGACATTGACATGAAAAAAAATTTAAAACATTCGAAATATTATTTGGTATTGTTAAACTAACAAAAAAAAAGAGTAAAATTTTAGTTAAACTCTTCCAGGATTTTATATTTTTCTGGAAATTGTCCAACATCCTATGTCCTTCCTTGGGCCAACACGAATTCATCAAGCCCAAAACCGTGAAAATCGGACGATCCGTTATAAAGTTATGCGTGTTCACACGGACGGCATTCTCTTTTATAAATATAGATATATATATATATATATATATATATATATATATATATATATATATATATATTTTCCTAACATTAAAAAAAAAATATTATAAATGCACATATGTACTCGTATACATAATTGATCGTCGGAAAATTCTAAGACGATCTAGCAATGTCCATCTGTTGAAAAGAGCTAGAGTTTTTCAAATGTATGTATTGTACGAGGGTTGCTATTTATATTTCGCGTCCTGATAATACTAGTGTTCCCTCTTCCATTGGAAAATTTGACATTTTTAAGCATAACTTCACTCAGAACGTTTTCTCATTTGATGGCGAATTGTTTTGTTTACAGTGTGTTGAAAAATTCATCTCAGTCAAAAATTGAAATTATCCCGTGAACATTTCCGTGCGATGATTTTTTTCGATTTTCAGCGTGGTCGAGACAAGAGTGTTTAAATCAACTTGTTTCGACTGCTGGCGATAAAGCACCATCAAAAACAACTGTTTATCGCTGGTACCCAGAGTTCAGGCTCGGACGCCGTTCGCTGCAGGATGAATTTGGTGAAGGACGTCCAACTTCGGGCAATTTGCCAAAAACCATCAATGCTGTGCGTGAACTGATTAAGCAAGACCGACATGTGACATACCGTGAGATTGAGGCATCCTTGGGCATTTGTATGACAAGCATCAATAAGATATTGCATGTTTATTTGGCCGTGAAAAAAAACTGTTCTCATTGGATCCCACATAATTTGACGAATGCTCAAAAAAATTAATCGTATGGTTTGGTGCAAAGAGATGTTGAAAAGTAAAACTGCGAGAGCTCAAAGGCACTGTATAACATTTTCATAGGTGACGAATCATGGATCTATGCATATGAACCCGAAACAAAACAGCAATCGACCGTATGGGTCTTTCAAGACGAGCCAAATCCAACAAAGTTGTTTGTGGAAGAATTACATCGAAGCAAATGATTGCGTTTTTTTACGCTATAACCGGCCAGGTTGCCACAGTGCCTTTAGTGGAACGTATAATGGTAAATTCTGAGTGGTATACAACCATCCACTTACCAACAGTGTTCGAAGAAATGAGGAAAGATAATAAGAGAAGACGGATCATTTTGTCTTACGACAATGCGAGCTCTCACACATCAGCTGAAACGATGAGCTATTTGATCACTCAAGATGTCTCAGAATGATTAAATCTTTGTGGCCACTTTTAAACAAACGTTCATCATTGCACTTAAAAAACCAAAATCTCATCTTTAAAAGCATTATAAGACCTTCTTTAACGTACGCATGCCCTGATTGGTTCAAAGCTGCAAAAACTCATCTCAAGAAACTACAAATCTTGCAGAACAAATGTCTTTAGATAATTTATAAGAAGCACTGGAGATTCTCAACAGATTTACTTCATGAAGAATGTAACTATTAAAAACTTATCGAATTTATCAAAAAATTTACTGATAATTATTTTACTAAGATTGAATATTCTTCTTATCCACTGATAAGAGAGTAGAGAAATAACATAATTTTTTCCGTTTTTTGTTATTTATTCGGTCTTTTATCATTATTATGACTTGAGCAGTTTTTTATTCTGGTTCGAGACCTTTATGTTGTTTCTTTTTCAGAATCAACTTAAAAAGAAGAAATTGGTTGATTCTGAAAAAGAAACAACATAAAGGTCTCAAACCAGAATAAAAAACTGCTCAAGTCATAATAATGATAAAAGACCGAATAAATAACAAAAAACGGAAAAAACTATTAAAAAGGATTGGTACGCCCTAATGTGCAACGCATGTATGAGTATATGTACGCACAAAAACATGCACACTTTGATTGTGCTTTTGCATTTGTGGTTTTCAACGAAGACCCATGCGAAACGGAATTGGTGGAAATGATATTGCGCGTTGAAGATTGATCTACGCACAGTTCGAAGACTATACACAAAGGGTAATTCTCGTTAATAAAAATGAGTCTCCCGTATAAGTCATTTGATTTGTGGCCGAAGTAATCGTTGCCAAAGACTGCTGAAGAAAAACCTTGGCGGGTTTAGAAACAGCTGTACAGTCTGCCTGGCAACCGTAGCAAATACATTTCACCAATTTCTTCTTTTTAAGTTGATTCTGAAAAAGAAACAACATAAAGGTCTCGAACCAGAATAAAAAACTGCTCAAGTCATAATAATGATAAAAGACCGAATAAATAACAAAAAACGAAAAAACTATTAAAAAGGATTGGTACGCCCTAATGTGCAACGCATGTATGAGTATATGTACGCACAAAAACATGCACACTTTGATTGTGCTTTTGCATTTGTGGTTTTCAACGAAGACCCATGCGAAACGGAATTGGTGGAAATGATATTGCGCGTTGAAGATTGCTCTACGCACAGTTCGAAGACTATACACAAAGGGTAATTCTCATTAATAAAAATGAGTCTCCCGTATAAGTCATTTGATTTGTGGCCGAAGTAATCGTTGCCAAAGACTGCTGAAGAAAAACCTTGGCGGGTTTAGAAACAGCTGTACAGTCTGCCTGGCAACCGTAGCAAATACATTTCACCAATTTCTTCTTTTTAAGTTGATTCTGAAAAAGAAACAACATAAAGGTCTCGAACCAGAATAAAAAACTGCTCAAGTCATAATAATGATAAAAGTCCGAATAAATAACAAAAAACGGAAAAAAACTATTAAAAAGGATTGGTACGCCCTAATGTGCAACGCATGTATGAGTATATGTACGCACAAAAACATGCACACTTTGATTGTGCTTTTGTATTTGTGGTTTTCAACGAAGACCCATGCGAAACGGAATTGGTGGAAATGATATTGCGCGTTGAAGATTGCTCTACGCACAGTTTGAAGACTATACACAAAGGGTAATTCTCGTTAATAAAAATGAGTCTCCCGTATAAGTCATTTGATTTGTGGCCGAAGTAATCGTTGCCAAAGACTGCTGAAGAAAAACCTTGGCGGGTTTAGAAACAGCTGTACAGTCTGCCTGGTAACCGTAGCAAATACATTTCACCAATTTCTTCTTTTTAAGTTGATTCTGAAAAAGAAACAACATAAAGGTCTCGAACCAGAATTAAAAACTGCTCAAGTCATAGAAATAACATAATTTGTAACATGTAAATATAAATCACCAAATCGAGAATATTGTATATTTGTATGTTACTTGTTTTAGTAATATCACATTATATACATGTATATTTTCCAAAAATTTGATTTTTTTTTTCTAATTTTCAAATAAAGGTTTTCCCTATTTTTCCTTTAAAAAATCACACAAACAATACTCCATTATTAATATATAATTTTAAAATATTATTCGCTGTTATATATATTTATAATATCTCGAAACTGTGTAAATACTTCCTAAGATATGTAAATAAAGATGATTCCAAAAATTGAAATTGAAAATTGATGGACCATCCACCGTACAGCCCTGATTTGGAACCCAATGACTTCTTCTTATTCCCTAGCATTGAGAAAAAAAAATGCGTGGTCAACGTTTTTCATCGCCTGAAGCAGGTGTTGAAGCGTACAAAAATCATGTTTTCGAGGTGTCTCAATCGGAGTTGAAAAGTTCAAAAGTGTATTGATCTTAAAGGAGAATATTTTGAAAAACAATAAAACCATTTCCAATGATAAGTTATTGTGTTTTTATTGCCGCACCCGAAATATCAATAGCAGCCCTCGTATATCGTATTTGAACCAGTTTCGCGCCCGGACCGGACTTTTTGGGTCATAGGGCCCATTTAACTATGAACTTATGGATATAAAAACCAATATAATATCGTCACGGACCTGAATATGACATTAGTTAATATTGTTGGCCGACACAGGTGGGCGTGGTCATTGGGTGCATCAACCATCCTATGAAGATGAAGCACTCGTATATCGGATTTGAACCAGTTTCGAGCCCGGACCGGCCTTTTTGGGTCATAGGGCCCATTTAACTATGAACTTATGGATATACAAAACCAATATAATATCGTCACGGACCTGATTATGACATTAGTTAATTATGTTGGCCGAGACAGGTGGACATGGTCATTGGGTCCAAAAACCATCCTATGAAATTGAAGCACATACGAGTATACAGAAACGCTTAATGGGTATCAATACCTAAGAAATGGTACTCGCAGTGACCCTAGCTCATGGTCCCAAAAATCAGACCGGCCTATATACGTCCTAAGGGCCTAAAAATAGTGCCCATTTATGAACTTATGGATATACAAACGCTATATAGTGTTACGGATCTGATTATGAAATAAGTTAAAATGGTAAGCCTTGACCAGAGGGCGTGGTCATTGGGTTCAAAAACTGTCCTCTAAATAAAAGCAATGGATATAATATATAAAAGCAATGGATATAAACAAATTCCATCACTATACCGAATAAATTCTCGACTGTACGATTCGACTTAATTTTTAGGCTTGACCAATTGAGCTAAAGTACCAAGATAGCCGTAAAATTGGTCCTCTCGATCATATACCACACTAACCTAAAGATTATTACTTTACTGAGTAGGGACATAAATACTGTTACACACGTTTTTTGTTGTAAAATAAAAAGTATTGAATGTTTTTGGACCAAATATTTTTTAATATATTTATTGATGTATATTGTATCCAAAAAAGAATCTACTTATTCGAAATGTCCGCCTTTTGCCTTTACACACGTCTTAAGTCGCACTGGCCAATCGTCAATAGCTGCACGAACCTCGTCCATAGGAAAACTGGCCACAGCTCGAACCAAAGCAGTCTTAAGAGATCCAATGTTGGGGTATCTTTTGTGACCTCTAAAACCGTCCACAATTTGTAATCCAATGGTTTCAAATCTGGACTGCTTGAAGGCCATTCTTCAGAGGAAATGAACGCTGGCAAATTGTTTCGAAGCCAGGACTGGGACGTTTTAGCCTTATGGGCCGTCGCAGAATCCGGCTGGAAAATCCATGGCTGGTTTTGGAGCAGGGAATTGTTAAGAGGCTTTACAACAGCTTCCAAGACGGTTGCTTGGTAAACTTTGGCCTATGTTTTGACTCCCTGTTCGCAAAAAGCAGGTCAGTGACCCCATCGTAAGAGACACCCCACCAAACCATGACTGAAGCTGGATGATCCCGTTGGGATCAGTTCAGATGCTTCCTTAGATGACCGCGCATACACTCTATCATTTTGCTTGTTAAATTTTTCCTGAACGGTAAAATTTTTTTCATCGGTGAACAATTTTTTCTGTTTAAGTTATCAGCGTTCTTCACCAAAAGACGTTTGCATTTTTCAATCCTATTTTTTTTAAAGCTTCAGTCAATTAATGTCCGGTACGTCGTTTGCAAGCCCCAAGTCCCAAGTCTTTTATAATGATTCGATTCATGGACTTTTGCGTGATATTCATCTCACGGGCCATGATTTTCTGTTTTCGAAGCGGGTTTTTGTGAATTCTTGATTTAACGGCTTTGATGATATGCGGTGTTGGAACAGAGCGTGGGCGGCCCGACCGGTGGCGGTCTTTTACATCTTCAGTCTCCTTAAACAGTTTTATGCATCGGTAGACGAACATGCGGCTAATCGCTAGTGGCCGGAGCATTTTGAAAATATATTTTTTTTTCATTTCACACTTGAAAAGTGCTATTACAGCGATACGGTTCTCATTATCTGACCACTCCATGATGACAGTTGAAACAATTTAGAATCCCGTTACTGACTAACGCTATTGAGGTTAGCTTTCAAAACACATATGTGACAGCGTAGAGAGAAAGGGACCTAAGGGTAAAAAAAAATCAATTTTCATTTTTTCTTCTTTTTTTGATTTTTATCCCATCCCCAAAAGTGTTCCCTCCCAGAGATATGCGCGTTTTATGAAAGTGAAGTCGACGAAAATAGAAATAGCGCAAATAGAAAGGGACCCAATCATTAAAATGGCTTCCTGAACAAAACTTTTCATCAACTCACTTTTTTTTGATGTGGACACTTTTTTTTTTGATGTGGACATCATCTGAGCATCGAATGAGACCGATCCCATGCCCCAAAAGTGTTCCCTCCTAGAGATATGCGCGTTTTATAAAAGTAAAGTCGACGATTTTAAGCGCAAATAGAAACGGACCTAATCTTTAAAATGGCTCTCCTGAACAAAAGTGGTTTTTAACCTTAGGTCCCTTTCTATTTTGCGCGTCACATTTGACATTAACTGGGTATGTTCAGTTCTACTAATGAAATGGGTGTCTTCAATGTTGCAACAGTACTTATCTCCCTACTAAGTATAAAATAGAATAGAGTATTAAGACATTACGTTTTCCTTTTGCCATTAAAAAGCATCTTTCATATTGTGCTGTCAATGAACCCTTGCATAAATCGATAAAGCTTTTCAATACAATTTGTGAAAATGTCGATTCTAGTCTTCCTAGTATTAAGTTTAAAAAATTTTTAATTACTTTAATTAGCTGTAAATATAATTTAAATGAATTTTTTGTAATTTTTATTACATATTTATTGTCTATCTCCATTGACGTAATAAACGAAAAGAAATAAATAATGGGCCCGGATCAATGCCCGGGTGTAAGTGCACTTAGTGTGCCACAAATCGGCCCGTAGACAAAGGACATATGGGTTCTTAATACTCGAGACCTTAGAGGAGACCACTATCAGCATTTATATTTTTCCTCAATACTAACACCTTCGAACTGGATGCAATCCAAGGTGAAGTATTAAAGCTTCGGCCTGGACAAACTTACGAATTGTCTACTAGTTTTAATAATGCTTTGTCTCGACTTTTTATAAAGATCATTTAAAATGTTTCGGTATGCTTATCAAAATTAATTAGCAGTACGAATCATAAAGGAACAAAACAGTATTGAACAATACAAAGAGCTTTATTAAACAAATAGTCGAATTAATATTGCATAAAAATGATTAATTCTTTTTTGTTTTATCGACCGCATGAAGATGACAGTAAAACGAATATTTTGCCAGAATACTTTAATGTGCGCTAATTAAAAATCAATCATTTATCACTTCAATAGAAAACTACCGAACTGCGCTTTTTATACTCGTCTACAAAGCGTAAAGCACTAAAATGGAAATACTTACATAATCTTCTAGACAATGGGCCACTAACTTAAACGATGCAATACTGCACTCCTATGTCTGAAGATCATACCTGGCCAATAACCTGTTTATAAAGATCAACAGCATCGTCAACTACTCCATCAACATCGTCACGCATATTGGCATGCTCAAGACCATTGTTTGGAAAGGCCTTTTGCATGTGGATCTTAACTGGTGGCTTTTGTATTTGCATTTCTTTAGGTTATTTTATGTTGTGGTCAAAAATGAAAATAAAAAATGTTATTAGCAATACTAATGCGTTAATTAATAAAATGTGATGAGTATATTTTTATTTTGAATTTAAATGCAATCGTATTGATCAACCTAACAAGCGGTAATTTGACGGAGGCGATCACGATACCCATAAATGAATCATTAGATGGGTAATCTTAAGGGCATAAAATATGGGACCACAAACGATGGCATGATAACTTTATGCACTTTATTACCTCACGATCATTTGCATTTACTTAGGAATGTATTTGTCTTATGAAATGTTTTATACAGACCATGGACCACGTTTAGGGTGATATGTTGACTATGTCACCGCTTTGGTAACAAATCAATAAAGGTTTTTTTAAATACCAATTTTAGAGGCTACCAAAATTTGATGTTGTTTTTTCATCATAAATCCCAAAGCTATCTTTTCATATTTCAGCTAAATTTGTGAACATTTGACGACGGAAGAAAAGAGAATAAAGATACATTTTATGAGCGCAAGCAAATTATCACTGCCCTGGTCATAACCTTGAAATCATTCTCGCGAATTGTAACGCCAAACATGGTGGGGCATTACAATTCTTTGGCCCGACGGTCAGTTCAGTATCCATGGTACGACCTCCGACAAATGAATGAGGTCGCTGCCGGAAAACACGCTGATATATAAGCTTGCAGGGGTGGCCCACCCCTCATACGGCCAAGATCACGAATGCCCCTTATGATACTCCATGTCTGCAGAACAGAGAGCAAAGAAAGAGTTGTCGGATATAGGGTAAGTTACTAGAGAAAGAAAACAAACACAAATGTTAACCGAAATTTGTTCAAGTGTTTGCGCGTTCCATTTCAAAGTAGCCTGCCTTCTGGATGCATTTCAAAATTTAATTTCTTGAAAGCTTTAGCATTGACATATTAAGTGCTCTCTTCATCGAGAGAACTTCTGCAGTAGTTCTCTTTTAAGGTGCCGATATACTCGGTCATTTGGCAGTGCCCTGCTAGGACTTCTGAGAGAGTGCTGATAGGCATTTTGGCAAAATCCAAACGCTTGTTTGGTCACTTTCGACTCAAGAATGGCCGTGTGATTCTGCAACCGTGTATCGATTTCGATTTTGAACTTGTCTTAATGTTATCTATACACGCAGAGAAAAGATATGGTTACTTTGTGGCCACGGCAACAATAGTATGTTCTCTGCAATAAAAGTATGGTTGTCACAACCATAGTATTGTTTTTTTTGAATTTTATTTTGATTATAGCAAGATTGCGGCAATATTAATATTGGTGAAATTTAACAATAGTATTGTTGCCAAATTTTAAAATGAAAATATTGTTGTAGCAACAATATAAATATGGTTGGTGGGTCAAAACTATTGTTTTTTTTTGAGTTTTATGTTAACAATAATATGATTACGGCAATCATACCGACAAAAAATATTTTTGTCGGTATGATTTAATTTTTCTTAATTTAACAATGTTATTGTTTCAAATCTTACGCAATAATAGTACATGAAAATTAATTATTTTCAAAACAAACTACTTTGAATTAGTATAACTGAAATATTTTTCATAAATATTTTTTTTCTTCTGCTAAATAAATTACTCCTATTAATAAGAGTTTAATGCATTTTTAAACAATTTACTTAATACAAATCTCTATTGTTAAATAACAACTTAACCCAAACCTTACAAATATTTTTGGGATCATAGTATAGTTACGTGTAAGTCAAACTATGGTTGTGAGGATCATACTTTGGTTGTATGAGAAATATTCTATGGTTGTGAGGATAATAATATGGTTGTGGGGATCATAGTATGGTTGAGTGAGAATAATAATATGATTGTTGGGATCATAGTATGGTTATGCATGAATAATTCTATTGCCACAGGCCCACGACGCAAGATAATACGCTCACCAAAAGTTTTCTTCAACAAATTAATATTTTTGTTGGCTGTATGACAAGTTGCGTCGTCTTGTTGGAACCAAATGTCGTCAAGATTACGGGCTTCAATTCCAGGTAGCAAAAAGTCCGATAGCATGGCGAGATAGCGAGCACCATTCACGGTAACGTTCTGGCCACCATCATTTTAAAAAAAATATGGACCAATGACTCCACCAGCCCATAAACCAAAACAAACCATGGTTTTCTCTGGGACGTTTTAGCCTTATGGGTCGGCGCAGAATCCTGCTGGAAAGTCCATGGCTTGTTTTGGCACAAGGAATTGTTAAGAGGCTTCACAACAGCTTCCAAAACGGTTTCTTTGGCCGATGTTTCGACTCCTTGTTCGCAGAAATGCAGGTCAGTGACCCCATCGTAAGAGACAACCCACCAAACCATGACTGAAGCTGGATGAGACCCTTTTCCACCCTTGGGATCAGTTCAGATGATTCCTTAGATGACCTCCCTTACACTCTATCATTTTGCTTGTTAAATTTTTCCTGAACGGTAAAAATTTCTTCATCGGTGAACAAAATTTTTCTGTGCAAGTTATCAGCGTGCTTCACCAAAAGATGTATGCAATTTTTAATCCTATTTTTTTAAGCTGCAGTCAGTAAATGTCCGGTACGTCGTTTGAAAGCCCCAAGTCTTTTTTATGATTCGACTCATGGACTTTAGCGTGCTATTCATCTTACGGGCCATGATTTTCTGTTTTTGGAGCGGATTTCTGCGAACTCTTGATTTAACGGCTTTGATGACATGCGGTGTTCGAACAGAGCGTGGGCGGCCCGACCGGTGGCGGTCTTTTACATCTCCAGTTTTATGCATCGATGGACGAACATGCGGCTAATCCCTAGTGGCCTGAGCGTTTTGAAAATATCGCTTTTTTCATTTCACACTTGCAAAAGCGCTATTACAGCGATACGGTTCTTATTGTCTGACCACTCCATGATGAAAGTTGAAACAATTTTAAAATCCCGTTATAGACTAACGCTATTTAGGTTAGCTTTCAAAACGCATATGACATTAACGGGGTGTGTTCAGTTCTACTATTGAAATGAGTGTGTTCAATGTTATAATAGTATGTATGTCCCTACTAAGTACATGCCCGAAAATGCAAGGCTGCGAAATGGCAGCTGTTTGAAAATTTTCGGATTAGTAGTCGGAGGGTACTAGGATAAAATTGCTAAGTTCAGAACCAGTGGTCAGATTTTTTGTTTTCTTTCTCGCAAAAGATAGTCCAGACGTGAATGAATCATCCTGTATAAAAATATACGTTTTTTGTAGTGTATACTTTAAAAATAATAAAACGAGAACAGGTCTCATGGGCATATTTGCATAAGATGCGATAAATGAAATCATAAATAAACTCAACTACTTATAAAAGTTCAAAGAAATTTTACACATATTTACAAAGCAAAAGTGCAAAAGTGTAACGAATGCGCCGATAAACTCTCTTGTTGTTTAATACCTCTTTGCTATAATAATGTTGCCAAACTACTCTCAATTTTGTTCAATCACGCCATTTTGGCATATGGAAAACTAACTAAGTAACTAAGATAGTAACATTTTGTCAGAGGCATCTCTGACTATATTGACGTTTACGAGACTTTGATATTACAACAATTGCTTTGACTGAGACAAGTAAAGTGAAAGGATGGCCACCTTTTATCACAAAAATTAAAAAATATAATGCTAATACGAGTATTTTTAAAATTTCTTTATCTACCGCCATAACTTCAACGCCATCTGAGAAAATTCGGTGGAATTCCCACGTTCAACTACTACCAAAAAAGGTAGCTGATGCGATCCACTTTTTAACGAAATAAAAAATGCAGCTACATATATATTTTTTCTTTAAAATGTGTATTTTGAAATAAAAAAAAGTTACATGCCATGTCACGACAGTTTAAATTAATTTTTATTTTAATTAGATACGAAATATTTATTTTAAGATACATAATTTAATAAACATAATATACATACTGGTTAATTGCCAGCCATTGTTAGCTGGGAATTTATATGCTTCGACTAATATATCATTCAAATGCATAATTTCATCACGCAGTCAAGGAAATACCCACAGACTAACTAGCCCTTCCCACAATTTATATACCACATAATCAATATTTATGTATGTGTGTCTCCGAGTTTGAAGTTTCTTGATAAATGATCTACCATTCTGATTCATCAGTTAATATGTGCGGATTTTGTCACACACAAAACAAAAACTATCCTTTATTGAAATGTTTTCTTTCCCATATCGTCGCACAATGTTGCGAAAATCACACATCAAACAAATCGAGAAATCAATCAAAATCACAATTCATTACAGTAACATTTATAAATTGATCACAATTTGCATAAACACGCATAATTAACCTTTGTGGCGTCCGTCTAGTCGATGAAGTGTGGCTCAATCGCCAAAAAATGTAAACAACACGACACTGAGTCAATTGTATCGGTCACCAGGTACCCTACTTGGTGGCGGCTAGTAATGGGTGGTCCAACTAAAACGCACGGTGTAAACTGTTAAATTAAACAAACAGTTTTCTAAGAATAATCTTAATATATTTTTAGATGATAGAAGGATCTATGACAATTATGCGTGAAACAAAATATCTGCCTTATGCTTTTAAGAAATGTCCACGGAAGGTTTCCTTCCTCCGCAGAATGGAGATGGACATGACTAGATTGCCTTAGAATCTTAAGACTATAGATAATATAAAGGAGTTTCCATTAAGAACTTAAAAATTTTATATATTAATAAAACACAGAATATTTAAGATATAGAGTTCAAATTTATTCTAGGTGTAGTGCAAATGTTACATTTTAAGAATGAAATTCGATTTCGGTCATATGACCACCACGAGTCCGTTTAGAGTGATCTACTCTTTGGACTTAATTTTCCACCACTCTTGCTCACATTGCGAACGGAGCGTTCGCAATTTCGGGTAAGATGTTATCTCTGAGCTCGTCTAAAGTTGTTGGCTTGTTGGCGGAGACTAACGACTTGATGTGGTCCCATAAAAAGAAATCCAACGGCGTTAAATCGCATGAACGAGGTGGCCATTCGACCAGAATATATAACACGTTCACCGAATTCGCCTTTCAATAAATCGATTGTAACGCATGCTGTGTGGCTAGTGACACTGTCTTGTTGAAACTACATATCAGCGGTGTCAAGCTCATCCAATGCTGGCCAAAAATAATTTTCTAACATGGCACGATAGCGCTCTCCATCGACAGCCCAATCACACCTTCGGAATGAAAACCACACACGCAGAAAAAAAGTATGGTTGGGGTAACAATATTCGAAGAGCACCATACTATTGTTGGTTATATGGTTGTGGCACAACAATATTATGATCATCACAACAATATGGTTCACACACAGCCATACTATGATCCCCATAACAATATTATGGTCCTCACAACAATAGAATCATTCACACACAACCATACTATGATCCCCACAACCATATTATTATTCACATTCAACCATACTCTGAACCATAGTTTGTTTAACGTACAACCATAGTATGATCCTCACAACCATAGTATGACTTACGCACAACCATACTATGATCCTTAAAATTGTTTGTAAAGACTGGAATACGTTGTTACTCAATAATTAAGAATTTATTAAGTAAGTTATGTAACAATAGGAGTAATTTATTTAACAGTAAAAAAAATCATTTATTAAAAATATTTTAGTTATACTAATCCTTAGTTTTTTTTTTAAAAAAAATATAATTTTTATTACTATTATTGCGTAAGAATCGTAAAAATAACATTGTCAAATTAAAAAAAATATTTAGGTTTTGCCGGTATGATAGCCGTAATTATGTTATTGTTAACATAAAACCATGAAAACAATACTTTTGTCCCACCAACCATATTTATATTGTTGCTACAACCATATTTTCATTTTTAAATTTGTCAACAATACTTTTGTTACATTTCAACAATATTAATATTGCCGCAATTATACTATTGTCAAAACGAAATTCAAAAAACAATACTATGGTTGCGACGACCATACTTTTACTGCAGAGAACATACTATTGTTAAGTAACCATATCATTTCTCTGCGTGCACCACAGAGTAATTTTTTGGGGATGCAATTGTGTCTCTTGAAGAACATGTGGGTGTGTAGCTGTCCATTAACGCATATTTTGTTTAATGGCAAAATCACTTAGCCAGAAATGAGCTTTATGGCTGAAGATAATTTTTCGATGGAATTCCGGTTTTTCATGAAACTTTGTCAGAGCTTAATCGAAGAAGTTTCGGCGTTTCATAGTGGCTTTAGTTCTTGAGTCAGTTTGATCTTATAAGGATGAAGGCCAAGATCTTTTCGCAAAATACTCTACAGTGTGGTTTAAGAGATGCTTAATTCCTGAGAACGACGTCTAATCGACTGATTTGGCTCATTATAAACGGATACACTTACGGCTGCGATATTTCCGTCGCTTCAAACGGTACGGCGTCTCTTTGGCGCCGGAACATGAAAACTTGGATCCAAATTTATCCACTAAAACACGCACAGCCTGTCTGGTGTGACGATTATGACGGCACAACAATTGGAGTAAGCGCTCTAAAAGTAGTTATATTGAACAATAAGGGAATTTTTAAATTACATGGTTTAAAATAGTGTTTTTGGCAAATGTCGATCCTCGTTATCCACACTCTGCTAAATACGTGTGCAGTGGCACCATCCTGTTGGAACCATGTATCCTCTAAATGCATTGCCTCAAGAGCCGGCTGAAAAAAGTCTGGAAATGCCAAGAGCAAGTGATTGCTTCCGAACACAGCGTTTCGGAGATTGCAGTACTGCTGCTCTAACTCTCTCGATGTTTTGTGGTGTTGTAATCCTTCGCTCAGATCCCCTTCGTACACATGATATATTCCCTGCTGTTCTCAATAAGGTTACCCAATTTACAATAAAACGTAAACTAAAAGCACGCTGCACTGCAATGATCGAGTGCGCATTTGAAAAATACGCTTCAACACAAAATGACCTCATCTCACATGTCCAATGCATGATGGCAACTGAAATGACGAATACAATCTCCCGTCAGCCACTATAAGCCACGCACACTCTCCACTCTCTTCGAACATATATGGACGAACAAAAAACATATATTGTTGAGGTGACTGGGTCAATCCGGTACATAGAACCGGCAGTAGCGGGATTGTCGCGGCCTTAACCAGAACAAGCCTAACGACAGGACGGTCCTCGTGGCACTTGACCTTACAAAAGCCTTCGACACGGTCAATCATGCCACTCTGTTCGAGGACATTGAAGAAACGTCCCTTCCGCCAGTTTGAAACGTTGGGTCGTAAACTATATGTGTGGGCGCCAGTCATATGTAGAGTTTAGAGACAGAAAGTCGAAGCCCCGATGAGTTAAACAAGGAGTTCCCCAGGGTGGAGTTTTATCCCCGGCTCTGTTTAACCTCTACCTCTCTAAAATTCCTGCACCACCAGACGGCGTTGAAATTGTGTCGTACGCTGACGATTGCACCATTCTGGCGTCAGAACCTAAAGTGGATGACATTTGCGAGAAAATCAACTGTTACCTCACTGACTTAGCACGTTTCTTCACTGCGAGGAATATGAAAATATCCGCCTCCAAATCATCAGCCACACTGTTTACTGCTTGGACCGCAGAGGTGCGGTTATCACTCAATGTGAAAGTCGATGACGTCAACATCCCGACCACCAACTACCCCAAAATCCTTGGGGTCACATTGGACAGCCTTTTTAGATCCTCTGCACATGCTACAGCTATCTGCGATAAACTCAAAAGTAGGAACAAGGTCCTCAAGTCACTTGCCGGCAGTACTAGGGGAGCCGACAAAGAAACCTTGTTGACCTCTTACAAAGCGAAAGGTCGGTCTGTAGCAAACTACGCAGCACCTGTATGGTCGGCAAACGTGAGTACGACGCAATGGAAGAAAATTCAGACTTGCCAGAATGCCGCCCTTAGAATATCGACAGGGTGTCTTCTTATATCTTCTGAGGACCATCTACATGAGGAGACGAAGGTCCTTACCGTGCGCAGACACAATTTTCTGTTGTCTAAGCAATACCTGCTAGGGTGTTTTCCCAGCAGTCATCCTAACCACCATCTCTTGAACAGGATGCCTCCACCCAGGCAGATCAGGTACGATCTTCATGATCTAGAGAAAGAGAGGTCCAGCGGTATAAGAGAGAACCTTTAGATCATCGAAACTATCAGGCAGGTTTGAACAACATTCACGCCGATGATGTCGCAGCAGCAGTATCCAGCTACCGTGTGAATGTAGTGCTAGGGGAACATCCCCCGAAGATTTCACCTGAGGAGAAGGTACTACCTCGGCAGACACGCGTGGTTCTGGCGCAGCTGAGATCTGGATGGTGCAGCCGCCTCAATTCTTACTGGGCACGAATTGATGCTAACGTTCCGGACATCTGTCCCGCCTGCCATCAGGGACCACATGATGTACTGCACCTCTTCAATTGTCCGGCCAAGCCCACTCAGCTGACCCCCAGGTCTCTGTGGACGCATCCAGTTCAAATGGCGCGTTTCCTTCACCTGGATATCGAAGCAGCTCCCCCATAGACGAACAAGACTTCAAAATAAATATATTGTTGTTACAACAACAACAACTCTCTTCGAACAACAGTGCTGCCACAGCTTGCAGTGCAAAAAAAGCAAATTTCCGCGCTCCACCCTGTATAATGGAGCAGAGTGTAAACTTTGTCATCACATTAAAATAATATCAATATTTAATTTACCATTTCCAATAATTGTCGACCATAATTCCATTTATTAGGCTGCCTCCGTTGGCTTCGCAGTAACGCAACCTTTCAATTCAATTTTACTAGATCTTGGTGTCTGTTTCTAATTCTGTCTCACAAATGACTTTCTTAATATTCACCTCAAGGGCCGGAATTATTATTGAATCGTTCGCATACCATCGTTTCAATTGGCATCGCCAAGACGGCAATGTTGGAATGCGAATATTCGATTATGCCATGGACTGAGTGGCATGACTCTACAACCTGCTGAAGATTTTCCCAGCCCACGTCTTCAATCTCCGAACACAAAAAAGGGTTTATCAAGCATCTGTAGCGCTCACCAATACCTTAAATGGCGTTTTCAGCAGGAATTTTACACAAAAATGGATCAATTTCAGATGTCATAACTCGATAATCCGCACCAAAACGTTACTATCTGAGAAGGCATTGGCTTCTTTACAATCACGTTCTACGCAGCCACATTCTCGTCAGTTAGCACTGAACCTCGTCGTATCTTTCTCAGAAACTGAGTAACAGCAGACGCGGTGAGTTCCTGATTTCGGCCAAAAGACACAGTTTCGGATGTATAACATTTACATTGAAATAAGCTTGCATTATTTGCCCACGTCGTTCAAGCGATACAATTCACTCCACAGCTTTCGCTAATCGTTTCCGGAACAAGACAGCAGGTCCATATCTAAGTGTACTAGAATTACATTTTTCCCTGGTCAATGATTCCCAGTTTGTTCATTCATGGGGTGCTAACTAAAATGAGTAGGTTAGTATGAATTAGTAGGGCATACGTAGACTACTAGTATTCCCGATACAAAAACACTTTTACGATAAACCTTACGAAAACAGACAAGCCGAAAAGAAAAGAAGAGAGGGCCAAAAGTCAAATGTTGTTGTGCTTCGGTTTGCTTTGTTTATCTTAAAAGAAAATGTTACCGCCAATTAACGATATTCTGTTTAAATTGTGACACAAGGTATTTACAACAACCGAATATTTATAACGCTGGGAATTCCACCACAACAACTGGCTTCAATGGCGTTTTCAGTGGGGCAAAGATGAGATAAGGTCTCCCTTGTTCAGAATTAACGAAAACCAATCAGTTTTTGATCGTATAGAGTATATTTCATATTGATTAATATAAGTATATGTCAAAATAGAAAATCGGGCCAAAGAGAAAAATGATTCCCTTTGAGGGACTAAAAAGGCCCTTACCAAATTTTTGAATTTTGTGCTATGAAATTAATTTAATTATCTTTTAAATCAATTTTTTTTGGGGGGAATGGAAGGCATAGATTCTATAAATTTCCCAAAAATGGGCGTGGTCGTTGCGCCCTAGAGGTCCAAAAGCCTTCTCCTAATAATCGGGGACATATGGGTACCTATATTGAAGATTTATATCGATTTGGAACTCGGACCATATGGCCCAAGGGAATCATAAATCGACCCTTTTAAACACTGAACATATGCGTATAAAAAAAGAATAAAACTTTGTCACTAATCAGTTTTATACTTAGTAGGGACATAAATACTGTTTCACACGTTTTATGCTGTAAAATAAAAAGCGCTGAATGTTTTTTGGACCAAATATTTTTTAACATATTTATTGATGTATATTGTATCCAAAAAAAATCTAATTATTCGAAATGTCCGCACACGCCTTAAGTCGCACTGGCCAATCATCAATATCTGCACGAACCTCGTCCATTGGAAAATAGGCCACATCTCGAACCAAAGCAGTCTTAAGAGATCCAATGTTGGGGTATCTTTTGTGACAAAACCTTGTCCTCTAAAACCGTCCACAACTTGTAACCCAATGGGTCCAAATCTGGACTGCCTGAGGGCCATTCTTCAGGGGAAATGAACGCTGGCAAATTGTTTTGAAGCCAGGCCTGGGACGTTTTAGCCTTATGGACCGGCGCAGAATCCTGCGCCTGAGGCTTCACAGCAGCTTCCAAAACGGTTTCTTGGTAAACTTCGGCCGATGTTTTGATTCATTGTTCGCAGAAATGCTGGTCAGTGACCCCATCGTAAGAGACACCCCACTAAACCATGACTAAAACTGGGTGATGACCCTTTTCCACCCTTGGGATCCGTTCAGATGCTTCCTTAGATGACCGTGCATACACTGTATCATTTTGCTTGTTAAATTTTTCCTAAACGGTGAAACTTTTTTCATCGGTGAAAAAAATTTTCTGTGCAAGTTATCAGCGTGCTTCAACAAAGACGTTTGCATTTTTCAATCCTATTTTTTTGTAAAGCTGCAGTCAATAAATGTCCGGTACGTCGTTTGAAAGCCCCAAGTCTTTTTCAATGATTCGACTCATGGACTTTTGAATGATATTCATCTCACGTGCCATGATTTTCTGTTTTCGGAGCGGATTTCTGTGAATTCTTGATTTAACGGCTTTGATGACATGCAGTGTTCGAACAGAGCGTGAGCGGCCCGACCGGTGGCGGTCTTTTACATCTCCAGTCTCCTCAAACAGTTTTATGCATCGGTAGACGAACATACGGCTAATCCCTAGGCTAATATCGTTTTTTTTTCATTTCACACTTGAAAAGCGCTATTACAGCGATACGGTTCTCATTATCTGACCACTCCATGATGAAAGTTGAAACAATTTTAAAATCCCTTTACAGACTAACGCTATTGAGGTTAGCTTTCATAATCCTTATGACATTAGCGGGGTATGTTCAGTTCTACTATTGAAATGGGTGTGTTAAATGTTGTAACTGTATTTATGTCCCTACTAAGTATAAGAATTTAAAGATTGGAAAAAACTTGAGGCCTTGACCCACGGAGGTAAGGTCCCTAGGCCAATATAGGACCACGGGACAAAAAAATGGCCTCCTTTAACTATACACAAATGGGTTTTAAAAAACCATTAAATTTTGGCACGACTTAGAATAAAAGAAATTTGAGGCTTGAGCCATGTGCCGCTGAAAAATATGTCCGCTCTATGAATACTCAGAAATGGTGCCGAATCTGAATATGACACAAATTTTACCACTTGGACTTAACCAATGGACAAGATCTATGGACGAAGGGGCCAAAAATCGCCCCTAATGATCCGGGACATATGGGTATTCAGAAACAGTGACATTTTTTTAACAAATTTCAATACATACCTATATTTAAGATTTCTATTGAATTGGAACGCAGACCGTCCTAAAGGGGCCCTAGAATCGAAAAATCACGTACCTTAACTATAGAAATATTCGTATTATGCGTTTGCGTATTAAATAACATTAAAATCTCAGAAACGGTGGAATTTTCTGACGAATCTGAATATGAAATTAATCAACCATTTGGATTTGACTATTTAGCGTTGACCAATGGTTGTGATCTATAGGCCCTGGTGCCCAAAACCGTCTCCAAATGTCCCGGAACATATGACTATCCAGAAAAAGAAAAATGTTCTAACAAATCCAAATACATACCTATATTTAAGATTTGTGCCGATTTGGAACGCGGACCGGCCTAAGGGGGCTCTACAGTCTAACAATCGTCTACCTTAAACTATAGCTATAAATGCGTATATTATAACATTAAAATATCGATTTTCACCAATCTGAATACCATATTAAATTTACGATTCGACTAATTTTAAGACCTTGTCCCATGGGTCTAAGGTCCCAAGGATGTCGAAAAATTCGTCCATTCGGACATGAGGTTACTCAGAAACAGTGGAATTTTATGCAGTATCTGAGTATGACATTAATTTTAGGTTTGGCTGAGTTGAAAGCCTTGACCGTTGGGCGTGGCCTATGTACACTGGGATCGAAAAACCGTCCCGTTATGTTCGGAGAGAAATGGGTATCCAATAAAGTGAAATTTTCTTACAAATCCTAATATGTACCTAGATACGAGGGATGATAATTATATTTCAGGTCCGGGAATAAAAACACAATAATTTATCATTGGAAATGGTTTTATTGTTTTTCAAAATATTCTCCTTTAAGATCAATACACTTTTGCATGCGCACAAACCAATTTTCGAAGCACCGTTTCCACTCCGATTGAGGCACCTCCAAACATGATTTTTGAACGCCTCAATAGCTGCTTTGGGCGATGAAAAACGTTGACCACGAATTTTTTTCTTAATGCTAGGGAAAAAGTAGAAGTCATTGGGTGCCAAATCAGGGATCATCAATTAGACATTATGAGTGGTCAAAAAGATCATCGTTGCAGCTGATGTGTGAGAGCTCGCATTGTCGTGATGCAAAATGATCCGTCTTCTCTTATTATCTTTCCTCATTTCTTCGAACACTGTTGGCAAGCGGAAGGTTGTATACCACTCAGAATTGACCGTCCTACATTCCACTAAAGGCACTGTCGCAACATGGCCGGTTATACCGAAGAAAAACGCAATCATTTGCTTCGATGTCATTCTTCCACGAACAACTTTTGTTGAATTTGGCTCGTCTTGAAAGACCCATACGGTCGATTGCTGTTTTGTTTCGGGTTCATATGCATAGATCCATAATTCGTCACCTGTGACAATGTTATACACTGCCTTTGAGCTACCGCAGTTATACTTTTTCAACATCTCTTTGCACCAATCCATACGAGCCTTTGTTCAGCTTTCGTCAAATTATGTGGGATCCAACAAGAACAAATTTGTTCACGGCCAAATAAATATGCAATATTTTATTGATGCTTGTCATACTAATGCCCAAGGATGTCTCATTATCACGGTATGTCACATGACGGTCTTGCCTAACCAGTTCAGGCACAGCATAGATGGTTTCAGACAAAGTGACCGAAGTTGAAGGTCTTTCACGAAATGCATCCTGGAGCGAACGGCGTCCGAAACTGAACTCTTGGTACCAGCAATTAGCAGTGGTTGTTTTTGATGGTGCTTCATCGCCAAAAGTCAAAGAAGTTGATTTAAACACTCTTGTTTCGATAAACCACGCCGAAAATCGTAAAAAATTATCGCACGAAAATGTTTACAGGATAATTCCATTTTTTGGCTGAGATGAATTTTTCAACACAGTGTAAACAAAACAATTCGCTTTCAAATGGCTAAAAGTTCTGAGTTAAGTATATAAAAAAATGTTAAAGTTTCCAATTGAAATTCCAGTTTGCATCTCGGAACACTAGTATTGTCAGGAACCGAAATATAAAGCAACCCTCCATAAGTTTAGGTCCAATTTGCACTCGGACTTGCCCTTAGGTAAAGGTATTAGAAACAATTTTCGTCAAGAATTAGAAAATAATATTAATTTTACGATTCGACTATTTTTGAGGTCTTTGCATAAATGTCAAAGGTTCCTAGAATGCCGATAATGAGGTCCATACGAACATCTATCCAACTAAAATAATGAAATTCACGGGTCCCCAAAAATTTAGTTATGTACCTACATACCTTAATACTATCAATGCCATGCGAAACTTTTGTACTGGTGGAGAGTATAAAAGTTTCGGCCCGGCCGAACTTACGAATTATCCGCTTATTTTTTAAATTTTTTTTGGTTTTTGGTTCGGTTCGATATTTTTTGGTTCGGTTTACGATTGGGTTCACAGACAAAAAAAAATGATATGGTTCGGTTCAAAACCGGTTCGGTTTGCATCCCTGTTTCAAACCGACAACTTCTCTGTGGGAAGGGTAAGTAGAAAGGTAATTTGACAAGTTAATGTCAGCAATCAACACTTAAGTCTATGCTTAATAAATTAGTTATCTAGATTGAGGGTTAGTAAAAGACCTCTGCTAGATCGTTGAAGTTAAATGATAGTTGACCCTCTTCTCATGGACGCCGCTGAAGCTGTCTGTTGAGTTGTTCACCCACAATAACAGCCCAGCTAAACCAATTGACAAAAATCCACAAATACCCATATATACCTAAATAGTATATTTATGTAAATATATATTAAATAATTATCAGATAGTTTAGAAAAGAAAAAGATTAACATAAATATGCATTTCACACTGCTCGAAAGGAAAACAAACAACTAATGATGAGAACTGGTTTTCTTTCTGCTACATCAGATGCCACCGGTGAGAACGAACTATTGGGATAGGTTAAGATTAGTTATCATATCACAACAAAAAAGACTACTTTTAGGGTATTTTTTGTTTCGTGTTAAATGTGACTTTGTGCAAAAATTCTTTTAGCAGATCGGTATAACTTTCTAAAAAAAATCTGTCGAATATCGCATACTGAAAATTCCGAGAGACAATTTATTTTATCAGCTTTTAATTCCTAGGGCTTCTGTACGTATAAACGCTGGATTCCAAACATAATTAATAACGAAATTTATGCATAAACTTTGAAATAACTCTCGAGAAACCCGAGGCTCACTAACCATAGTTGGTTTCTTTAATGGACAAACTTGTATAGCGCCGAAATGAAAGAAAATTTACTATAAAGCCAGCTGCAAGCTGCTTTGGAATTCATAATCAAATCAACACTTCATCAATTCGGATTAATCTGCTAAAACACACGTGAAAATGCGCACTTTTGTGGTAGGTGCCTGGAAAGCCCTTCGGCACAGTATTTTGAAGACAACAAGTGCTCAGTTACCACCAAGGATTAACAAATCATCTCTATTTTAGGTTTTATGTTTGGTTGCTGTAGCTGCTGCCCAATACGAGTACAATGTCCAATCTGGTGGTGATGAATTATCCGGGGCCATTGGCGCTCCAGCTCAAAATGATTATGCTGCTGCCGCCTTTGCACCCACCAGTGATTATGACAAGGAGTTCTTTACTTTCACCGCTCCTGAAGGTGAGTTCGATGACAATAATGCAGCTGAGAAGATCGCCGGCTCTTTGAAGAAGAACTTGCGCGTAGTCTTCATCAAGGGTCCCGAAAATGCTGCTCTCGAAAATGCCGCCCTCCAATTGGCCAAGTCTGCTGCTGCTGAGCGTACTGCTATCTACGTGCTCAACAAACAGGCCGACATCGGGGATTTGGCCAACAAGTTGAACAACTTGAACAAGAATGCCAACAGCAAACCCGAGGTTCACTTTGTCAAATACCGTACCCCAGCTGATGCCGAGAATGCCCAACGTACTATCCAAGCTCAATATGACTCTTTGCCTGGCTCCAGCACTAGCTCGAATGGTGGTGCCGCTCCAGTTTTGGACTTTGCCTCCAAGAGCCCTGTTCGTTCAACCGATTCCGCAAGCGCGGCTGTGCCCTCATCCAGTTCCTCATACATTCCACCACAATCGTCGTATTTGCCCTCTGGCAGACGTTTCTAAATGTGATTGTAAACAGTGATTTTGATTTGTTATCTAGTTCTTAGTATACAACTGTTATTTGTCATTCTATCTGATAAGTTTCTCTTTATTTAATAAATACGTGAATAAAAAGAAAAAAATAGCATTTTGTTTATGGAGTTTTGGAAAAATTGCTGCGAAGATATCAGTGAAAACTTGGTAATGACATATGCTTGTCATTGGCATTACCAAATTAAGAGAGATACAAAATAATAGCTTACTGATAATTTAGGGTGGTAAAATTTGAGGGAGCAACTCGTTAAACTTATTCAGGCTTGTTAAGAAAATGGGCGTTCAAATCAAAATGCATATCGTGCACTTCGTGATTTTTTCGGTAAATTTAATCGTTCAAATGTGCGTACAGTCGGAAAAATCGTGCAAAAATTTGAGCAAAATGGATCTGTAGGAGATGTGAAAACACCAGTGCATGCTCCTACAGCTCGTACTGCAGAAAATATTGCTGCTGTTCGCGATAATGTGGCTGAAGAGCCATCAACCTCAACTCGTCGTCATGCACGCAGAGAAAAAATATGGTTAGTATATGGTCACGGCAATAATAATATGTTCTCCGCAATAAAAGTATATTCGTCGCAACCATAGTATTGTTTTCTGAATTTAATTTTGACAATGGTATGATTACCGCAATATTCACATTGTTGAAATGTAACAATAGTATTATTGCCAAATTTAGAAATGAAAATATTGTTATAGCAACCATATAAACATGTTTGATGCAACAAGGGTATTGTTGTTTATAATTTACGTTAACAATAATATGATTACGGCAATCATGCCGTATGGTTGCGTATACGAACATAACAAAACAGGTTTTATAGAGCACACATATACGAGTATGTGTGTGCGTATGTTTTTTTTTGGTATATCAAAAAAAAACACATGCACACAATGCACTAGGTTGTTGTCCATTTTAAAAAACAACAATCGGAAGGTCGTTCGAGGGATTTTTATTGTGTTTATTTTGTTTGGTGAAATACTCTACTGCCGTTTTTTTAAAATCTGACTGCACTTAAGTATATAGCCATTGATCATGGTTTAATCACATTCTTGCTTGGGGTGAAGTAGCATTTTCCCCAGCTGACAACTAAAAGTATTTTCGACTGCCGTTGGAATATATATTTTTTTGTTTCTTAAATAAAATGTTCAATAACAGCAAGGCCTCAAATTAGGCTAAGAACTAATTGTAATGAAATTTAAAATAACTTGCTTGATTAAAATCTCTATTTTTGAATAACAACATTACTCAATCCTAATAAATAATTTTGGGGATCATAGTATGGTTGAGTGAATCATACTATGGTTGTGAAGATTATACTATTGTTGTTTGAGAAAAATACTATGGTTGTGAGGATCATAATATGATTGTGGAGATAATGGTATGGTTGAGTGTGAATCATACTATGGTTGTGAGGATCATAGTATGGTTGTTTGTGAATAATACTATTGTTGTGAGGATCATAATATTGTAGTGGCACAACCATATACCCAACAATAGTATGATCCTCTTCGAATATTGTCACAACAACCATACTTTTTTTTCTGCGTGTGCCCAACAATTGCACCTCTCTCGCTCGTCGTTGATGAACATTATGCATAAAGACTTGCGTTTACACGCTTACAACAATTGATTCAAGAACTATGATCAGAATGGTGGCAAGAAATGGCATCAGCCCTTAACATTTATCCACCCCTTTTATACAATAATAAAGGGTACCGACTAATATTGGCAAACTATCTTCATATAGTGTTTCAGTCCACTAAATATTGAACCCTATCATCTGCATGCTAGCAGATGATTATTATTCATCTTCTTGTAGGCGGAAGTGTAGGTACTTTCTTCTAATGTCATATCCCCTGTAATATTCATCTAAATATCAGCCGTTTGTGTAGTTATTCAGTTTATTATGAAAATTTGTAAGTACGAGTAGTGGCTAAGTTTTATATCAGAGTGTCTAAAACCGACATTCCGGATTTTGCGTCCAAGCCCGATAGTCGGTTTAGCAAAAATAGCCAAAACCTGTCTTGTCGGATTACCCGGTTTTTGATGTCGGGGTTTTCGTTTTTTGTTGTTGTTTAATGTAATATCAAAGAAAATTAATAATATCTAGTACGGACTACATAACAAACTTTTGAGTTAGACCTTTTAAGGCTATCGATAGACTCAGAATAATCAGTTGATGAAATTCAATAACTTTTTCGTTTATATATTTTTTTCAGATTATATATATGCGACAGCGCATAGAGAAAGGGGCCTAAGGGTAAAAAAAAATCAATTTTCATTTTTTTTTTCTTTTTTTGATGTGGACAACATCTGAGCATCGAATGAGACCGATCCCATGCCCCAAAAGTGCTCCCTCCCAGAGATATGCGCGTTTTATGAAAGTGAATTCGACGATTCTAAGCGCAAATAGAAAGGGACCTAATCTTCAAAATGGCTCTCCTGAACAAAACTGGTTTTTAACCTTAGATCCCTTTCTATTTTGCGCGTCACATATAGAACACACTTGGAGAATAAATAATGGAGAGATTTATTGAACAAAAAACCAGAATAATAGTATTTTATTATTTACTTAGTAGGGACATAAATACTGTAACAACATTGAACACACCCATTTCAATAGTAGAACTGAACATACCCCGTTAATGTCATACGGGTTTTGAAAGCTAAACTCAATAGCGTTAGTCTGTAATGGGATGTTAAAATTGTTTCAACTTTCATCATGGAGTGCTCAGATAATGAGAACCGTATCGCTGTAATAGCGCATTTCAAGTGTCAAATGAAAAAAATGATATTTATAAAACGCTGCGGCCACTAGGGATTAGCCGCATGTTCGTCTACCGATGCATAAAACTTATCTTACGATGGGGTCACTGACCAGCATTTCTGCGAACAAGGAATCAGAACCAACGGCCAAAGTTTACCAAGAAACCGTTTTGGAAGCTGTTGTAAAGCCTCTTAACAATTCCTTGTTCCTAAGCCAGCTATGGACTTTCCAGCAGGATTCTGCGCCAGCCCATAAGGCTAAAACGTCCCAGGCCTGGCTTGGAAACAATTTGCCAGCGTTCATTTCCTCTGAAGAATGGCCCTCAGGCAGGCCAGATTTAAACCCATTGGATTACAAATTGTGGACGGTTTTAGAGGACAAAGTTTGTCACAAGAGATATCCCAACATTGGATCTCTTAAGACTGTTTTGGTTCGAGCTGTGGCCAATTTTCCAATGGACGAGGTTCGTGCAGCTATTGACGATTGGCCAGTGCGTGTGTAAAGGCAAAAGGCGGACATTTCGAATAAGTAGATTCTTTTTGGATACAATATACATCAATAAATATATTAAAAAATATTTGGTCCTAAAACATTCAGTTCTTTTTATTTTACAGCATAAAACGTGTGTAACAGTATTTATGTCCTTACTAAGTATATTTTTTTCAGATTATATATATGTAACACTTGGAGAATAAATAATGGAGAGATTTGTTGAACAAAGATCCAGAATAATAGATTTTTATTAGTTAAATCAGCGATCACTTGTTTAAACGCAAACACATTCGCGATGAAGCTCATTTTCATTTCAATGGCTTTGTTAATAAGCAGAACTGTAGGTTCTGGGGTTCTGAAAATCCAGGAGCCCTTTATCAACGCCAACGGGTTGCACCCCATTAAGTGTACAGTATGGTGTGGGATCACATCTGCAAATATCATTGGGCCATACTTCTTTGAGAATGAAGATGGAAGTGATGTAACCGTAAATGGAGAGCAGTATCGGTTTATGATAAAACATTTTTTACGTCCTGCTCTTGAAAGCATAACTGAGACGTGGTTTCAGCAGGGCGGAGCCGCTGCCCACACTGCACGAGACACAATGACACTTTTAAGTCAAATTTTTGGAGAGCGAATAATTGCCAGAAATTCGGAAATTATTGGGACAGCGCGATCGCCAGATTTGTTAGCAGGAGCTAGTACGAGTATATGTTAACAAGCCCGAGACAATACATCAACTCAAGGCCAACATTGCTGCAGAAATTCGAACGCTACAGCCACAAATTTTTAAAGATGTTATGAAAAATGTTCTTAAACGAGCCCATCTTTGCGAAGCCTGAATCGAGGTACATTTAAGTGACATTATTTTTCATACTTAGTGTAAAAAAACTTCCATTTTGTATAAGTATATTTATTATATAATCTGAGAAAAAAAATAACAAAAAAATAATAAACGATAAAGTTATTAAAGTTTTTAACCCCATTGTAACTTTTGACTCACCCTGTATTAATAAAACACAGAATATTTAAGATATAAAGTCAAATTTATTCTAGGTGTAGTGCAAAGGTTACATTTTAAGAATGAAATTCGATTTCGGTCTTATGACCACCAAGAGCACGTGTAGAGCGATCTATTCTTTGGACACAATTTTCCACCACTCTTGCACACACTTTTTCCGGAACTTTGGCAATTTCACGTTGGATGATGTCTCTGAGCTCGTCTAAAGTTGTTGGCTTGTTGACATAGACCAATGGCTTGATGTGGCCCCATAAAAAGGAATCCAATGACGTTAAATCGCATGTACGAGGTGGTCCCTCTACCGGCCCATTTCTCGAGATAACACGTTTGCCGAAACCACATATCAACGATGTCAAGCTCCCCCAAATCTAGCCAAAAATAATTTTCTAACATGACACGTTAGCACTCTCCACTGACGGTAACATAACGATTGTTTTTATCGAAGAAATAAATACGGTCCAATCACACCTCCGGCATGAAAACTACACCACAGAGTAATTTTTTGCGGATGCAATTGTGTCTCTTGGGGCACATGTGGGTTGGCTGCTGTCCAATAACTCATATTTTGTTTATTGACATAACCACTAAGCCAGAAATGAGCTTCATCGCCGAAGATGATTTTTCGATGCAATTCTGGATTTTCGTGAACCATCGCCAGAGCCCAATCGGAGAAGTTTCAAATAATCAAGTGGCTTTAGTTCTTGAGTCAGTTAAATCTTATAATTATGAAGGCCAAGATCTTTTTGCAAAATACCCCACCGCGTGGGGTATTGAATTCCAGAGAATGACATGGAATCGACTGATTTGGCTCATATTGAACGGATACACTTACGGCTGCGATATTTTCGTCGCTTGGAGCGTTACGTCGTCCTTTTGGCGCCGGAACGTCCATAGTAAAAATGTGGATCAAAATTCATCCACTATAGCACAGCCAGTCGGATGCGACGATTATTACGGTCGAAAATTGGAGAAAGCGCTCTTAAAGTTGCGACCACCGACTCAGAATTTTGGTAGTAATTTTGAATGATTTTCAAACTCGCTCGTAAGTGAACTTTACCATGATAAAAATGTTAACTGCGACTAACGTTTTGGAACTGAAAGATCATTAAAAATGTTTAAAGGTGCGTTGCCATAAGCATGTGATATTGTTATGTCCCTATTGGAGAACCCTTTATATCTGCCTATCTGTCTATTATCAAACTTTAAGTCGCAATTGTTGGCCAATCTTCATGAAATTTGTTTTAAGTACATACACAGAGAAAATTAGTTGGAAATCGATCCGAACTATAAAAATTCTGTTGGATAACCCGACTTTCTTGTGATGTGCATGATACTTTGGTTGTGTAATCATATAGTGACAAAACCCTGTTTATTTCGCTTTTGTTACATATAACTGGTTATTCTAACATCCCTTTATTAATTTATTGGTTCTAGTCACATTTATTGGTTTTAGTCATCAAATCTCCAAAAAAAAAAAAACGTCTAAGAACAAAAAAATTATGTCCAATCTGTTTTAATTTCTTCAGAAACAGTTCCTACCATATTAAAACGACTATCCGAGTGATGTTTAACTGTATTTTAGCGACATTTCCCAGGCTTAATTAAAGTTTTACCCATAGATAGACATCTTTATTTTTCAAAAGCAACAACTAATTTTTTGACCTATATTTCCCGTATAGCAGTCCATTAAAGCTTGGCAAGAAATATTGTTATATACCTTAATTAATTTTTATCAAATTGGGACAATATGGGTAACACTGCGAAGCTTATTTGAACATTTATCCAAAAAACTATTTATTTTACTGATCAGTTTACGAGGCAACTAAATTTTAAATTTGCTTCCACCCAATTCATTAAAATATGCCTATGTTTCAACACAGATATCACACAATCTTCAAGCAATCATATGAACTGCTTTGTATCACATTAACCCTTAAGTAGCCGGAAATACATAAACACAGAGAACAGATTTGTTGGCACAACCGATTTTTTTTTCCATTGCTGCCAATGGGTTGATTGGGTTCATGAACGATTTTTTGGCTGTGAGTACCGTAATACTATTTTAGCAATCATAGTTTTGCTATGAGAACCATGTAACCTTTTAATCAGCCAAATATTTGTAGTTTGGACCGCTTTGCAACTGATTGTTTCTCTGTGTGTAGGATTAAAAGTTCAACTAAGGGATTTTATAAATATATCGTAATCAGCTTAAGCTTTAATTTGCTTTTGACACTTCAAAACGAAAAAACTTTTAAAAAGGATTGGTACGCCCTAATGTGCAACGCATGTATGAGTATATGTACGCACAAAAAACATGCACACTTTGATTGTGCTTTTTGCATTTGTGGTTTTCAACGAAGACCCATGCGAAACGGAATTGGTGGAATTGATATTGCGCGTTGAAGATTGCTCTACGCACAGTTCGAAGACTATACACAAAGGGTAATTCTCATTAGTAAAAATGAGTCTCCCGTATAAGTCATTTGATTTGTGGCCGAAGTAATCGTTGCCAAAGACTGCTGAAGAAAAACCTTGGCGGGTTTAGAAACAGCTGTACAGTCTGCCTGGCAACCGTAGCAAATACATTTCACCAATTTCTTCTTTTTAAGTTGATTCTGAAAAAGAAACAACATAAAGGTCTCGAACCAGATTAAAAAAAAAACTGCTCAAGTCAGGAAAATTTACCAATTTGATGCAAAAAGGCCACTTTTGTATACAAACTAAAAAGATTCGAAAATAATAGACAAGTTTTTAAAAAACTGTTGATAACTTAAATAATAAAATTAATATTTAAAAATCATTAAACAAAGACATTTTTATTTTGGACACTTAACCGAATGCAAGTTAGTAAATGCTCGTGGTAATGACAACCAAATTCTAATAGTTCTTATAGGCAATTATATATAATAGCAACCATTCAGTTCCAAAAATCAGCCTAATTAGTTAGGGTAACTGATACTTGTCTCTTCAACCGATACTGTCGGTTCTTACAACTGAAAATTGCAGTGTACACAATTAACATTCGGCGGTAGGAATGGAAAACTTGATTGGTTCGGTTGTGCCAAGATATCTGGTCTCTGTGTACGGTTACTTTACAAGTAAGGGACAATTCTCCAAATCATGTAAAAGTTTCTCTAAAAATTTATTGGCCCTTCGGAACAGGCATTAAACAGTAGGTTCCCGTCAGTAAGTACGAATATAATGAATTATAGCGTCCCGTCAGTAAGTATAACAAATATAACCGTTAGTTCCATCATATGATTTTGGGTGAATTAAGAAAGTTTCACAAGCTTGTTAAGTGCATAACGAACAGATGCTAAAAAAAATGCCGTCAAATCCAAGCGAGTAGAATAATAAATATGACACCAAACCCTCATTTGTAATCCGTCGAATCGTCACTTCTACGATTAACTATCAAACCTGTGCTACTTTGGTGTTAGCAGCTGTTTTGATTGGATTGTTTATAATATTTCGATATTCATATATGTGAAAAAATACATTTTTTAAATCTGTCGGCACGTTTTATGTTGACAATAGCTCTGTAACGAATCTTTAACTCATTTGATAATTTATCTAGTCTTTTGGGTTTTTTTCTCATTTGTTTTTGACTGATCTGGTTGTAATCGGGAAGGTATGGAATTTCAGTCCAAGCGAACGTTTTTTCTTCATACTATATGTTGCAGAAAATAAGTTGAATATAAATTCTGTGCCAATTAGGCAACTACAAGTATAATGAAATGCATACAAAATTTATTATATCAATTAATTTGGTGAAAATAAATATAAACTAAAATTATTCAAACACGTTAAATATCACATACAGCAAATTGAAATAATTGCGATTATAATTTAATATTCCAAAAAATATGTCAAAGGGAGGGACATCAATATACCATTTAATATTTAATGGGAAAATATTGTAATGGAAACAGAACGAAAAATTTAATAAAACAGACACAGAAGCCAGCCTAAGGCCACATCCTCCCAGATTTTTTACAATGTGCCTGTACATTTTAATATAATAATTTGCAATGTAATTTTTAATATATAAGTATATCTTTGCTTAAATTAATTTTGTAAATAATTTAATTACCATTTGTGTATCGTCATATTATTAAATAAGATATTATATAGTATGTTTTAAAATATTGTTATTATGAGTTCACTAAAATGTTTAATAAAAAATATTTATGGCATGAGAAATCTCTAAAACCAAACCTTGGCGTTCTGTCGGCCTATTTTCCTTAAAGGTGTATACTTAGTAGGGACATAAATACTGTCCCACACGTTTTATGCTGTAAAATAAAAAGTACTGAATGTTTTTGGACCAAATATTTTTTATAATATATGTATCGATGTATATGTATCCAAAAAGAATCTATTTATTCGAAATGTCCGCCTTTTTCCCTTAACACACGCCTTAAATCGCACTGGCAAATCGTCAATAGTTGCACGAAACTCGTCTATTTGAAAATTGGCCACAGCTCGAACCAAAGCAGTCTTAAGAGATCCAATGTTAAGGTATCTTTTGTGACACAATTTGTAACCCAATGGGTTCAAATCTGGACTGTCTGAGGGCCATTCTTTAGAGGAAATGAACGCTGGCAAATTGTTTCGCAGCCAGGCCTAGGACGTTTTAGCCTTATGGGCCGGCGCAGAATCCTGCTGAAAAGTCCATGGCTAGTTTTGGAACAGGGAATTGTTAAGAGGCTTCACAACAGCTTCTAAAACGGTTTATTGGTAAACTTTGGCCGATGTTTTGACTCCCTGTTCGCAGAAATGCAGGTCAGTGACCCTATCGTAAGAGACACCCCACCAAACCATGACTGAAGCTGGGTGATGACCCTTTTCCACCCTTGGGATCACCTCAGATGCTTCCTTAGATGAACGCGCGTACACTTTATCATTTTGCTTGTTAAGTTTTCCTGAACGTTAAAAATGTTTTCATCGGCGAACAAAATTTTTCTATGCAAGTTATCAGCTTAATTCACCAAAAGACGTTAGAATTTTTCAATCCTATTTTGTGTCGATAAATGTCCGGTACATCGTTTAAAAGAGCCAAGTCCCAAGTCTTTTTTAATGATTCGACTCATGGACTTTTGCGTGATATTCATCTCACGGGCCATGATTTTCTGTTTTCGGAGCGAATTTCAGTGAATTCTTGATTTAACGGCTTTGATGACATGCGGTTTTCGAATAAAGCGTAGGCGGCCCGACCGGTGGCGGTCTTTTACATCTCCAGTCTCAAACAGTTTTATGCATCGAAAATGCGGCTAATCCCTAGTGGCCGGAGCGTTTTGAAAATATCGTTTTTTTCATTTCACACTTGAAAACCCGTTACAGACTAACGCTATTGAGGTTAGCTTTCAAAACCCATATGAAATTAACGGGGTATGTTCAGTTCTACTATTGAAATGGGTGTGTTCAACGTTGTAACAGTATTTATGTCCCTACTTAGTATGTTATATAAGGGTGGTCCGAACATAATGCATGATGTTAATTGTAAGTCATACATTAAAGTCAAGTTTTTGGTCAAACTTAAAGTGACATTTCTTTGCTTCAGTGTTTGACAATTTCTACCTTGGAAAGATACACAATTGAGCAGCGCGTTCAGATTGTTAAAGCCTTTTACGAAAATGGGCGTTCAACTCAAAATGCATTCGTATTTATTTTGTCAGCATAATCCACATAATGTGTAGATTCGTTAACAAGCAAAATTGCCGCATTTGGTCAAATGAGAATCTACGAGTGATTGTTGCAAAGCAAATGCATCCACAAAGAAATACTGTTTGTTGCGGGCCCTACTTCTTCAAAAACGAGGTCGGCAAGGCAGTTACCGTTAATGGTGTTCGCTATCGCGAGATGATAAAGGAGTTCTTGTAACCAGAAATTGAGGATATGTACCTTAACGATATGTGGTTCTATCAGGATGGTGCCACACAGCCAACAAAACAATGGCTCTTTTGCACAAGAAATTAATTGGGAGTGTTATCTCTCGGCGTGTCGATGTTATTTGGCCGCCACGGTCATGTGATTTGACACAGTTGTACTTCTTTCTTTGGGGATATTTAAAATAACATGTACGCCAATAAGAAAAGAACAATTCAAGAGCTAACGTATGAAATAATTCGGACAACAAAGACATTGAACCTTCATTATGTCTCAGAGTCTTTGAAAATATGGACCATCTTTGAAAATATGGATCATAGATTTATGCCACCGAAACAGTGGCGAGTATTTTGCCGATATTTTGTTGTCACATAATTGTCAAAGATCTTTCTTTCATAATAAACACTTTTGTTTTATTTTTAATTAAATTCGTTTGTTTTAGTTGGACCACCCTTTATATATAAAGTATATTTCCCTCACGTTTGTTTTTGGTAATTTCCAGAGGCTAGAGATACTATAAAAAAATAGGCGTGACATCGCCATGGCTCATTAATTTACTCACGAAATCCACATACATACACTGAGAAGATATTCGTTTCCACAACCGATTTTTTGCCCACCGATGATTGATGTAGCAACTCGATTATTCTATTACTACAACTGAATATTAGTTGGTACTCCGTAATTTTCGGTAGAAAATGTTTGGATCTGAAAATCTACACACCGCAATTGTTCAACGAACAATTTTAAAATCGTGACCAGAGGCAAAAAACTGTTTACTATCACAATTGAGTACTCGAAAATATAGGGATGAAAAAGTAGAGAAGTTGAGAAGAGATTTGTACTAAAAAAAATTAGATAAATCGATTAGCTTGAAGTCAGTGCTAATCAAGTTAATTTATTCTGCCAAAAAATACATTAAACAACACGTTTTTTGGTTACAATAAAATTTTAGTTACCATCACCCAATAAATGGTTATAATAATTTTTCTTTTCTCTTGTAGGCTGCCACAACCACCAGTTATGGCAACTAAATAAAATTTTCGAGTTTAACTGGTGTGACCGATTAATTTGTTGTGTATATAATAAGATGATTACATTTATCATCGTGTGGTTTGTCGAACCGAATATCTTGTACGATTATTATAAACAATTGGTGATTGCAACCGAAATTTTTCTTTTGATTCAACTAATTTTGTACTTACTTGTACTAAAGCAGATGTTCCTAATTCTAATTTTTAATTAGTTGTTGTCATTCAAAGTTTTTGGATGTGAGGGTGCTGCCACGGTACTTTGTAAAATCAAAATCTCACAGCTCATGTGAAAATAGGGCGTGTACCGTCCACTTTTTTCATGACTTTTTTCGTTACATACCAATACTATTTGTATTTGTAATTTTTTGCAATAATCATTTTAAAAATTCTGGAGTGTTGGCGTGGCACGGCCCACAACAGGTATTAAAAATAGAAATACAGAGAATATTTGGAAACTGATTCAAAATATAATATTACAGAGAACTCCAATTACTTTCACAAGAAGCAGCTTATTGTTTTATTTACAGATTTTTATAAGATAATCATCAAGAAATATATCAGGAAAAAAAATAAAATAAAAAATGCACAGTACCTTTTTAACAAAGTATGACAGTCACTCCTGTTCTGCAATCCCAATGTCGTTTTAATCCGATTTTTTTGAGATACATCTTTTATATTCAGTTTAAACGTGTTTCCTTATATAAAGAGTGTTTTCACCTCCATATTTGGAGCATATCTGAAAGAAAATAAAATAAAATTTATTAGCCAGGAAACGACATTGGAAATTTTTAATGCCAATAATACATGTGTACCTAACATTGACTCATTTTAAATTGAAAGTAAAAAGGTGACCATCTTGCAAATGAGCAATGGTTTTCTTATTCCAAAAATACTGGTATTAAGACGAGACGTCAATTTAGAATCCACTGATATAACAAAAGAATGTTCTGCTGCCGAACGTTCTTCTTACTTCATATGTGTATTCATATAAAACATATTATTTGTTTTACAAATACAGGGTGGACAATTTTACATTTTAAATTAAGTGCTGATATTTTTTTCAAATTTCTGATATCATTGTAAAAGTTGAACTTTGTCATTTTATACTGGAACACCATCCGATGGGTTTATGTTTCGCCCAAGCGGCTGATGATTGTTTTACACATGCAAAGAAAAGTTTGGTTGGAGGGACAATATTCGAAGAGCATCATACCATTGTTGGGTATATGGTTGTGGCACAACAATCTTATGATTCTTACAACAATAGTATGATTCACAAACATACGATGAAACCTACAACCATAGTAGGATTCATACTTAACCATAATCTGATCCCCAAAACTATATAATGATCCTCACAATCAATACTTGTTTCACATACAGCCATAGTATGATCCTAACAACCAATGTGTGATCCCTACAACCATGGTATGGTCCCACTCAAACATGCACTGATCCTCAAAATTATTTATGAGGAATGGATTATGTTGTCAACAATAGAGATTTGTTTTAAATAAATTACTAAAATTACACTGAATTTAAAATTATAGCAGTGATTTATTTAAAAGAAGAAAAAACTCGTTGAAAAAACGTAAGTGCTTCAATTACGAGTATTAAAAATAAATTGGTTATCCAAATTCAAAGCAGTTTGTATGAAAATTTAAATTTACATATGCGACAGCGCATAGAGAAAAGGAACTAAGGATAAAAAATTAAATTTTCTTTTTTTTTCTTTTTCGATGTGGACAACATCTGAGCATCGAATGAGATCGATCCCATGCCCCAAAAGTGTTCCCTCCCAGAGATATGCGCGTTTTATAAAAATGAAGTCCACGATTCTAAGCGCAAATATAAAGTGACCTAATCTTTAAAATGGCTCTCCTGAACAAAACTGGTTTTTAACCTTAGGTACCTTTCTATTTTGCGCGTCACATATATAAAGTGTATTGCATACGATTCGTAAGAAAAACTTCGTTCTAAAAATCATATTCAAGTTAAGAAAAATTGTCATCATTCAATATGTTTGCCGTAATCATATTAATGTTAGCTTAAGACCCAAAAACAATACTTTTGTCGCACCCACCATATTTATATTGTTGCTCCAACCATATAATCATTTTAAAATTTGGCAACAATACTTTTGTTACATTTCGGCAATACTATTGTAACATTTCAACAATATTAATATTGCCACAATCCTACTATTGTCTAAATGAAATTCAAAAATAATACAATGGTTGCGACAAACATACTATTATTGCAAAACATATATTATTGTTGCTGTGACCATATATATACCACATTTTTCTGCGTGCAGGAAATGAAGAATGTTACCGAAAAATCGTGTTTTCAGTTGAAGCTCATTTTCGTCTCGGTGGCTAAGTCAATAAGCAAAATTGTCGTGACTATTGAGAAACCAATGCATCCACAACCAATCGCGATTTGATGCGGATTTTGGGCTGGCAGCTTCATTGAGCCATTTTTCATCGAAAATGAGAAAGAAGCCGCCGTTACCGTCTACGGTAAGCGTTATCGCACCATGCTCAACGACATTTTGTTTCCAAAAATGCAAGAAAATGACATGGAAGACAATTGTTTTCAACAACCGAATATCAGCCGAAATTGTGATGTCAATTGGCCGTCTCGGAGCTGTGATTTGATCCCTTTTAATTATTTCCCAGTGGGAGCCATTAAGGATAAATGTAACGCAAAGTATCCAGAGACAATTCAAGCGTTAAAACATGAAATCCAAGTTGACATTGAAGAGATTGGACCTGGAACTATCAAAAATGTATCGAAAATTTTGGTTGATCGGATGAGGTACTGCCGAGTTAGTTTTGGCAGTCATATAAATGATATTGTAATCCATTATTAAATGACAAAGTTCAACTTTTCCAATAAAACTAGAAAAACTAGAAAAAATTATCAGTTCCTAGTTTTTACACCCGATTCAAATTTAAAATTTTAAATAGACCACATTTAATTTAAAAATTTAAATAGACCACATTCCATCTTGTATGTCAACAGAAAATCATTGAGAATTTAACAATGTTTAGCAGTGTCACTTCGTTGTGTAAACATTAGATCCTGGGCTTAGTCAAATGGATATTCACCTCCAAATCCAATATTTTAACGAAGCCGAGTAGTCTGTCTGGCTTAATTAGCAATGCATAAGTAAGTAAATTGGTCCATGGACAAGTTGAATTATGCATTCTTGGGTGTAAAAAACGGGTTTGGATCTTAAAACAAGCAAATAAACACATCAGATATCATATCAAGCAGCTGAACTAATTGAAATACCTTTAGGTTTTCGTTTTGGTTATTTTTTCATTTATACATACAATACATACAGTTTTAACAAAAGAAATGATGAACCAAATGCACAGCCTCTTTACTGGTAGGTGACTAGAGATATGTTTTATTCAAATAATAAATTTTAATGCTGGGATTTTTCGTATTAAAATCATCAGTAAATCTTATTAAAAAACTGTGACAGATTCGCACTGCTTATTGTTGGGATTTCCTTAGTTAAAATTTTTATTACCTCTCATAACAATTTTGGAGACAAATTTTGTATTAGGTAGATCTAGTGTGATTATTAGCATATCGGTAACGGATTTGCCTGGATGTCTATCAAAGGTCCATAATGATGAACGTACCCAAATCAGAAATCTGGAAAAAAGTAGGCAATTCGTAAATTTGGTTGTGCTGAAGCTTTTATACTCTCCACCATGGATTGCGTTGCAGAATGGCATTGACAGGATTTGGGTATTAAGTCGTTATTCCCTGTTTGAGAGAACTACATTTTTGGGACCCGATAAAACATTTTCCTATTTAGATTCGTGACGAAAATTTCAATGTTTTTTAAGAACCCATATGTGACAGCGCATAAAGAAAGTGAACTAAGGGTAAAAAAAATCAATTTTAATTTTTTTTTCTTTTTTTGATGTGGACAACATCTGAGCACCGAATGAGACCGATCCCATGCCCCAAAAGTGTTTCCTCTCCGAGATATGCGCGTTTTATGAAAGTGAAGTCGACAATTCTAAGCGCAAATAGAAAGGGACCTAATCTTTAAAATGGCTCTCCTAAACAAAACTGGATTTTAACCTTAGGTCCCTTTCTATTTTGCGCGTCACATATGTCTATTGTTCAATAAGGCTGAAAGTTTCATAGAGAGCCCGGATATTCGGTCCTTATATTAAGACAAAAGTTAAAAGTTAATGTACTTAGTAGGGACATAAATACTGTTACAACATTGAACACACCCATTTCAATAGTAGAACTGAACATACCTCCTTAATGTCATATGGGTTTTGAAAGCTAATCTCAATAGCGTTAGTCTGTAACGGGATTTTAAAATATTTTCAACTTTCATCATGGAGTCGTCAGATAATGAGAACCGTATCGTTGTGATAGCGCTTTTCAAGTGTGAAATGAAAAAAAGCGATATTTTCAAAACGCTCCGGCCACTAGGGATTAGCCGCATGTTCGTCTACCGATGCATAAAACTGTTTGAGGAGACTGGAGATGTAAAAGACCGCCACCGGTCGGGCCGCCCGCGCTCTGTTCGAACGCCGCATGTCATCAAAGCCGTTAAATCAAGAATTCACAGAAATCCGCTCCGAAAACAGAAAATCATGGCCCGTGAGATGAAAATCATGCAAAAGTCCATGGGTCGAATCATTAAAAAAGACTTGGGACTTGGGGCTTTCAAACGACGTACCGGACATTTGTTGCCTGCAGCTTAAAAAAATAGGATTAAAAATGCAAACGTCTTTTGGTGAAGCACGCTAGTAACTTGCAAAGAAAAATTTTGTTCACCGATTAAAATATTTTTACGGTTCAGGAAAAATTTAACAAGCAAAATGATAGAGTGTATGCGCGGTCATCTAAGGAAGCATCTGAACTGATCCCAAGGGTGGAAAGGGGTCATCACCCAGCTTCAGTCATAGTTTGGTGGGGTGTCTCTTACGATGGGGTCACTGGCCTGCATTTCTGCGAACAAGGAGTCAAAACCTCAGCCAAAGTTTACCAAGAAACCGTTTTGGAAGCTGTTGAGAAGCCTCTTTACAATTCCCTGTTCCAATACCAGCCATGGACTTTCCAGCAGGATTCTGCGCCGGCAAATAAGGCTAAAACGTCCCAGGCCTCGAAACAATTTGCCAGCGTTCATTTCCTCTGAAGAATGGACCTCAGTAGACGGTTTTAGAGGACAAGGTTTGTCACAAAAGATACCCCAACATTGGATCTATTAAGGCTGCTTTGGTTCGAGCTGTGGCTAATTTTCCAATGGACGGGGTTTGTGCAGCTATTGACGATTGGCCAGTGCGACTTAAAGCGTGTGTAAAGGCAAAAGGCGGACATTTCGAATAAGTAGATTCTTTTTGGGTACAATATACGTCAATAAATATATTAAAAAATATTTGGTCCAAAAACATTCAGCACTTTTTATTTTACAGCATAAAACATGTGTAACAGTATTTATGTCCCTACTACGAGGGCGACCGCAAAACTAACTGGCCTGGCACATTTTCTGTTTTACTAGCAACTTTTTTTTTGTTTTTGGTTTTTAAAAGCAATCTTTTATAAGCCATCTGTCAAAATTTCCGAAATATTTAATGATTATTTTCTTTGTTAGAGGTGATTGAAGTGAACAAGTTTTATAATTTTTGAAAAATGGGAAATAAAGAGTTTCGTGCGGTAATTAAACACTTTTATATGAAAGGTTATACGCCACAATTAATCAAAGATGAATTGGATTCTGTTCATGGTGATAATGCACTATCATACTCCACCGTGAAATCCTGGGTTCAACAATTTAAAATGGGTCGTTCAAGTACGGAAGATGAACAACGCTCTGGAAGACCGAAAACTGCTACTACTATTGAAAACATTAGAAAAATATTTAATGAAGTGACTAAAGATAGACGAATAAAGCTCAGAGAACTTGCTGATATTGTGAAAATACACGAAAAACAATTTTGGAGTATTTTACATAATGAACTCCACATGAAAAAGCTATCCGTTGGACCAATTCCGAGAAGCCAATAGAGTTCTTAAGCCGATTCATAACTGTTGATGAAACATGGATCCATCACTACATCCCAGAATGCAAAGAACAGTCAAAACAATGGATAGAAGCTGGTAAAAGTGGTCCCAAGAAGGCGAAAACTGTAAAGTCAGCAAGAAAAGTAATGGCCACAGTATTATGGGATGCAAGGGGTATAATATTTATTGATTATCTTGAGAAAGGAAAAACTATAAATAGTGAATATTATTGTGCATTATTGGATCGGTTGAGTGAAGAAATCGAGATAAAACGACCGCATTTAGAAGAAAAAAGTTCTTTTTCATCAAGATAATGCTCTTCACACACTGCATTTTTAACTCAACAAAAACTGGCCGAATTACGATTTGAAATTGCTCCGCATCCACCATATAGTCCAGATTTAGCTCCTTCTGATTAATTCTTGTTTCCAAATTTAAAAAAATTCTGGGTGGCAAACACTGGAATACATAGATCACAAAGATTCTTCCAGATTTTAGAATCTGCAGCTTTAAAAGCCACATTTTACATTCCTACCAAATAACGCGTGGGGCATTACGAGCGACCGATATCCATGTCCATTAACATTGGTTTAGTTCAGTCCATGTTTTAGAATAGCGACCACACAAAGCTCCTATCCAAATTTGAGAGCTGCAGCTTTAGAAGCTACGAGTACAAGTGTTTCCCAATCATGTTAAAATTTTGTATGGTACATTATAAGCGGTAGGTAAATAGTTAACATTAAAATATTAAGCCCGACCCGGCTCAACCTCCCGACAGAGATGCTTAATCCTCTGAACAGCTTAAGCCTCTGAAAATGAAAAGTTGGCAACGACCGACTTTGCATTTTTTACTAATTTTTATATGAAGACTACCCCATGTTCACATAAAAAGTCAAACTAATTACTAGGCTTTAAACAGAAATCTTTTTCTCACGTGGTCGATTTCGCTCAATCAAAATTTCGGGGTCCTAGCTTAATTCGTTTGACTGGAGCTTCTTTGAGGCTTGAAGTCATAGAGCGATATGCTCCATTCAACTAAAGAAAGACGCTGGTTGCTCGTAAGGCTCACGCGAAATTTATTTCAAATCGGATGAAATGTGTAGTTTAGAGCTGTAGGTTCGAAAATCGCAAAAATCGTTTTTATAAGGGATATTCGAAACTAAGAACCTATATGGTCCATTTTTCCAACAGCTTATTACTGGACGCTTTTAATGTATCATGAGTGTGACCGGATTTTATTTCTGACTTTTTGCGCCGCTGGACCTCAATCCTGAAGGAACGTTTGTCTGAAAGCTATTCCCAAACAGCTATTCCGATATAGCCAAATTTCACCAGAGAAGGGTGTTGGTCATTTGTAAAGGCATGTGCAAAATTAAGTCGAAATCAGATGAATTATGAGACTTTATGAGCTGAAGGTGGTGAAATCAGAAATAAACCATGTATGATATCTTAATAATGGACCGATGGGTTAAAATTTCAGTAGGCTTCGTACTTGGGTCAAACTTGAAAAATGTAATGAAAGGACGAAAGGACGGACATCGCTCAGTGGAATCAGATAGTGGTTGTGACTCGATCGGTTTACTTATCGGTTTACTATACAGCTTATATTTTCAATCCTTTAACGTGTTGCACTAAGTCCTATTACCCTGTACCACAGGGTGAAGTAGGGTATAAATATGTCTGGCATGTCGATACTGATTGAAGGGTTGTTCCATGTGGTGCATTCGGGAATGTGACCGCTTAGGCAAGTGGTCAACAACTAAAGCTTTTTGTTGAATGTACCTTAGGGTATAGGTGTATAAATTTGCAGCAAAAAATTACTAACTCTGTAGTTAAAAGACACGTTAACCACCCACCGAGATGAGATCTTAATATCGTCTACAAAAATTTTAGCATTAGGGGGTGGAGGGAGTCCACATAATAAAAGCATGCATTCAAATGCGGTGATTAAACGAATCTACTTGACCGAATATTTTGACAATTCATATTGAAATATGCTGCGACGATTAACAACGTACGTAACAACAAAAGAAGTAAAGTAGCTGGCAACATAATCAACAATGCCGAACAAAATAAAATATTCAGTTTGAAATGTATGCAAATTTTGTGCATTTTATTTTCAACGGCTATGCTATAGCATCGATGCTGAACATTTTTAAAATTGTAACTGGATCAATATCAAGGATAAATTGTTAATGCTTGATAAAACACAGATTGCAGTCGATATAAATATTGGCAACGTGAGCGTTGAAACGACAGAATAACATCTCAACTTTAACCAAAAACATTGTACCCTCACAATATCAACAGAATGCGTGCCTTTATTGTAAGTTTGTCTTCGTTTTGTTAAAACTATTGAAGATTGGCTTTAATTTAAACTATCCTTTGTTCTTTACCTAGGTACTTTGCTGCTTAGCTACAGCTTATGCTGCCAGCACAGGCTATAACTATGACAGAGCCAACGTCGGTTTCGGTTCAGACCAAGGCTACAACAGTGGTAGCTCCTTCGGCGGCAGCAACCTGGGAGGTTCCATCGGTGACAATAATGGCGGCTCTGGTGGTTTTGGTCCCGCTGGTGGTTCTGAAGTTTTGAGCGCTCCCGCTGAATTCACCAAGGAGTTCTACTCGTACACCGCTCCTGAGGGTGCTTTCGATGACAACAGTGGCATCGACCAATTGGGCAACTCCTTGAAGCGCAATCTCCGCGTTGTTTTCATCAAGGGTCCCGAAAACTCCGGCCTCGAAAATGCCGCCCTCCAATTGGCCAAGTCTGCCGCCGCTCAACGTACTGCCATCTATGTGCTCAACAAACAGGCCGACATCGGTGATTTGGCCAACAAGTTGAACAACTTGAACAAGAGCGACAACAACAAGCCCGAGGTTCACTTTGTCAAGTACCGCACCCCCGCTGATGCTGAGAATGCTCAACGTGTCATTCAATCGCAATACGATGCCTTGGGTGGCAAATCCAATAGTATTAATGGCGGTGTTGCTCCAGTTTTGGATTTCGCTTCAAAGACTCCCAGTGGTGGTGCCCATCAGAGCGCGGAACAAATCAACTCCTACCTGCCACCCAACAAGCGTGTTTGAGTTCAGTATATTTAGTTAGGATAATATGAATTAATACGGACCACGCGCTTAGGGTCGGTTTAGAAATTGTAAATTAGTTTTAATAGCAACATTTTGAACGAATAAAAAATTAGTTAAACATACGGCATTTTATTAACTTTAAGAGCATAAGCTAAGGCGCGATTGTACTGAGGTAGTGTTGCCAGAAGACAACAAGCACTGAGAGCACACTAAAATAGGGTAAAACGGGTGATGAACGAGTAATAATAGAAAACGTACCGAATAGTTTATAGAACATTTTGGTGGTAAAAGTCATTTGCCTGAAATGATTTTCATATAAAAACGGTGAGGTCCTGAAATCATTAACAAATTACAAGGTTTGTCCAAACTGTTTTGGACCTTAAGCACCAACAAAATAGTTCCCATAGCCAACAGTTCAACTGGGCGTTAACTTGGAGTCAACCCTGCTTGTTTTGCTTTTAGGTTTGGGACTGCATCTGTATCAGATTGTAATGGCGCTAGATTTAAAACCAAATACTAAAGACGTGGAGTAGCTAATTCGGAGTTCTATAGGTAATCTGGATCTTGGGCAAATGAAACTCTCTCTCGGACGGGGAACATTTGAACGTAAGCGGCTATGTCAACATGCCAAAATGTCCTTACTAAAGCGAATACAATCCGCAAGTGGTTGACCAAGTATCTCTGCATCCATAAAGATTGACTGCATGGAATACATTCGTTGCCAGAACCGATTTTTTTTGCCAACTGAACGATAAAGGTTACACACACCTCGTTTATTTCAACAGTACAACCAAATGTTAATTTTTGCTCTGTAATTGTCAGTTATTGTCCAAACCCGTCGAAGAAAATTTTTGGATCTAAAAATCCACATACGAGGGTTGCTATAAATATATCTGGAACAAGCAACATTAAGTGTTGCCAGGTGTCATCTGACATTTCCATTGGAAAGTTTCACATTTTTTAGCATATGTGACGCACAAAATAGAAAGGGACCTATGGTTAAAACCCAGTTTTGTTCAGAAGAGCCATTTTAAAGATTAGGTCCCTTTATATTTGCGCTTAGAATCATCGACTTCACTTTCATAAAACGCGCTTTTGGGGCATGGGATCGGTCTTATTCGATGCTCAGATGTTGTCCACATCAAAAAAAGTGAAAAGTTGATGAAAAGTTTTGTGCAGGAGAGCCATTTTAGAGATTAGGTCCCTTTCTATTTGCGCTTAGAATCGTCGACTTCACTTTCATAAAACGCGCATATCTCTGGGAGACACTTTTGGGGCATGGGATCGGTTTCATTCGATGCTCAGATGTTGTCCACATCAAAAAAAGAAAAAAAAAAAAAAAAGCAAATTCATTTTTTTTTACCCTTAGGTCCCTTTATCTATGCGCTGTCACATATACGTACTCAGAACGTTTTGACAGTGACGTGATTACAGTGAAGTGAAAAAATCAATTTGGCAAAAAAAAAATGGAATTAACTCGTAAACATTTTCGTGCGATCATTTTTCACAACTTTCGACGTGGATTATCACTACAAAAGTGCATCGATGAACTTAAATCTTTGTATGGCGATGAAGCACCATCCTATATATACTGTGAAAAACTGGTTTAATATATTCAATCGTGGCCGACGGTCGCTCAAAGACGAAGGTCGTCCAAAAACGGCCGTTATGCCAGAGAACATTGATGCCGTGCGTAAACTGATAATACAAGATCGTCATGTGACATCTTTGGGCATTTCTTCCACCAGCATACATTCGATATTGCATGAACCGAACAGGTGTTCAACAAGGTTTATTTTCGTTGGATCCCGCACAATTTGACAATCGCTCAAAAAAATGCTCGTGTCGATTGGTGCTAAGACATTTTAAAAAAAATACGATCGGGGTGCTTCAAAACACGTTTATAAGATTGTCACAGGTGACGAATCATGGATCTATGCGTAAGAGCCCGAAGCAAATGGTCACCTGTTTCTTCAGCAAAACTGATCATGTGACGACTGTTCCGCTTGAGCAACGTAGGACGGTCAATTCTGAGTGGTACACCACAATTTGTTTGCCTGATGTCTTCGGAGAAATTCGAAAAACGAACAAGAGAAGACAAATCATTGTGCACCATGGCAATGCGAGCTCTCACGCATCGGTTCAAACCAGCGCCTGTTTGACCGGCCAAAACTTCGAGTTGATGGGTCATCCGCCGTACAACCCTGACTTGGCTCCCAGTGACTTCTTTTTATTCCCGCACATCAAGAAAGAAAATGCGTGGTGAACGATATTCGTCGCCAGATGATGCGGTTGAAGCGTTCAAAAACCATGTTTTGGAGGTGTCTCAATGGGAGTGGAAAAAGTGCTTCGATAATTGGTTTGAGCGCATGCAAAAGTGTATAAATCATGCTGGAGAATACTTTGAAAAACAATAGAAGCAGAAATATATATAGCAGCCCTCGAACCACACTTGTTCAACAACAAAAAAAATAATCAGAGGCTAAAAAGTGTTTGCTTGCACACTTGGAGTACAGTGTAACCTCTCTAGTCCGTACACTCGCTAATTCTATAATCCCAGTAGTCCGGAAAGCTCAGCGTTTCGGACAGTTTACATATTTATAAAATTTATATTTGTAGACGGGACATAATTTTTTTTGAAGATTGATTTAAAAATGCATTTATCAAAAGCGTGTAGAAATGCAAATGCTAACAAGGCATTGAAAGCACTTTTGGTATTGGTTAATCAATACTGACCCTCAATTTTGACTCTGAACATCACTGCAATCCTACAACCGTTGGATCCAAATTTAATTCAGAATATTTGCAAAAAAAATTTTTGTTAAAAGTTGGTCTAAGTTGCTGACTGATGATTCCACCGAAAGAGAATGGGACGATGAAGATTTTGAACCATTGAATCACTTAAGAAAGATAGATACAACTTGAAAGGATATGAATAGAATATGTTCAACATTGTTCATTCTTAATCCTTTTGCCAATTTTTGCAATTTTGAAGTTAATGCTTGGTCATGTAGCAAAAATGAACATGCGTACTATTTCTCTGACGAGGATAAACAGGGCGGCTGATAAATATTGCTACATAAGGAAACTCAAATAATTTTTTTTTCAGAGTATGGAATTAATTTTTCTTTTATTCATGTTAAAGCTCATTCTATTTATTAAATATGGCTTAATAAGTTTTAAAAATAACGGAATTTAAATGCAGTGGGGCTGCTTGTTGATGCTTGTGCGGCATCTTCCCAAAAGTTGTTCATTACTGCTTGGAGAGTTAAGACAGGAATAGCAGCAATTGTTTCTCGAATGGATTGCTTTAGTTCATTTAAATTTGTTTGTATTGCTTTGTGGACTTCCTGTTTGCAATAACCGCACAAGAAAAAGTCAGGAGCAGTAAGGTCAGGCGACCAGGGCGGCCCACGGAATGTGTAGTTTTTAGATATCAGCTCATTGGGAATTGTTCGTCGCAATTCTGCCAGAACAGACCGGGCTATGTGAGGAGTTGTACGATCTTGCTGAAACCACACAGAGTTGAAAGTAATTCTCATTCGGCATAATTCCGAATAGAAAAACGCTTCCAAGATGCTCAAGTAACGGTCCCCAGTAACCGTAACGGTGTGGACGTTTTCTTCGAAGAAGTAGGGCCCGACAATGCAGCGTGATGAAACTGCACACCACACTGTGACACGAAGTGGATGCAATTCCCTCTCGTGGAGAATCTGTTGGTTGGAAGCATTTTCGACAATTTTGTTTGCATATGTTGCGGTTTAAATCGAAATGGGCCTCGTCAGACATGAAAAGACAGTTCAACATGTTTCTGTCATCTTTCAACATTATAAGAATATTCGGGCAAAATTCCAAGCGAACCGGTAAGTCTGCTGCGTTCAGTGTGTTGGCTATTTGAATTTCATTTGGGAATAAGTCCAAATCTTTCTGCATAATTAACTGCAATGACTGTTTGTTTATACCTATTAAAGCAGATAAGCTTCTTGTCGAAACTCTTGGATTGTTTTGTATGGCAGCAGCGATTGTATCCTGCGTCCGAACTGAAGGGCATCGATGGTAAGGTATTCCGTTAACTGTCCCATGCTCGGCAAAATTGTTAACAAGTTTCATTATGGTCTATCTGTTCGGAGGATTGCCGCAAAACGTGCGTCTATAATCTCTTTGAACCGAAACTACGGACTTCAGTGCGTGATAGCGGCAGACAATCGAAATTCTTGTTTCAGTTTTCCAGTTATCCTTTTTTGTTAAATCTAAAAATCAATGTGCAAAATAAAATAAAAATTAACCAGATTCATTATATACGAGGGCGACCGCAAAACTAACTGGCCTGGCAAATTTTCTGTTTTAGTAGCAACTTTTGTTTTTTTTTTTGTTTTTTAAAAGCAACCTTTTATAAGCCATCTGTCAAAATTTCCGAAATATTTAATGATTATTTTCTTTGTTACAGGTGCTTGAAGTAAACAAGTTTTATAATTTTTGAAAAAATGGAAAATAAAGAGTTTCGTGCGGTAATTAAACACTTTTATATGAAAGGTTATAGGCCACAATTAATCAAAAATGAATTGGATTCTGTTCATGGTGATAATGCACCATCATACTCCACCGTGAAATCCTGGGTTCAACAATTTAAAAAGGGTCCTTCAAGTACGGAATATGAACAACGCTCTGGAAGACCGAAAACTGCTACTACTATTGAAAACATTAGAAAAATATTTAATGAAGTGACTAAAGATAGACGAATAAAGCTCAGAGAACTTGCTGATATTGTTAAAATACACGAAAAACAAGTTTGGAGTATTTTACATGATGAACTCCACATGAAAAAGCTATCCGCAAGAACGCTGCCGCGTTTGTTGACTTTGCCCCAAAAAATCGTCCGTTGGACCAATTCCGGGGGGCTTTTAGCGATTTATCAGCGTGATCCAATAGAGTTCTTGCGCCGATTCATAACTGTTGATGAAACATGGATCCATCACTACATCCCAGAATGCAAAGATCAGTCAAAACAATGGATAGCAGCTGGCAAAAGTGGTCCCAAGAAGGCGAAAACTGTTAAGTCAGCAGGAAAAGTAATGGCCACAGTATTTTGGGATTCAAGGGGTATAATATTTATTGATTATCTTGAGAAAGGAAAAACTATAAATAGTGAATATTATTGTGCATTATTGGATCGGTTGAGTGAAGAAATCAAGATAAAACGACCGCATTTAGAAAAAAAAGTTCTTTTTCATCAAGATAATGCTCCTCCACACACTGCATTTTTAACTCAACAAAAACTGGCCGAATTACGATTTGAAATTGCTCCGCATCCACCAATTTAGCTCCAGATTTAGCTCCTTCTGATTATTTCTTGTTTTCAAATTTAAAAAAAATTCTCGGTGCCAAAAAATGTTCGTCCAATAGCGAGGTTATTGCTGAAACTGAGGCATATTTTCAAGGTCTTGAAAAATCTTATTTTTCGGATGGAATTAAAAAACTTGAAAAACGTTTGATGAAGTGTATTGAGTTGGAAGGAGATTATGTTGAAAAATAAATAATAATAGTTCCAAAAAAACGGTTCTTTTTAAGTTAGGCCAGTTACTTTTGCGAAAAAAAGTTATTACATTTCTTTTGGTAGCGGCTTTCATCAGCCACCCTGTAGTTCAGTCAGTAATGTAAAAGGGAAAATTTGGAAGAGAACATCGACACTGACAGAAGTTTTGAGGAAATACACTAAACTCTTTGCAAGAGCTATTTTATAGGCTGAACAGACAAATGCGACTAAAATCTTCTTTTTAAAAGAACATAAAACCAAAGCTCAGAAACTGCACAAATTCATAATTCATACTTCAAGCACTAACCCTTTTTTCTGTTCTGTAAATTTTTTGTAAATAAATAATATACTTATATTGGCCGTGTTCTATTGGCAGCTTAATTAGAAAGTCGCTATCGCCATAACTTTACACCATTGTACAGGACTATAAAAATGATTTTCTTAGACAGTTTGCAGTAAAACCCATTTGTTTCAATTAAAAAAAGTTTTTGAGAAATAAGTTATTCAAGAATAATCTTTATCGAGTTTTGGCGATTTCGGTTATTACTCGCTTATAAAGAGTGATTTTTTTGAGGTTAGGATTTTCATGCATTAGTATTTGACAGATCACGTGGGATTTCAGACATGGTGTCAAAGAGAAAGATGCTCAGTATGCTTTGACATTTCATCATGAATAGACTTACTAACGAGCAACGCTTGCAAATCATTGAATTTTATTACCAAAATCAGTGTTCGGTTCGAAATGTGTTTATCGACAAATTTTGTTCAGCGATGAGGCTCATTTCTGGTTGAATGGCTACGTAAATAAACAAAATTGCCGCATTTGGAGTGAAGAGCAACCAGAAGCCGTTCAAGAACTGCCCATGCATCCCGAAAAATGCACTGTTTGGTGTGGTTTGTACGCTGGTGGAATCATTGGACCGTATTTTTTCAAAGATGCTGTTGGACGCAACGTTACGGTGAATGGCGATCGCTATCGTTCGATGCTAACAAACTTTTTGTTGCCAAAAATGGAAGAACTGAACTTGGTTGACATGTGGTTTCAACAAGATGGCGCTACATGCCACACAGCTCGCGATTCTATGGCCATTTTGAGGGAAAACTTCGGAGAACAATTCATCTCAAGAAATGGACCGGTAAGTTGGCCACCAAGATCATGCGATTTGACGCCTTTAGACTATTTTTTGTGGGGCTACGTCAAGTCTAAAGTCTACAGAAATAAGCCAGCAACTATTCCAGCTTTGGAAGACAACATTTCCGAAGAAATTCGGGCTATTCCGGCCGAAATGCTCGAAAAAGTTGCCCAAAATTGGACTTTCCGAGTGGACCACCTAAGACGCAGCCGCGGTCAACATTTAAATGAAATTATCTTCAAAAAGTAAATGTCATGGACCAATCTAACGTTTCAAATAAAGAACCGATGAGATTTTGCAAATTTTATGCGTTTTTTTTAAAAAAAAAGTTATCAAGCTCTTAAAAAATCACCCGTTAGTATTTTTTGAATAATTTTTTTTTCTACAAAATCAAAATTTTTAAATCAAGCGATTTATGATGCATAATGTCAATCAGTTCTTGTATATAAAGAAATTTTTAAAATGTCTTATAAAGTTTTGAAGTTATCGCCTTAGCGCCAACTTACTCGGTTTATAAGCAAGAATCATTATATATTTTGCTTTTGAAAAAATTATTTCATGTATAAGTAAATCAAATAAACATAACTAACTTACGAGCTTAACAAAGTGTTTACTGTTGTCCGGACAATTCAGTAATCCGGACAAAGGTCGAAACTATGTCTGTGCAGTTTAGAGAGGTTATACTGTACATGAAGTACTCATGACCCTTCATGGGAGGGTCATGACGAGGAAAATATGGAAAAGTTGGTGTATGATTTTTAATGGAAAAAAATTTTGTTAATCGATTGCCTTAAATCGATGACAAGTATTTTTAAAAAAAAAATACAATTAAACAACTCGCTATTGGTTCTGATGAAGTTTTAGTTATTATCACTTATAATTGGTTACAACAAAAAAAAAGTTTGCAAATCAACTGGTGGTTGTGGCAACCTAACACTAAAGCGCCCATAAAACAAAAAGTGTTATATTTTCCGCTCTTCGCTCATTTTCTAGTATATTGGGCATCAAAAATAATATCCGTGGAAAAAAATTTTCAATCAGATGGAAACCGGCCAGTCCGTCACGACTTTTAGCCCTAAAAATGGAGTAAAACTAGTTGCAAGCTTAGATGAGCTATAACTCGTAAGCCAGACGACTTTCGGAAAATACACCTTAAGCATTTGTGTTGCAAATATACAGGCACATATTTTTCTCTTGCACAATTTATGACTTAGCTATGACCCTTTATGGTGTTTTCAGAGGTCAAAGTTCAAATTTGAGTCGAACTTTTTTTCAAACGTAAATTAGTAATTTTATTTATAAACGTTTGAAAAAAAATTTGGACTCAAATTTAAAGTTTGACCTCTGAAAACACCATGAAGGGTCATAGCTAGGTCAAAAATTGTGTAAGAGAAAAATGTTTGCCTGTATATTTGCAACACAAATGCTTAAGATGTATTTTCCGAAAGTCGTCTGGCTTACGAGTTATAGCTCATCTAAGCTTGCAACTAGTTTTACTCCAGTTTTAGGATTAAAAGTCGTGACGGACTGGCCGGTTTTCATCCGATTGAAAAAAATTTTGCACGAATATTATTTCTGATGCCCAATATACTATAATATGAGCGGGGAGTGAAAAGAATAACATTTTTCCATTTTTCTGTGTATTTTATAGGCGCTCTACTAAAAATCCATTTTGCATTTCATCGGTATGACCGATCAATAAGTTGTGAGTACAGTACGATAATCATATTTATCATCTTGTGGTATTTCGAACCAAACATCCCCTATGATTATGATCATGAGGCCGAAATTTCTCTTTTGCTACCGAATCATTGTAGTTCCAAACGATTTCCAACCAAATTTTTTCACTGTGTGTACGATTCCAAATGGAAAAGGAGAAATCGCTACTGTCAATGGTCCTCTCTATAGAACGAGCTAACCGACTGATCAGAGAACGACACTATCGGTATAACCAATCTGTGATTCTAACAAGATGGAGGGAGATAAGTGGCATTTAGGTGTTTAATTTTAATTTAGGAATTAATTTAGGAATTAAATTTCAATTTCCATATTGCGTGGTTATTATTGATCTAATAACAGGTGGTCCAGCTAAAACGCACGACCTTAATTGGAAATAAAACAAAAAGTCTTCAGAGAATTATCTTCATATGTTTTATTATGGGAAAAGGATCTATGAAGTAATCACAAGAACCATATAATTATAACTCGAGTATCTACCATCTTATGGTTTGGACGGACTTTTTTCCCTTAGTGTATATCACTACATCACTATGTTATTCAAATGACTTCAAATATTTTTTTTTGGTTTTTGACAATATGTCCATTAACCGCCCGCTCGCTATAGACAACGTTTTACGTTAAACGGAAGATTCATAAGCGTGCGTTTAAAGAGAACAAAACATGCGGACAAAACGCAGTGATGAATGATGAATGTTACAATTATGTTGAATACTTTTTAAACGCGTGGATCATCAATGGATGGCCCGAGCGGCCATTCAATGAATACAGAAATGATCTATCGGGTTTGTTTTTTTTTCGTGATTTATTTGAAGAGGTAAACAAACGATCGACCTAAGCAGATGAAGTGCGATATATGGACCAACATACTCGTACAACGATTAATGGAAGATCGATAAGTGTGTGTGGCCAGGTAGACCTTTTTCATATCAAGTGAGCTCTGCTGGAATTTAACATTTGATTGAACTGGCGATTCGTTAAAATCATGAATGATATTATGTCAATATTTGCCGTCTTAGAGGTTATTGATGATGCCAGGGTCATGCGGCAATTGCGTTTTTAATTGCAGCTAAGTGTAGTACAAATGTTGGAAATAAGAGAGTCTGAAAAGTATTGAATTGAAATGAATTAAGTCGAATTTGTTGCGTGCTTCTACAAAATGTAAAGAGAATGCAATATGCTCGCTGATACAGGTTCCTTATTGTTTCCACAACAAATTGGGGACATCCTATTAAGAAATTTTGGACGCTTTCAACAAAAAAAATTGTACTGGCAAAGCACTTGTTGTCGTTGGGACATGTAAAAAAGAAGTACTGGCACAGTTTTTAACGGAGAGCCTGCATGAACAATTGCATAACCAGTACTTTTTTTTTCCCAAATGGCCATCAAATAAAGGTTAAAAGCCCAATAATTTTACCAAAAGCGATTCAACCAAATGGAGCAATACATTTTATTGACCGCATATCCCCAACACTCTTTAATGCAACCGGCCAAGTTAGTTATGGACTATTTGTCAGTGCTTAAGAAATCGCCAGATGTATATAATTTTGTCCACATTGAGTATATACAGGGTGGGCCAAAAGTTACTATAAAAAAGTATACTTAGTAGGGACATAAATACTGTTACACACGTTTTATGCCGTAAAATAAGAAGTACTGAATGTTTTTGGACCAAATATTTTTTAATATATTTATTGATGTATACTGTATTAAAAAAGAATCTACTTTTTCGAAATGTCCGCCTTTTGCCTTAAGTCGCACTGGCCAATCGTCAATAGCTGCACGAACCTCGTCCATTGGAAAATTAGCCACATCTCGAAAAAAAAGCAGTCTTAAGAGATCCAATGTTGGGGTATCTTTTGTGACGAACCTTGTCCTCTAAAACCGTTCACAATTTTTAATCCAATGCGCTCAAATCTGGACTGCCTGAGGGTCATTCTTCAGAGGAAATGAACGCTGGCAAATTGTTTCGAAGCCAGGCCTGGCTTATTTTAGCCTTATGGTCCGGCGCAGAATCCTGCTGGAAAGTCCATGGCTGGTTTTGAAACAGGGAATTGTTAAGAGGCTTCACAACAGCTTCCAAAACGGTTTTTTGGTAAACTTTGGCCGATGTTTTGACCCCTTGTTCGCAGAAATGCAGGTCAGTGACCCCATCGTAAGAAACACCCCACCAAACCATGACTGAAGTTGGGTGATGACCCTTTTCCGCCCATGGGATCAGTTCAGATGCTTCCTTAGATGACCGCGCATACTCTCTATCATTTTGCTTGTTACATTTGTCCTGAACGGTAAAATTTTTTTCAGCGTGCTTCACCAAAAGACGTTTGCATTTTTCAATCCTATTTTTTTAAGCTGCCAGTCAATAAATGTCCCGTACGCCGTTTGGAAGCCCCAAGTCATTTTTAATGACTCGACTCATGCACTTTTGTGAATTTTTGATTTAATTTCTGTGAATTCATGATTAACCGGCTTTGATGACATGCGGTGTTCGCACAGAGCCTGGGCGGCCCTCAAACCGTTTTATGCATCGGCAGACGAACATGCGGCTAATCCCTAGTGGCCGGAGCACTTGAAAAGCGCTATTACAGCGATACGGTTCTCATTATCTGAATACTCCATGATTAAAGTTGAAACAATTTTAAAACCCCGTTTCAGACTAACGCTATTGAGGTTAGCTTTCAAAACCCATATGACATTAACGGGGGTATGTTCAGTTCTACTATTGAAATTGGTGTGTTCAATGTTGTAACAGTATTTATGTCCCAACTAAGTATAAACGAAAAAATAAATTATTTAACCTCATGGTATCTTTTGGCCCACCCTAAAACGATGTCCATCTGTTGAACGATATCCGTCAGTCTTATCAAAAAATCTCGAGTCTTTTAACTCGCTAGATATATGTTGCTATTGAAAGTTCACCAAATCGGACAAGACTAAAACAAGTTAGGAAATTTTGGATTGTCACTAGATAACTTAAAGTTTTTACTTGAAAACTGAAGTCGTAGGACCGGAGGCATTCAACGTCTCAAAAAAAAAACGTAGTCATTGGGCCTTGGGGCTCAAAAAACGTCCCTTATGTTTATCCAAATATGTATCTATAGTTAAGATTTGGGTTAATAGATGCATACTTAAACAACAGATGAATGTCAGGTTTACGTGATTATCACCAATATGGCCTGGCCACGGGGCTCGGTTACAACAACATAAGTTGCTAAACATCTTCGTGGACTTTCAATTGGACATTAGAAGATAAGTAATAAAATAAAGCTAGGGTCCAAGAGGCTCCAGTTTCCACAATATATCACTACGAGTATTATCTTTAAAACAAGTAAGAACGTGGTCAGGATAATTTTTTTTGCTTAGACAACCCAAAAAACTACCAAATTTCGTCCGTCTGAATAGCAATATTTATACTCCTATATGAATATAGAAATATTTAACCGAGTTTCTACCAGAAAAAGGAATATTTTCTAGTCTTTAACATTTTTGACCGAACGCTCTTATAATAGAAACTGAAATTCTGAGAATTGAAAAATAACGATTTTATGTTCAGTTGATTTTTTTTTGTTGTTTCTAACGCGTTTTTGAACTACTCGTAGAGGACAAATTAAGTTTAGCCGGGCCGATGCCTTTATACTCAATTATGAATTCCGGTTCAATATAGAAATGTTCAATGAAGCGTGGCACGCCCTCTTTTCCATAAAGATGTCTTTCTTTTTATACCAAAATAACACGTATCACGGATCAAAGCTCAAAGATAAATGGGTGGCGACACACTCTTTTGTCCAACTTTAACACAACATAGTCTACAATAATTGGCTAATCCTTAATTTCATTCCGAAGACACAATGGCGTGATGGAAGTGTGCCCGACTATCAAGCCAGTTGACCTAGGTTCAACCCTAGGCTTATACCTCGTAATTATCGGCGACTTTATGACTAAGAGATTTATCTCTAAGCCATGTAAAAACGTTTCTATAAAAAGCATTAGCCGGTCAGAGCCGTCGTTAAAGAGTAGGTGCCGGTCAGTCAGTATAAGAAGTGAATCTTGCAGAGCTCACTGACTTGAGAGAAGTTTTAGTATACATATATGCATCGGTCCGACCAAACATAAATTGTCCCCTTGTTTAAAAACGCGTTAGAAACAACAACAAAAATCAACTGAACGTGAAATCGTTATCGTTCGATTCGATTAATTTAATTCGCTTAAATTTTACAACGGTATATAATTTGGCCATAAAGGAAATATTTTGAGGGGACATAACATCGGCCACTCTTCGACCAACGTGTGTCGTTTAATACAAATAACATTTGTTTTAAATATCATTGTTGTATCTATAACCGGTTTTTGACATGGGTTTTTCTAAGTTCTGGGTTATATGGGCGTACATTAAAACAAAAGATTATAACGATCGAAGTTGATTGTAGTAATTTATAAAACCGACAAAAGTACTACAAATGGAGTGATTTTTCTAGAAGCTGGTTCAGTCCTTGTGTGGGTAGAATTGTTACATGTTGAATGATCTGGTCCTTTTTAATTGCAGCACTTATTTCTGCATAATTTCAGCCACCTTGTTTCAATATGCGACCTGTAGTTTGCTTTCGACAGAAAAACGGCTGAAATGACTAAATGATCTAAGATCTTTCCGACGATTGAGAATATATAGACTTTGTGGGGTCTGCGACCAGTATGTAAACTCTCCATCCTATGACAGAGGGCAACAATAAACAACCACATTGACAAACCAACTATACCCACCGTCTGCAGTAGTTATGTTAAAGACAAAACACATGCTTAAAAAATATGCCCATTGACTTGAATTTTTACAATGATTCAAAACAAAGAAAAAAAAAACACTCGCCTTCAATATTTATAAAAAGAATTGTTAGCAGATAATTGTGGTTTAGTTGCTTTTAACATGGTGAACTATTGACAATAAAAACACGTGAAACGATATTTTATTTGAAAAAAAAACAAAATATTTTCGATAAAAATGGTAAAAATTGCGTAAAAGAATAAATAAACGAAATTAAAAAAAATAATCAAATTAAAATAATATTTTAGGTGCTTATTTGGAATATACTACTAGTGTCCTGTGTGATTCGTTACGAGACCAAAGCCGCCACAACTACAATTGATTTGGTACATCCTCGTGTTATGCGAAATGTCGGTTATTTACCGCCAATAGCAAATTTGAAAAATGGTATGAAACTGAAAAGTATTTGAAAATGTATATCAGTTGATTTGTGTTTGAGAAATAACGTGAGCTATTACTTGTGTAGCTAAGGACATATAAGAGTTTTGTGGAAAAGTTTAAAATGTAGTTGAGATATAACTAAAATGCATAAGTGGGTTTAAAATTGCTAATTTTGTGCAGATATTTACAAAATTAAGTTAAAAGTGACGTCTTTAAAAAAAAAAAGAATTGAACTTATCCTTAAGGAGAAAAACGGGTGATATATGTAGTGGTTTGGTTTTTAAATCATATGTTATTTTGACACTGGTAGCTCGTTCGCACTTGAAGTCATGGGAGAAGGTCAATATCGTGTCTCGGTGAAACGAACGGAATGACTGCACTCTTAAAGAATGTTGTTGGCAAATAATGCAAAGCTAATGCTATGTAGACAAAAACGTGGATTTATTGAAAAAATATTACGACAATACTACGAAAGTATGTGCAAAAACTTCGAGAGCCTGGCTTACGGTAGTGGCCACAGTCCCCCTTTTTCGTACGGTGCGCGGTGACCACAATGCGAATGTCGTAGTCGAGAGTGTGTAATTAGTTCTCGACTTGCCAACTATCTCAACATGACAAGCACCAGATCTGCCATTATAAGCTTATAAGTTTAATTGACTTAGTAGGGAACGTAACCCTCCACTTCATAATCAGTTTTCATTGCGAATCTTAGAGCTCAAAATAGACAGCGATTTCGCTCGAAAAATCATCTTTCCTGCCGAAGCTCAATTTTATTTAGGCAGTGCAATCTCAAAGTACCAGTTTTGTGCGGTGTCCTTATTGATGCATTTTTCTTAGAACTTGAAGAAAGTCGGTTTAGATTTAGCTCTCACACCGAGTTTAGGTATTTTAGGTCTTAATCTCTAGAAGCCACATTTTACATATAACCTTGATGATATTTTTATAGCTGTTCCTACCAGCTCAGATAAAAATGGGTTATATCGGTCCACGTTTTTAAAAACTAGCCCCAGTATTCGTACTAAGGCACGACCGATTTCAGACACAACCGCTCTACAACACACATATTTGGACTATAAAAGTGAATGCCCTAATTTAATCGCCACTCAAGCTGTCTAGAGTCCAACAACCGACCTCGAATTTTCTACATTGATATGTCGGTATTATATAGGGTGTTCCATCAAGATGTATTTCTTCAGAACAAAAAAATATAAAAATTCAAATCTAGTGTGAAATCTTTATTGGTAATTTGAAAGGACATTTAATGGCATTTAATTTTTGAAAACAATTACCTTCAAATGTTGACAACTGTATTGTGGAAATGAGTGTTCGGTGAGAAACGGAAGATCCGTTGTTATCGACCAAAATTTTGTTCAATGATGAGGCCCATTTCTGGCTCAACGGCAAAGTCAATAAACAAAATTGTCGCATTTGGGCTGAAGAGGAACCAGAATAAGTTCAAGAGGTGCCATTATATCCAGAGAAAACCACGGTTTGGTGTGGTTTATGGGCTGGAGGAATTATCGGTCCATATTTTTTCAAAAATGATGATGGTCGAAACGAAACATTCAATGATGCTCGCTATTGCTCTATCATATCGAACTTTTCACTACCTGATATTGAAGCCCGTATTCTTGACGACATTTTGTTTTAACAGGACGGTGCCACTTGCCATGCAGCTGGTCAAACAATGGATCTAGTGAGAGCTAATTTCGAATAGCAGCTTATTTCACTTTTTGGACCGGTGAATTGGCCGCCTAGATCGTGTGATATAACACCTTTAGACTTTTTTCGTTGGAGCTACGGAAAGTCCAGAGTCTATGCTGACAAACCAGCTATGATTCAGGTCTTGAAAGCCAACAATACGTGTGTCGAAATGCTCAAATAAGTCATCCAAAATTGCACCCTCAGAATGGACACCCTGAGGCGTAGTTGCGGCCAACATTTGAAGGAAATTATATTCAAAAAATAAATGCCATAAAATTTCGTTCGAATGAATAAAAAAGATTGATTTGAATTTTAGTATTTTTTTTTTGTTGAAAAAAATGCCTCCATATTTAATAGCCATCAGACCGCTTTGGTAGAAATTTCATATTAATTACCACTTTTTTTAAAATGTCCCACTGTGCATCTTAACATATGAGCGCCCGACAGCTCAAGGACCAGATACCTTCAATCCAAGATGTAATGGTAGAAAAAACAAGAAATATCCTCACGAACTCTTGTGTCTATAGAAATAAACTCTTATATTGCAAAAGAGTGATTTATCCTACGATCAAATTATATCAGGTTTCTTTTTGTCATATGGGGGAAGAAAATCTATGAAAAACTCATATGTTCATTTTTTCCGCTGGTTTTTCTGCATATTTTAAGCAAAGTACAGCTTAAGCGAATTCTTCTAATTTTCCACTTTCAGCTGATGTCCTTGCTAATCCCCCAAAAACTTATGTTACAAAAACCACACGCAATATTGAAGACTTCAATACTCACCCTCAGATCAAAGCCACCATGTCACCATTTGTCTCAATGAATTCTAGGCCTGTATTCACATCGTATATCCCACCACCATCGGGTATGGTAACATATAAAAATCTACAATTGCCACTATCATCGGACTCGGTGAAAATTCCAATTGCCCTGACTAAAAGTGGTTACACAAAACATCCCGGTTTCGAAGCAACTTCAGTTCCCGAAAATACCGGCGATCCCACGTCGACTCAAATGCTAATGATAGAGGAACCGCCATCGGTAATATTACAACCGCAGCATAATAAAACGATAGAAGCTGCCAAGATATTGGCCTCCACCTTGTTAGAAGCTAGTGGAGAAGCACCCCTGGAATCTGGAAATACGGCAACCAATTTATATTCGAACACCACCGATGTGTACATAGTGAAAACACAAAAGAAGGCTTATATAATACCAACACATTTAAGAAAAGGTTAGTAATGTAAAATCATTTAAAAGCTCTAAAGCGCAATCTAATGTGATTGGGTATTTTTCTACATTTGCAGATATCTCCAAATCGTCGGCTGTGGATGATTTGTATCCCATGCGAGATCAGTTTGAAAAGGCTTATACGATAAATCAATTTATTTTTGTCATCAAGCCGGAAAAAATTAATTTCCTCAACAAGTTGGTTTAAATTGGACTTGTTTTGTTAAGCTTTGTTATTATTTGTTATGTCTTTTATATACGTAAAGAAAAAATCGCTGAGTAATAAAATAGCTTTATTGTTCAAGAAAAAGTTGGAAATTTATAGTTTGGTTTAATGTAATTTCTTAAGAACTGCACCACCAGCCCTATGGGTCTAATGGATAACCAAAACATTAGGGTGGGCCGATTTTTCAGCACAATTTTTTCGAAATCGTGCTTTTACCATGAGGAAAAAAGTTCCACTACGACATATCAACAGAAGTCATTTTCGAGGCGCCCAAAGTTCAATTTATTAACTTTTTTCAACATTTATTTTTAAGGTTTTTTTAATAAAGGTAAAACCCCTAAAGGTATTTTTTCAATAGGGGGTTTTCACAGATTTCGCCTGAGTAGTGTTAAACTTTATTTCAGTATTGTTTGCCATTTCATTATAGAATGGGATAGAGACATCCTTGGTCATTTCTTCCACCAGCATACATTCGATATTGCATGAACGCCTGGCCGAAAAAAAGGGTTTGTTCTAGTTGGATCCCGCACAATTTGATAATCGCCAAAAAAAGGCTCGTGTCAATTGGTGCAAAGAAATTTTGAAAAAATACGATCGCGGTGCTTCAAAAGATGTTAATAAGATCGTCACAGGTGACGAATTATGGATCTATGCGTATGAGCCCGTGTGGGTCTTCGAAAACGAGCCAAAACCAACGAAAGTTGTTCGCGGAAGAAGCAATTCGAAGCAAATGGTGGCCTGTTTCTTGGGCCAAACTGGTCATGTGCGACTGTTCTGCTTGCGCAACGTAGGACGGTTAATTCTGAGTGGTACACAACAATTTGTTTGCTTAAAGTCTTCGGAGGAATTCAAAAAACGAACAAGTGAAAACGAATCATTGTGTACCATGACAATGCGAGCTCTTACACATCGGCTCAAACCAGCCCCTATTTGACCGGCAAAACGTCGTATCGATGGGTCATTCGCCATACAGCCCTGACTTGACACCCAATGACTTCTTTTTATTCCCGCACATCAAGAAACAAAATGCGTGGTTAACGATTTTCGTCGCCAGAAGATGCTTTTGAAGCGTTGGAGGTGTCTCAATCGATTGCAAATTGGTTTGAGCGCATGCATAAGTGTATAAATCATGCTGGAGAATACTTTGAAAAACAATAAAACCATTTTTGATGATAAATATTCGCATTTTCATTATTAGGCCAGAAATATATATAGCAGCCCTCTATATGGCCTTACGAGTGAATCATAAAGATTCCACATAAAATCGTTTCACTAGTGCATACAAACTGTTTTAAGATTCGAAAGTAAACTGTTTTCCATTAACGACATAACAATTTTATATATTAATAAACCACAGATATTTTAGATATAGAGTTCAAATTTATTCCAGGTAAAGTGCAATTGTTACATTTTAAGTAAGAAATTTCGGTCATATGACCACCACGTGCCCCTGTATAGCAATTTATTCTTGGACCCAAGTTTCCTTAACTCTTGCAGACATTCGCTTTGGTTGTTGTCTCCGAGCTCGCCTCAAGATGTTGGCTTGTTGGCATAGACCAATGTCTTGATGTGGCCTCATTAAAAAAAATCCAATGGCGTTAAATCGCATGAACGAGGTGGCCATTCGACCGGAGCATTTCTCGAGATAACACGTTCACCCAATTTGCCTTTCGGTAAATCGATTGTAACGCCACATATCAGCGATATTAAGCTCATCCAACTCTCCATTGACGGTAACATGATGTTGTTGTTGTTGTAGCGGCAGCTGTGTGTCGGGGTGACAGCCCTTGGCCGAAGAATTGCTGCTTCGGGTCAATCCGATCCATAGAACCGCCCGTCGTGGGATTGACAGTAACATGATGATTGTTTTCCTCGACGAAAAAATACGGACCAATCATACCTCCGGCATAAACCACAACACACAGTAATTTGTTGCGGATGCTATTGTGTCTCTTGAGGCACATGTGGGATTTTAGCCGTCCATTAACGCATATTTTGTTTATTGGCCACTCAGCCAGAAATGAGCTTCAGCGCTGAAGATGACTTTTTGATGAAATTCTGGATTTTCGTTAAACTTTGCCAGAGCCCAATGGAAAAAGTTTCGGCGTTTCAATGATCATGTGGCTTTAGCTCTGAAGTCAGTTGATCTTATGAGAATGAAGCCCAAGATCTTGTCGCAAAATACGCCACAGTGTGGTTTAAGAGATGGCCAATTCCAGAGAACGAAGTGGAATCGAATGATTTGTCTCATTTTTGACACTTACGGCTGCCATATTTTCGTCACTTGGAGCGGTATGGAGTATCTTTGGCGCCGGAACATCCCAAAGTAAAAATTTCGATCCAAATTTATCGACTTTAGCACCCACAGCCTGTCGGGTGGGACAATTATAATGGCCGAAAATTGGAGTAAGCGCTCTTAAAGTGGCAACCACCGAATTTAAGTACTAATTTTTAATGATTTCAAAACCTTGCTCGTAAGTGACGAAAATGACTTCGAATAACGTTTTGACGCTAAAAGATCATTAAAAATGTTTAAGGGTGTTCTGATATAAAAATATATTCAAATATATTGGAAAATCCGTTACATATTCCTCAAATTTAAATATTTTTTTTTTCATTTTCTGAAACTTTATCTTTTCGTCTCTTTAAGAAACTAAAGGTACCTTGGAGAAAAGTACACTTTTCGGAGTATTTGCTTAACAAAGCATAGGTTTTTAGTTGGAACGCACTTAATACCTTAAAAAGGCCCACGTTGCGGGACTTTTCGGTTCATGTGGCCCCAAAACGGCACTTCTTATGTCAACCCATCTACAAGATCATCACCATCCATTGGAGCGCACTGTGCAATAGTGGCAGTTAATTATTATTCCGCATTTAGTGTGCTCTCGGTCAGGTTGGCAAAGGCAGAAAGTTCCAATAAAATAAACTAGTAGCAAATCGTGTTAATATTCAAATTTATGTTTATTGCTCTAATTTAGCATCTTCGAAAAAACGCGCCGCAACACTGCAACCCAAACGAGTTTTTAAGTCGGAGTTCAACGAAAAAAAATACAAGTTGAATATATAAAATAAGCTATCCTATCCCATGCCAGATTTAGTTCATTTCGGAAAGGAAGACAAATTACAACACATTAAAAATGAAATCTTTTGTGGTGAGTAGAGTTAACAAAAGTAAATTGGATAGCCCCCAACATTAAGAGTTCTATGAAATTAATTTTCAGATTCTCTGCGTTCTGTTTGCCTGCCTCTGCTTGGCCTTTGCAGCACCTGCCGATAATAGCAACCTCGTGCAATTCGTTAAGTACAGCAACGATAGAGAATTTGAAGATATCCAAAGGCAAATTATAGGTAAGACTTTCGTAGATAAATCCTAGTATTCATGGAAAATATTGATTTAATTCCTCTTTTTTATTCTGTTCAGCTCAATATGATCATTTGGGAGGCACATCACAATTCCACCAAACCCAGAGTGCTGCGTATGTTGATCCTCACCATATAAAAATTAACCTCTGATTAGTTCGAGATGAACTTTTATGTTGTTGATTAGTTTGTTTGTTAAAGATTATAGGATTTTTATTAAACCTGTTAAGCTGTTATACGTTTTAAATAAAAGTGAATTTGCTTGATAAACATGGATTATGTAATTGAAATATGATGGGGCAAAATACACACAAATTCTACGAGCTAATTCTAAATGCAAATCTAATTCATTGCAAAATTAGAAAGCGGTGCTAAGGATTTTTATTGTGTTGCTATTGTTTGGTTAAATAATCTACTGCCAGCAGTTCTCGTTTAATGCGAATCTGCCTGCTTTTAAATGTAGAGCACACCCATTGCTGTTCGCTATGATTAGACAAACTTCCATACAGCTCGGAAACTTTCAGCGGAATTCCTTATAAATTGGTAACACAAATAAAGGCGCGTTCACTGAAACAGCAGTCATCATTACTTGCAAAATTTGCGGTTATAATGAAGTGTTGAATAAAAAAAACATGGTCTCAAATCTGACAATGAACTAAGTTGGCATATTTAAAAAATATTTCAGTTATTCTCAATATTTTTGATATTCGGAAACTTTCAGGGGAATTCCTTATAAATGAACACAAATAAAGAAGCCTTCACCGAAAGAGCAATCATCACTACTTGAAAAATAAGCGGTTATAATGAAGTGTTGAATAAAAACATGGCCTCAATCTGACTATGAACTAATTTGGCATATTTTATAAATATTTCAGTTATTCTCAACATTTTTGATTTAAAAAAGGTAGTTAGTCGACCATAATGTCAAACCAAATTAAATAAATGTTTTGAGAAAAATGAGTCGTACTCGATTTGGTTAAAAAGTGGTCGATTCGCAATCACATATGATTTTTATAAACGTTGCTTATCCTAGACATGTTAAATCTAATGTCAATTTTCGATTTCTCATAGATATTTTATTCATTTATTCAACATTTATACTTAGTAGGGACATAAATACTGTTACAACATTGAACACACCCATTTCAATAGTAGGTTTTGAAAGCTAACCTCAATAGCGTTAAAATTGTTTCAACTTTTATCATGAAGTGGTCAGATAATGAGAACCGTATCGCTGTAATAGCCCTTTTCAAGTGTGAAATGAAAAAAACGATATTTTCAAAACGCTCCGGCCACTAGGGATTATCCGCATGTTCGTCTACCGATGCATAACTGTTTGAGGAGACTGGAGATGTAAAAAAAGCCACCGGTCGGGCCGCCCACGCTCTGTTCTAACACCGCATGTCATCAAAGCCGTTAAATCAAGAATTCACAGAAATCCGCTCCGAAAATAGAACATCATGGCCCGTGAGATGAATATTACTTAAAAGTTCATGAGTCGAATCAATAAAAGAGACTTGGGGCTTTCAAACGACGTACCAGGCATTTATTGACTGCAGCTTTAAAAAAAAAATAGGATTGAAAAATGCAAACGTCTTTTGGTGAAGCACGCTGATAACATGCACAGAAAAATGTTGTTCACCGATGAAAACATTTTTATCGTTCAGGAAAAATTTAACAAGCTAAATGATAGAGGGTATGCGCGGTCATCTTAGGAAGCATCTGAACTGATCCCAAGGGTGGAAAAGGATCATCACCCAGCTTCAGTCATGGTTTGGTGGGATGTCTCTTACGATGAGGTCACTGGCCTGCATTTCTGTGAACAAGGAGTCAAAACATCAACCGTTTTGGAAGCTGTTGTGAAGTTTCTTAACAATTCCCTGTTCCTAAACCAGCCATGGACTTTCCAGAAGGATTCTGCGCCGGCCCATAAGGCTAAAACGTCCCAGGCCTGGCTTCGAAACAATTTGCCATCGTTCATTTCCTCTGAAGAATGGCCCTCAGGCAGTCCAGATTTGAACCCATTGGATTAAAAATTGTGGACGGTTTAAGAAGACAAGGTTTGTCACAAAAGATACCGCAACATTGGATCTCTTAAGACTTCTTTGGTTCGAGCTGTGGCCAATTTTCCAATGGACGAGGTTCGTGCAGCCATTGACGATTGGCCAGTGCGACTTAAGGCGTGTGTGAAGGTAAGAGGCGGACATTTCAAATATGCAGATTCTTTTTGGATACACTATACATCAATAAATATATTAAAAATATTTGGTCCAAAAACATTCAGTACTTTTTATTTTACAGCATAAAACGTGTGTAGCAGTATTTATGTCCCCACTAAGTACACGTATCAATAAAAATATTTTGCCAACCCCGTGAATAACTTTTAGATGAATCCTTTAAGTAACCCAGTATATAGTTTAGTTTCAATGATTTGTGTCATATTTCATAAGATAAATGATCATTCTAATTAAGAGAGATGTCACTTTGTAGTAGTAATTTGGATTTGATTTTTCATAATTTTTTTCGAACCCCCTAAACTGCACTGTAAACAATTGTCGTAACCAAGGGAGCAAACCACGTACCTCAAGTTTTGCACGAGCAAAGCAACACTTTTGCCACTTTCGATATTCCCCGAAAATAAAATAATCTAGTAGACAAGTTTAGTCGACTTAATGTTACCCTACATTGTTCTAGTATATACAAGTGATCAAATCTTTAGTTCGCACGGGCCGTAGCTGTTGTACTCTCCACTACGGATTGCGTTTTAGTGTGGCAGTATTGGGGAAGATGTTGTTGGGGGTGAATACCCCAACAGGACCACATTTACTGGACATGGAGTTATTCATGTCTCTGACTGCCTCTACGTCTATTGTAAATAGGGCTGCTTTATGGGTCCGTAAATCCAGCTCCAAAATGTAACATATGTAAAATGTTATAAAGAAACAGAAACCATCGATGCTATGTGTGAACTGATTAAGCAAGACCGACATGTGACCTACTGTGAGATTGAGCCATACTTGGGCATTAGTGTGGCAAGCATCAATAAGATATTGCATGCTCATTTGGCCGAGAAAAAAATGGGTTCTCGTTGAATCCCATATAATTTGACGAATGCTCAAAAAGATGTTGAATAAGATGTTGAAAAAGTATAACTGCTCTAACTCAAAGGCAGTGATAACATTGTCACAGGTGACGAATAATGGATCTATGCATATGAACCCGAAACAAAACAGCAATCGACCGTATGGGTCTTTCAAAGCGAGCCAAATCCAACAAAAGTTGTTCGTGGAAGAAGTGCATCAAAGCAAATGATTGCGTTTTTTTTTCGGTATAACCGGCCATGTTGCCACAGTGGCTTTAGTGGAACGTACGACGGCCAATTCCGAGTGATATTAAAACCATCTGTTTGCCAACAGTGTTTGAAGAAAAGGGAAAGATAAGAGAAAGCGGATCATTTTGCATCACGACAATGCTCTCCTCTCACACATCAGCTGAAACGATGAGCTTTTTGACAACTCAAGATGTCGAATTGATGGGCCACCGACCGTACAGTCCTGATTTGGCACCCAATGACTTCTTCTTATTCCCTAGCATCAAGAAAAAAATCGTAGTCAACGTTTTTCATCGCCCGAAGCAGCGTTCAAAATAATCTTTTGAAAGTGTCTCAATCGGAGTGGAAAAAGTGTTTCGAAAATTGGTTTGTGCGCATGCAAAAGTGTATTGATCTTAAAGGAGAATATTTGAAAAACAATAAAAACCATTTCAGATGATAAATTATTGTATTTTTATGGCCGGACCCGAAATATAAATTGCAAACCTCGTATTCATGGTATTGAACGTAAAAATTTTAGTCCAGCCGAATTTAGCGAATTGTTCACTTTTTGCTATTTCGTCGTTGTTATTTCTGATCTATACAAAATGTTAGAATGATGATCGATATTTTATGTTTGTTTTATTCTTATGAAGCAAGATTCAGCGGTCGCAGAATATAACTAGTTTCGTCATTACGCAACTGAATTATTAGACATGTTTTATATAAAAGCAACAATATTCGCTTAAAGCCAGAGCTTTGGGGTCGGATTTCCGAAAATTTGCCAGAAGTCAGAGCACGAGTTTTCCAAACTCCTGCAGACTTGGGTATGGTTGTTGTTGTAGCAGCACACAGCACCGCGGTGATAGCCCATGGTCGAAGAATTGCTGTCGTGAGATCAATGATTGTTGGTGGTAGGCCAATGTTTTTTAGAACCTAACTTTTGAGGCCTCCAATTTATTTTTGAACTGTCCATTGTTGAAGGTCCCGAAATATAGACAAATCTATAAAGTTATTGCATATTGAGATAATTGAGAAAAGTCCTCGAATTTATTCGAAACAAAAAGTTTACTTTTATTCGGTTACGTGACGAGTTCCAAGGTTTCTAATACCTGTATGTCCATAGTTAAGGAAAGACGTTTTTGGGGCCCAGACGAGCCTGAGTGTCAAACATAAATATTGGAAGATATTAAGATTTCTGCGAAAATTTCACTGTTTCTGAATACCCACAAGTCTTTGAACATAAGGGGATTGTTTTTGTACCCCATGTGGTGCCTCATTGAAGACGTCTACAAATCAGCCAATTCTTAAAGTGAAATTTGGTAATAATCGAATGCCACAAGTGGCTCTAGAGCTAATGGGGAAAATTTTTGTATCGGGTGATCAAGATCGAGAGGCAAATTTTTCAAAATAAAAAACTTAAAGCAAGTGTGGAATCGTTCATGTCCATTCGATGGGACAAAAGACACAATCATTTTTTTAGATATAATTTCCTTCAAATATTGGCCGCATTCTGAGTGTCCAATTTTGTATGACTCGTTCGATCATGGTATGGCGTTAATGACACGCGTAATGTTGGCTTCCAAAACCTGCATCGTAGCTGGTTTGTCAGCATCGACTTTTGACTTTACGTAGCCCCAAAGTAAAAAGTCAAAAGGTGTGATATCACATGATCAAGACGGCCAACTCACCCGTTCAAAACGTGAAATTAGCTGTTCTTTGCAATGACGTTTCAATAGATTCATTGTTTGAGCAGCTGTATGCCAAGTGGCACCGTCCTGTAGAAACCAAATGACGTCAAGTTTACGAGCTTCAATTGCAGGTAGCAAAAAGTCCGATATCTTTGCGCGATAGCGATCACCATTTACGGTAACGTGCGGTCCTCATCATTTTAAAAAAATATTAACCGATGATTCCACCAGCCCATAAACCGCACCAAACGGTGGTTTTCGTGGTGTAAGTCTTTTCATGATGAAAATGCAAACAGTACTGAACAGAAAAAAAACAGAGTTTAACACAAATCACTCGTAATCTGTAAATAAAACCCTATTAAAAAAATACCTCTAGATTGATAACCCGTTATTATAAAGCGAGCATTTCGACTGATAACTGGCGAATGACACGCGTGATGTTTTGCTCTAAGGCCTGAATCGAAGCGCGTTTGTCCGCATAAACTTTAGACTTTACATATCCCCACAGGAAAAAGTCTAACGGTGTGATATCTTGGTGGCCAATCGACCGGCCCAAACCTTGAAATTATCTGCTCACCGAAGTGTTCTCTCAATAAATCAATTGATTGATGCTATTTGTGCGAAGTGTGGGAAACCAAATGTCGCCGATATCACGAGCTTTAATTTCAGGCATCAAATAGTCGGTTATAATGGCAAGATAACGGTCGCCATAGACGGTTACGATCTCATCGCATCATTTTTGAAGAAATATGGACCGATGATTTCACCGGCCCATAAACCACACCCAACCGTTGTTTTTTCTGGATGAAGTGGCAGCTCTTGAGCCTCTTCTGGTTGTTCTTTGTCCCAAATGCGGCAATTTTGCTTGTTTACATACCCATTGAGCCAGAAATGGGCCTCATCGCTGAACAATATTTGGCTCGAAATACATTCCTCAGAACGTGAATTTTCGTAATAAAGTTGAACGATTTGTAAACGTTGTTTAGGCGTAAGTCTTTCCATGATGAAATGCTAAACAATACTTAACAAAAATAACATGACAGCATGACACGACTCACACGTGATCTGTCAAAAAAGGCTATTGAAAAAGTATCTCTACTTGGATCACCCTTTATCAAAAAAAAAAATGTATCGATATAGACAAATTTCAATAGGTTTCGTCCTTGGCTCAGACCTGAAAACGTTTCGGCTCCATATTAGATTAAATCTGAGCTTTGATTACATCTGCAGAAGGACAGGCGCTCGGATGGATCGTTGCTCAAGCGGAACAGTCGCCATATGACCAGTTTTGCCGAAGAAACAGGCGACCATTTGCTTCTCAGTGCTTCTTCCACGAACTACTTTCGTTGGATTTGGCTCGTCTTCGAAGACTCACACGGTCGATTACTGTTTTGTTTTGGGCTCATACGCATAGATCTATGATTCGTCACCTGTGACGTCTTTTGAAGCATCGCGACCGTATTTTTTTCAAACCAATCGGCACAAGCCTTTTTTGAGCGATTGTCAAATTGTGCGGGATCCAACGAGAACAAACCTTTTTTACGGCCAGGTTTTTATGTAATATCGAATGTATACTGGCATCAATGTTCTCTGGCACAACGGACGTTTTTGGACGACCTTCGTCTTTGAGCGAGCGCCGGCAACGATTGAATTCATTAAACCAGTTTTTCACAGTGCTATAGGATGGTGCTTCATCGCCATACAGATACACTGCTGTCGTGAAATTCCACGTCGAAAGTTGTGGAAAATTATCGCACGAAAATGTTTACGAGTTAATTCCATTTTATTGCCAAATTGATTTTTTTAAGTCACTGTCAACAATACAAATGGTGGTCGTACGTCAAAAAGTTCTTTGTACGTTTATGCTAAAAAATGTCAAACATTCCAATGGAAATGTTAGATGGCTCCAGGCAGAAATATATATAGCAACCCTCGTACTTTGTCAACTCCCGACAACATTTTCAGTTTCAGTTACTATTATTTGCAGTGAACCGATGGAAACATCTATAAATGCATGCACAACCATTTGGTTAGCAAACAAGTTCATTTGTGTCCACGTGTAGCTCTGACCTTATTAAACGGCGACTATAAATATTGAATATCTATAAATATTGAATACATTGCATGATTGCAACGAAATAATTTTTTTTTGTTAACCGGAATTTTGCCCAAACTAACAGATTTAACAAAGATATTTGAAAGTATTTCTCTCATCATCGTATTTAAGACGAAACGGGTAACATTTCTTAACTTTATTTTTGTTTTTCGTGTGTTTGCATAGCAAGTTTAAAATATTTAAAATCGTTTATTATCCCCCAATAATTTATATAAGTGCCCTCCACTAGTTTTAAGTGTTGTCTATCCCTCAAATGAAATAATAACATTTCCCATGGTACAATAAAGAAGGTAGTGCTATGCCATCAGCTGATTTACAATTTTTTTCGTAGCAATTAAAATTGTCAAACTTTAAATTTTACAAAGGCATTCACAACAACCACCCAACATTTACATAAATCTATTTTTGGCATTTTCTTTCAAATGATTTTGGCACCAAAACCAATAAAATAAATTGAATAAAATAAAGATTATAATTACAAAAACAGGACCTCGAGCTGGAGTATTTAATTATTTCATCTTTAAGATATGAGTACAAAAGGTCGAATATTCATTATTTATCTTCGCTTGCAAAACGAACTATTTATTTGTTGTTGCGATAGTGGCTATACCTTTTTTGCACCTTGACTTCACCCTAGGCACATTAACGAAGGTAGTCTCGTGACAATATCTATAGTAACAGACATTTTGTTGACGTTTTCAAAATGAAATTTTCTTTTGCTACTTTTTTTTCAACAAATGTGACGCGCAAAATAGAAAGGGACCTAAGGGTAAAAAACAGGTTTGTTTAGGAGAGCCATTTCAAACATTTAAATACGTGTATCTTTGGTGTAGAATCGTCGACTTCACTTTCATAAAACGTTAATATCTCTGGGAGGGAACACTTTAGGTGCATGGGATCGGTCTAATTCGATGCTCAGATGTTGTCCACATCAAAAAAAAAGTGAAAATTGATTTTTTTACCCTTAGGTCCCTTTCTCTATGCGCTGTCTCAAATTCATTTGCATACACAATACATAAAAACAAAATAATTCATATGCGGCTTATCGTCACTACCTTGGTAAATTTGCCCTGTTCCCAACAAAATACATACGTCATATTTCAAAAGAAAACAGAATCTAAAATAACAAAGATTTTACTATCAGTGTCATGGCCTGATTTTAGAACCTTTAAACAAAACAAAACAGTCTTCATTGAAACTTTAACGAAATATGACGATACGTGCGCTCGCAGCAAACGCGGTTCTGTTTTAAATGCTCCACAGCCGAACGAATAAATTAAAATATGAATCAAGCCATCAATTTGATTGTACTCATCTCCTTATCGGTGCTGCTGAATGTGGTTTACACTCAACGTAGCTGGTATCACGAAAACGAAGACATCGTTTTCCCCGGACAGACCAATGAACATGAGAAATCAAAACATCACAAGCGACCCTCAACAGCAGGAGTGGGCACCGATTCCAATCTCATCGAAGATGAGAATGACAGACGTAGGCCAACGCGTCCGGAAGGGCCATCATCAAATATGAGATTATGTGAAATAAGTAAGCATATGCGGTCTGCCGACCTACTAAGGGTAAACACTTCAAATGTTAGCTCTAGATAATTCGGAAGAGTTTTTCGTAAAACCTTAATTTAAGGTAGCTTTTGCTTTCTCGCTAAACTCAAAATGTTTCATTAGAATTCCTAGAGTGCTACGCCTTCACTTAAAAATAGATGAGCTCGTTTGTATTGGAAGTAAATTATTTTTAAATTGCAGAATATGCTGAATACGTACAACGTATATTTCCGGATGATAACGACACAGTTACAGACGCAAATGATTCACAGTTCAATGGTCGCATTCTTGCCTCACCGGGGGAATACCCGCATATGGTAAGCACAGCTATCGTAGATGTACACGTGTAGATACTTGCAAATTAACTTTATGGCGAGCGAAGAGCATAGTAGCTCTGATATCAGGCTTCTTCTTAGAGCCGAGAGGTTTACCAGTCGCCAAGCCGGCTATGATGTGCCGGCTGAGCGACTGTCAACACAAAATCTTAGCTTCACAGCCCGAATTTTGCGGCCGACATTGACATTAATAAAATTCATATTAACAATTCTCAATTCAACAAATTAGTCGTTCGCAACCCACTGAAAACTCACTGATTCAAGAGAAGGTTGTACCCTTTTGCCTATAAGATACGCCCTAGAAGGCCTCCATCGGATATGAGTAGGAATTGCCTGCTTAACAAAAGAAATGAAGAGTACGGTTTTTCAAAACGGACTTGAAAATCTTTAATGTTCTACATACTCGTATGTGACGCGCAAAATAGAAAGGGACCTAAGGGTAAAAACCAGTTTTGTTCAGGAGAGCCATTTTAATGATTTAAATACGCGTATCTTTGGTGTATCATCACTTTCATAAAACGCGCATATCTCTGGGAGGGAACACTTTTGGGGCATGGGATCGGTCTCATTCGATGATCAGATGTTGTCCACATCAAAAAAAGAAAAAAAATGAAAATTGATTTTGTTTACCCTTAGGTCCCTTTCTCTATGCGCTGTCACATATACCAAAGGCTACTCGTTTGAAGAGCGTATGAAGGCAATAGCTGATCTAAAAATGAAAAACCAAAAGTCATTATTACACAATTTCCAACGAAGTCTTCATCTAGCTTTATAAACGTAGAACAGCTTTGCTCCATATTTTTGTATGAAATGCTTCTACACCCTGTATTGCCGAATATAAAGCGACATATACATTAGGGAAAAGGTTCTGGAAATTTCAACCTATGCTCGGATTGTGTCATTTGTAGATGAAGCACAAGAAGGGGCGTGGTTAAGACTCCAATGTTTTGTCAACTATAGTTTAATGTACTCATTTACTGCTTTACAGCAGAATCCCATTAATAGTATTTAACATTTAGCGTGAACACAAAAAGTGGGCGAAATAGTGTATTTGCATTGGATGTTCCAGAATGGGGCGTGTCAACTATTTCATTTATGCGCAAGAATAGAGCCTATATAAAAGTATTATGAATTTCACTATTTAAGGGAATTTCAAGCACTAGAGGACCAGGTATGTGGGTTTTAGTCTGCAAACTGGAACTGGCTGATTTGTGTCCGAGGTTCGAAAGGTGCGTGGCCAGTAGCTTAATCCTTTCACACAGATGACACTATCCTTGCGTTAATTGAAACCCACAGACCTGTTTTCCTAATGCATGACTTATGCTTAAATTTTGTTCTGTCAAATCTTTATTTCGCTTAAGACAAAAGTGTTTGCCACGACCCATTGCAGTACCTCCCACACAAACGTCTTATGTTAGTATACGGGTATGCTGATTTTTTTAAATAAACCATTTTTTTCTCGACCAATATTTTTAGAGAACAAAGAACCACATTGAGAATGTTATACAATATATTTCAAGAAATTAATATGGAGGTAATCTTTTCTGAAAACCGAGACTAAAATAAAAAATTGTAAAATTAGAATGCTTCGCAGCAATAGCTGAAAAAAACCAAACTCTATAAGACCAGGCTCTCCCCAAAAGAATGAGAACTACTGTTGTAAATTTTACTTTTCAAGTTTTCTTCAGCTCTTCCCATGCCTTTTCTTAAAGAGTTCGGTTATTCTTTCAACAATTGCTGCGAAGCTTTCTAAAGAGGGTTGTCACGGACCTGAAATCGCGATACAAGCATAGCGCAGCAACGAAAATCAATGTCACTTTGCCATTTTGTTAAAAACTTGTCTTCTATTTAAATATAGAGACAAGAGTTCTTGAGCCGGTTAATCCCTGTTTAATGTGTAAAAGCAAAAGACCGAAATAAAACAAACGAGCTAAAGAAAAAAAAATAATATAAATAGCCTTACTGTACTCATAAAAGGTTTATAATTCCAAAATCGGATAAGCTTTTTAGAATATTAATAAACAACAGATAGCCGGGTTGTCAAGAATTTGCAGAAATTAAAAGTCCTATCTATGTTTATAATTTTAAAATTTTGTTCCTCACACACGTACTCGTATAAAATATATCCTGAAATTTTCAGAAAAATTGGAAAAAGTACAACTTTTTTTGTCCGGTTGACATGGCATGACTCATGTGTGTATACAAATTAATATAAATTTCACTTAGGATCTAAAATAGGTTTAATTTTGTACAAAAATTTGCTGATACTTGGGCTTAGACTCGTGGACATTAGAGGCCCAGAAAAAAGGTCTTAATGGGCAAAATACTCTCCCAGTAGCAAAAGCGGAACCAAATTACAGCCAATTTTGTAACGAATCTAAACATGGATTTGTTTCTATGATTTGGTGAGATAGGGGTCAGGCTTATGGATCCAAGGTGCCCAATAAACGGCACTAATAGATAAAAAGATGCTACTGCCTACGGGTGGACGATTTAACATTTCAAATTTTAGTCGGCTGTAAAAAAAATACTGATTATTTTGTCAAATTTCTGGTTTGATTGTAAAGGTCAACTTTGTCACATCTCTTCAATGGCAAATTCGATGTCACGTTTTAACGCTTTAATTGTCTCTGTAACATTTATCCCTAATGGCTTCCCACAGAAAATAATCCAAAGGGCTCAAATCACAGCTCCGAGGCAGCAAATTGAAATCACAATTTCAATTTACGAATATCATTTTTATACTTTGCATTTCTCCCATCGCGGATCCATGATGGAGGGTATATAAGTATAAGAAGCAATCTGGCCGAACTTAAAGCTTTTACTAAATATTAAATGTTGCAAATATCATCATCATATCAGTTCATAAGATATTGTCTTTTCAAGTTCAGAGTTGTATGGGCGGTGCCACGCCCACTTGTAACGAACCACTTGTAACGAACCAAAGCAGTCTTAAGAGATCCAATGTTGGGGTATCTTTTGTGACAAACCTTGTCCTCTAAAACCGTCCACAATTTATAATCCAAATCTGGACTGCCTGAGGGCCATTCTTCAGAGGAAATGAACGCTGGCTAATTGTTTCGAAGCCAGGCCTGGGACGTTTAAGCCTTATGGGCCGGCCCAGAATCCTGCTGGAAAGTTCATGGCTGGTTTTGGAACAGGGAATTGTTAAGAGGCTTCACAGCAGCTTCCAAAATGGTTTCTTGGTAAACTTTGGTCGATGTTTTGACTCCTTGTTCGCAGAAATGCAGGTCAGTGACCCCATCGTAAGAGACACCCCATCAAACTATGACTGAAGCTGGATGATGACCCTTTTCCACCCTTGGGATCAGTTCAGATGCTTCCTTAGATGGCCGCGCATACTCTCTATCATTTTGCTAATTAAATATTTTCCTGAAGGTAAAAATTTTTCATCGGTGAACAAAATTTTTCTGTTCAAGTTATCAGCTTGCTTCACCAAAAGCCTTTTGCATTTCTCAATCCTATTTTATTTTAAAGCTCCAGTCAATAAAAAAGTCCGGTACGTCGTTTGAAAGCCCCAAGTCCAAAGTCTTTTTTAATGATTCGACTCATGGACTTTTGCGTGATATTCATCTTACGGGCCATGATTTTCTGATATCGGTGCGGATTTATGTGAATTCTTGATTTAACGGCTTTGATGACATGCGGTGTTCGAACCGAGCGTGGGCGGCCCGACCGGAGGCGGTCTTTTACATTTCCAGTCTCCTCAAACAGTTTTATGCATCGGTAGACGAGCGTTTTGAAAATATCGCTTTTTTCATTTCACACTTGAAAAGCGCTATTACAGCGATACGGTTTTCGTTATTTGACCACTCCATGATGAAAGTTGAAACAATTTTAAAATCCCGTTACATACTAACGCTACTAAGGTTAGCTTTCAAAACCCATATGATATTAGCGGGGTATGTTCAGTTCTACTATTGAAATGGGTGTGTTGAATGTTGTAACAGTATTTATGTCCCTACTAAGTATATATGAGACGCGCAAAATAGAAAGGGACCTAAGGTTAAAAACCAGTTTTGTTCAGGAGGGCCATTTTAAAGATAAGGTCCCTTTCTATTTGCGCTTAGAATCGTCGACTTCACTTTCATAAAACGCGCAAATCTCTGGGAGGGAACACTTTTGGCGCATGGGATCGGTGCTCAGATGTTGTCCACATTCAAAAAACGTGAAAAGTTGATGAAAAGTTTTGTTCAGGAGAGCCATTTTAAAGATTAGGCCCCTTTCTATTTGCGCTTAGAATCGTCGACTTCACTTAAAAAAAACGCATATCTCTGGGAGGAAACACTTTTTGAGCATGGGATCGGTCTCATTCGATGCTCAGATGTTGTCGACATCAAAAAAAGAAAAAAATAACAAATGATTTTTTTTACCCTTAGGTCCCTTTCTCTATGCGCTGTCACATATAAGTTTGACATTCCTTTTGTTACACATCGAAATATTTATTTGTCAGACTGTTGAATGCACGATTCGGTCCAAACAAAAAGAATAGTCGGCGATGAGTTGGTATTGCAAATAGTCTTTATCGTGCGTGAGGGGAAAAGTTCCTCTTTGAGGGACTAAAGAGAAGTCATGGTTAGATGTTGAGTTTTGCTATGTAATTTGTTTAACTTTTAAATGCATTTTTTGGAAGTGGCAGAAACAGATTCTCTTACGTTACCATAAATGGGAGTGGTCATTGGGCCCTGCGGCCGTGTCCCTTAATGTTCGCGGACAAATTTGTGTATACGAACTAAAAAAACTTCTCAAAAATCCAAATATGTACCTATATTAAAGATTTCGAGCAATTTGCTATTCGGACCATAAAGACACATATAGGTATAAGGGGTCCAAAAGTCGGCCTACTTGAACTATGGATATATGGGTATTAAAAAACAATAAAATTTTATCAATGAGCAGAAACCTACATTAGTTTTACGATTCGATGCAATTTGAGACCTTGAAATGTGGAGGCAAGGTAACGTTTTATCGTAATGGAAGGGTAAAACTTTTTATCTTGCTATGTCATGACAATCGAACCGAATTGCTCGACTAATCGTGACAAAAAGTTGACGTTCAGTTTTTAACTATAATTTTAGTAATGTTTGATTGTAACTTTATAAATTTATACATTTTCAAGGCAGCTGTGGGCTTCATAGGTGATAATGATCAAATCGACTATAAATGTGGTGGAAGTTTGATAAGCGATAAATTCGTTATAACTGCTGCTCATTGCACAAATATAACTGGGTGAGTTGTCCATCTGAATGAATCCACCGCTAATTTTGATTGTATTTTCAATTTATTCACTAAACATTATCGTATATTTTCAGAGAAATTCCAACGAAAGTACGAATAGGAGATTTAAATCTTATGGTGGAAGAACATTACTTGGAACCACAAATTCGCGATATCCGGAGGATTATAAATCATCCGGCATACAAAAAATCCTCCTACTACAATGACATAGCACTTTTAGAATTTGAAACAGAAGTTGAGTGAGTGATTTGTAGATTTGCTTACAAATTATATGATCCTTATTAATACCGTATATATCATTGCAGACTAACCGAATTTGTAAGACCTATACGCTTGTGGATTAAGCCCACATTTCCCGTCACCATAGCATATGCCATGGGTTATGGGGCGACGGATTTTGCGAGAGAACGTACAAATCGTTTGACCGATTTTAACATGACCATTGTCTCAAACGATGAATGCAACCGAGAATTACCTTCGATTCCTGAAACGGAGAACGGCATTATAGAAAGCCAAATATGTGGTCAAGACTATGCGTTAAAACGTGACACTTGCCAAGGCGATTCGGGCGGTCCGCTGCAGTTGAACATAAGAGGTCGTCGTAGACACAAGCGCTTGCATTATCACCTCATTGGGATTACATCATATGGGCTGTTTTGTCGTAGCGGATATCCGAGTATATTTACGAGGGTCTATTCGTATCTCGATTGGATAGAGCAAATTGTGTGGAGTAAAGAATCGCAGAAAATGTTAAAGAACAAGAAAATAAGGAGCTAATAACACACCTATTAACTTCACTTTAACAAATCTAATAATTCTGATGTAGTGTGTTTATTTATTTTGTGTTAAGCCTAGTAAAAAACATTGATCCCCTCAGAATAACTCTTAAATTCGGGTTCGAAACTTTATTTCATTAGGAAGTGAAAAATGTTTTTGAAATTGCGTGCTTTGCACCAAATACTGTTTGAAAAGCATTTTTCTAAAATACCTCAGTTCTTTACGACCATTTGCGAGATTTTATTACTATTGGTATTGGTGGAGATAATTAGTGGTTATGCATATGACATAGAGAACAGATTTGTTGCCACCGCCGCATTATTTTCCAACCGAATGTTGATAGTTTCACCTACTATCCATGTACTCCATCGCTACAACCGAATGTTGATTACGTCCATATTTTAATTAGATACATCATAATTTTTATTAGTGGAACTGATAGTATCGGTTGAAGAGACAAAGTATCGGTAACCCTAATTAAGATGATTATAGGAACTGAATTGGTACATGTATTGGTTGACGTCATAGATTATTGGCTATAAGTACTCTTTAAATTCGGTTGTCGTTTGCACAACCATATGTTAACAAGACCAACTGATGACCAAATTTTATGTATTTATGTTATCTGAATTTTTTTTTTATTAAATTTTTATAACTTTTTAAAAATACTTTTTCTGTTATTTGAATTGCGAGTAGGTTTTTTAACTTGGTTTTTACTATTGAATCTAATTAAGGTTGTATGCAATAGTGAAATTTAAGAGAAAGCTTAATATGATATATAAGTACAGTGAAACTTCGATACAACTCACTTCGTAATAACGAAAAACTCATTATAATGAATTTTTCGACGAGTCCCTTAAAAAAATCCTCTTTATTGCAAAGTATTTCATACAAAAATGCACTAGCTATAGCGAAGAAATTCTGAGCTATAGAGCCTCTATATAGCGAAGTATTCATTTAAAAGCCTCTAAGAATATAACAAAATTAGAACAAACAAGTAAAAAATGTTAAGTTTGGCTGTGCCGAACTTTGGATACCCTCCACCAGATTCCCAAATAAAACCAAATTTGGTGCGGAAGTGTGTTCTATATGTGACGCGCACAATAGAAAGGGACCTAAGGTTAAAACCCAGTTTTGCTCAGGAGAGCCATTTTAAAGATTAGGTCCCTTTCTATTTGCGCTTAGAATCTTCGACTTCACTTTCATAAAACGCGCATTTCTCTGGGAGGGAACACTTTTGGGGCATGGGATCGGTCTCATTCGATGATCAGATGTTGTCCACATCAAAAAAAGAAAAAAAAGGAAAATACATTTTTTTTACCCTTAGGTCCCTTTCTGTATGCGCTGTCACATATAGAAATCTTTATGTGCAAAATTTCATTTCGATAGGTCAAGCTTGTGGTGAGTTTCTCAAAGCCCATTAGACCGTTTGTGTGGGAGGTACCAGTAAGACTTTTCCGATCTCAACAGAATTTGGCGAAAAGGTGTGCTCTATATAAAAATCTTTATGTAGAAAATTTCGTCTCGATACGTCAAGTGTGTGGTGAGTTATTGTCATATTATTTTTCAAGGCCCATGAGACCGTTAGTGTGGGAGGTACCAGTAGGACTTTTCCGATCTCAACCGAATTCTGCGTAGAAGTGGGTTATATTTAGAAATCTTGATGTGTACAATTTCATTTCGATAGGTCAAGTTTGTGGTGAATTATAATCATATTATTTCTCAAGGCCCATAAGGCCGTTTGTATGGGAGGTAGAAGAAATGGTGGCCCAATCTAAACCATTTTTACATAGGTGATTGCGCCTATATAGAGATTATTATTTGCAAAATTTCAGTGATTTTGCTCAAGAAACTGGACGGATATTTCCAAATAAAAAACTAATTTTTATGAGGTAGTGTCGGTTGAGGGTCTCCAACACCAACTTCCCGTAGAACTATATAGCCCATTTTCAATACCAACCATGCTAGGTTAACTACACATGTTTGTGTCAAACTTCAGCTCCCTAGCAGGCTCTATCTTGTTTTCAACAGACGGACAGCCGGAGAGCTAGGCTAGATTGTATTAGAATCTTACGAGGATCAAGAATATATAAACTTTGTTGGGTCTCCGATGATTATTTCAAGGTGTTACAGACAGAATGACAAAACTAATATACCCTCCATTGTATGGTGGAGGGTATAAAAAGAAAAGCCTCTACGTAACGAATTATTGATTGAAAAGACTCTATACAAAGAAGTCATAGGTTATCAATCTAGAGGTATTTTTTCAATAGGGTTTATTTTCAGAGATTACGCTTGAGTTGTGTTAAATTTTATTTTTTTTTCCACAGAACTGTTTGCATTTTCCCCAAATTGTGCAACTTTATTATGGAAATGAGCTTTCGATGAAAACTGATTTCGACCAAAATTTTGTTCAGTGATCAATAACCAAAATTGTCTCATTTTGGCTGAAGAGCAACCAGAATAGGTTACAGATGTGCCACTATATTCAGAGAAAACTACGATTTGGTAGGGTTAATGGACTGGTGAAATCATCGGTCCATATTATTTCATAAATAATGATGGCCGATCGTGACCGTGAATGGTGCCATGATATCGGACTTATTGCTACCTGTAATATGACGATATTTAGTTTCAATAGGACAGAGCCACTTGCCATACAGCTGCTCAAACAATAGATCAACTGAGAGGGTATTTCGAAGAGCAGCTAATTTCACGTTTTAGACCAGTGAGTTGGACATTAAGACTCTTTTTTTGGGGTTGCGTAAGGTCCAAAGTTTATGCTTACAAACCAGCCACGATACAGGTTTTGGAAGCTAACATTACGCGTTTCATTTACGCCATACCTGTCAGAATGTTCGAACGATTCATCCAAAATTGGACCCTCAGAACAGCCACCCTGAGGCATATTTGCAACCAATATTTGAAGGAAATTATATTGATAAAATAAATGGCATAAAAGGTCCTTTCGAATGAACAATAAAGATTCCACTCTTGATTTGAACTTATTTCGTTTTTTTATTTTGAAAAAAAAACCTCTAGATTGATCACCCGATATATTATTTAAGTAAAGAAAGTGGAATTTAAACCAAAATATTTCCCGCTTCTTAAGGGTAAATCTGAAACAAAAAACCTTACTTACATATCAGTCATATTTTGTAGGCTATTTAAAATAAAAAAGGTGAAAAATTGTAAAGGGTGGTTCGATTTTAAGGGCCGATGTTGAATGTGAACCAAAACCTAAACGTCAAGATTTTTTCCGTATTTCATTTGATAGTTTTCAATTTCAGACTAACTCAGTTTGAACCGTGGAAAGATACACAAGCGAGCAACGCGTTAAAGTCATTCAGGCTTATTATGAAGAAAATCATCTCCTTCTCCACTAAGGTGAAAATGTGCCTCATTTTCACCTTCGTGGATTCGTCAATAAACAGAATTGCCGCATTTGGGCGAATGATAATCCAAGAGTGATTGTCGAAAAAACAATGCACCCACATAGAGTGACTGTTTAGTGTGGTTTATGGCCTGGCAGCATCATCGGGCCGTGTTTTTTCCAAAATGATGCCGGTCTGGCAGTTACTGTGAATGGTGGCCCGAATTGCAAGATATGGATGTGGACTGTATGTGGTTTCAACAGTACGGTGCCACTTGCCACACAGCTAACGATACAATGGCACTTTTGCGCGACAAATTCAATGGCCGTGCTATCTCACATCGTGGCGATGTTAATGGGTCGCCAAGATCATGTGATTTGACACCGTTGGACTTCTTTCTTTGGGTTAATTTTAAAGAAAAGGTGTACGTCGATAAGCCAGCAACAATTCAAGAGCGAAAGGATGAGATAAATCGGCACATGAACGGCATAGAACCTCAAATATGCCTCACCTTCATCGAAAATTTGGACCATCATCGGATGGAGGTGTGCCACCGAGGTCGCGGCACCAATTTGGCCGATATTTTGTTCCATACATAATTGAAATAAATTATAAATTATATTGGGATCATAGTATAATTGTGTGTAATCATACTATGGTTGTAGGGATCATAATATGGTTACGTGTGAATCATAATATGGTTGTGAGGATCATACTATTGTTGTATGTAAAACATACTATGGTTGCGGAGATCATAGTATGGTTAAGTGTGAATCATACTATGGTTGTGGGGATAATAGTATGGTTATGTGTGAATTATACTATTGTTGTGAGGATCATAGTATGGTTGTATTTGAATCATACTACGAGTATTGTTGTGAGGATCATAATAGTATTATCTTCTTCGAATATTGTCACCACAACCATACCTTTTTTCTGCGTGCAGTGCCGATTTTGTTTTACATTCTAACCATAACTTATTCAATAAATTTTATTAAAACATTTATTTTTGTTTTTGAAATATTTACTACTTTTAAACAAATAGTTAGCGTTGCAAAATACAAATTTCCTCGGTCCATAAAAAATATTTCGGACCTACAAGGGTCGTCCTTTTGGAAACTTACTATTATCACCTCGGTCTTTCATTTCTCGAAGAAGTTCCGAAAAAGTCCGAACTTCTGTTGCATAGTGTAATATTTTACAACAACGAACTAATCGGGTTTGGTTACTACAAAGAATTTATTTGTTGTCACTGCCAATTAATGGTACCAAAGAATCATGTACCTTATAAATGGTCGTTTTTCATAACCACCAATTGTGGCAACCGATAGTTTTACTGAATTCGGTTGGTATAACTAACTTATTTGCTGTAAGAATCGTAATATTTTTGTAGCTACCATCTTATGCCTAACCATCAATACCATGTAATGTTGGTGATTGCAACAGATAGTATGTTTAACCAACCGAATATTTGTAGCTCGGACCGACTGATTTTTTCTCTGAGTGGAATGGAAGATAACCTTAACGACGAAAAATTTAAATTCATCTATGGGTGAAGTTAATGTCAGTCGTATCAACCGACCGAAACGAGTACATCAATATATCATGAATAAAAAAATTTGTTTTATTTTTTCATTAAAATTTATTTTATTTTCAATTAAAAAAATCCTATAAATACCGCCTTCTCATGACTTAAGAACAAAGTGAGATTTTCACGATTTGCCAGATATAACTTCTTCAATCCAGTCGAGATATTCGGAAACTCTGGTATAAACACCAGGCGGATCCATGGCGCAGCCTCGTCCAAATGAAGTAATACCCACAACATATGATGCCTCAAAGCCGAATTTACCGGGCGAGCGCAAAATTAATGGTCCTCCAGAGTCACCCTAGAAAATGATACAATGATACCGAATTAGTTAAATTATAGTTATTACAATATACTCGTATTACCTGACACGTATCACTGTTCCGTACGTAGTCCTTGGCACAAAGCTGGTTCTCCAGGATGCCCAACGGCAAGGAATCTTCATTAGCAAAATGTTTAGAACACTCATTATTCGACACTATTGAGAGATACGTTTTCAGAAGACTTTCGGAACTGGCACCAGCTAAAAGTAAGATTGTTTTAAAGATCAATCATATGTAGTATTCAAAGATACAGCTCAATAAGTGTCAATCTGTAAGGGATAGCTCAAATATATCAAATATAAATTATACCAAATTAGGCAAATTTTGCTACGACTTCAAATATCTGGTTCAGATACAGGCATTCGTAGCATGTTATTGTTATTTCGCTGATTTCCATAGCGAATCGATGGTAGATGGTTTCTAAGATTTGTCCTCGTATTTGTTTTACAATGTCCTGGCTTAAACTCAATGCAACGCCTGGATTTGGCCCTTTTGTTGTACGCGTATGACGTCCAAAAATTAAAAACTAAAACAATAATTACCAAACTGAGTATGTCCATAACCGATAGCTGTAACATTCGTATCATCCATTGAGTATAGGCTCCAGAGACATATCGGATCGGCCATAACTCGATTCTCCAACTTTAACAAAGCTATATCATGATATGACTCCTTGGGCTTGTATTGCGGATGTTTAATGACCTCAATAATTTTCATAGGCTCATTAGAAGCATCGGTTAAATTGCTACCTCCGACCAAAACCACAGATGGTGCGAGTCTACAAAAAAGTATATATATTGCAATTATTTGAAATAGTTTTAGCTTTTCATTTCTTCTTACCCATTTAGTTGGGCACAGTGAGCCGCTGTTAGCACATAATTGAATGCTATTAAAACACCGCCACATTTGTAGTCATAAGGATCATCGAAGAATGTGGAATCCCATCCCAAAGCCACCTTTTTTGAAACGTGAATATTATAAATGAAGAGACCTTGTGTTTGAAAAACTCACCATATAGGGATATTCCCTGTATTTAGTTTGTATTCCTCTGATAATTTCGAATTCGGGAATGCCACAGTCTGCGGTAGAACGAGAGCATTTTTTTAATTATAAAAACAAATGAGTTTTGATCCTTTATCATGGATTGCAGGCGCAATAAAATATCTGAATGCTGACTATGACAATTGTAGGATAACGAATTTCATTTCATTTCGGATAACGAATGCTACTTCTTTTAAAGTTTTTCAAATGTTCTTCAGTATATTTTTTAGACATCCCATAAAATCTGAACACAATAACCGCTGTCGGGCAGAATCACCTGTTGTTTCGTATGGCTTAATGCAGCAATATTTGGACGACTAGGAAAACGTCGACGAAGTTCAAACAAAATACGAGCTGTTTTTAACAGAAAATTGAGGTACTTTTTTAGATAAGCCAAGACTAAGCAGTCTTGTCAGTTAGTAAATGCATATCCCTGTACGAAATGTACAGCGGTATGGGCACTTGTGGGCCAAAAAACGTCTCCTAAGTTCAGCGGAAAGTTTAACTAATTCGAAGGTTGCTATATATATTTCTGGTCTAGGCAACACTAAGTGTTGTCCGGCGTCATTTGGCATTTCCATTGGAAAGATTGACATTTTTTAGCATAAACATACTCAGAACGTTTTGACGTACGACCTTTATTTGTGTTGTTTACAGTGACTTGGAAAAATCAATTTGGCAAAAAAATGGAATTAGCTCGTGAACATTTTCGTGCGATCAGTTTTCACAACTTTCGACGTGGATTATCACGACAAGAGTGCATCGATGAACTTAAATCTTTGTATGGCGATGAAGCACCATCCAACAGCACTGTGAAAAACTGGTTTAATGAATTCAATCGTGGCCGACACTCGCTCAAGGACAAAGGTCGTGTGCCAGAGAACATTGATGCCGTGCGTGAACTGATAATGCAAGATCGTCATGTGACATACCGTGAAATAGAGGCATCCTTGGGCATTTCTTCCACCAGCATACATTCGATATTGCATGAACACCGGGCCGTAAAAATGTTTGTTATCGATTAGTGCAAAGAAATTATGAAAAATTACGATCGCGGTGCTTCAAAAGACGTTTATAAGATCGTCACAGGTGACGAATCATGGATCTATGCACATGAGCCCGAAACAAAACAGCAATTGACCGTGTGGATCTTCGAAGACGAGCCAAATCCAACGAAAGTTGTTCGTGGAAGAAGCGGTCGCCTGTTTCTTCGGAAAAACTGTTCATGTGGCGACTGTTCCGCTTGAGCAACGTAGGATGGTCAATTCTGAGTGGTACACCGCAATTTCTTTGCCTGAAGACTTTGGAGAAAATCCAAAAACCAACAAGAGGAAACGAATCATTGTGCACCATGACAATGCAAGCTCTCACACATCGGCTCAAACCAGCGCGTTTTTTACCTGCCAAATTGATGGGTCATCCGCCGTATAGCCCTGACTTGGCACCCAATGACTTCTTTTTATTCCCTCACATCAAGAAAAAATGCGTAGTCAACGATTTCAACGAAGCGTTCAAAAACCATGTTTTGGTGGTGTCTCAATCGAAGTGGAAAAAGTGCTTCGACAATTGGTTTTAGAGCATGCAAAAGTGTTTAAATCATGCTGGAATACTTTGAAAAACAATAAAACCATTTTTGATGATAAATATTCGAATTTCATTATTAGGCCAGAAATATAGACCTTGTGAACATGGACATATGGTCTTAAAAATTATTCGTTATTCAATATATGAATTTATGGAATCTATTTTCCGATAACGATTAAACGGTCACAAATTGCTGAGACTTGGCAACAGTATTATCAATTGTCCTCAGTTTGGTTTGCCATTTTTCATTATGAATTGAGTTCAGTAAAACATGGATTAGTTCAGCTATGTTACCTTTCTGTATGAAGATATGACTACTAATTCGACTCACCATAAATCGCTTTTGCACCACGTATAATCCGACTGATAAAAAAAGTGGATTAAGTAGGAAGCACAAGAGTCCTTGGCCCAAACCTTAACGCTATAACAAGTTTTATTGAAAGTGGTTCGTATTTGCGATCAGTAATTTGATTTCAACGACTGACAGCCATCGCTCAATGGAATCAGATAATGATTCTGAAACGGTAGGTAAAGGGTGGTTAAATTTTAAGGGCCGATGTTGAATGTGAACCACACCTAAACGTCAAGTTTTCTTCTGCATTTCATTTTATATTTCTTAATTTCAGATTAACTTAGTTTGAACCATGCAAAGATACAACGGTCAGAATGGTGGCAAGAAATGGCAACAGTGGGTGCTCAATTTTCGAAGAAAATCATTTTAAGTGATGAGGCACATTTTCACCTCAGTGGTTTCGTTAATAAGCAGAATTGCCGCATTTGGGCGAATGATAATCCAAGAGTGATTGTCAAAAAAACAATGCAGTGCGGTTTATGGGCTGGCGGCATCATCGGGCCGTATTTTTTTCAAAATGAGGCCGGTCAGGCAGTTACTTTGAATGGTGTTCGCTATCGTGAGATGATAACGAACTTTTTAGAGACCGAATTGGAAGATATGGATGTGGACGATATGTGGTTTCAACAGGACGGTGCCACTTGCCACACAGCTAACGAAACAATGGCTCTTTTGTGCGACAAATTCAATGGCCGTGTTATCTCACGTCGTGGCGATGTTAATTGGCCTCTAAGATCACGTGATTTGACACCGTTGGACTTCTTTCTTTGGGGTTATTTGAAAGAAAAGCTGTAGGTCGATAAGCCAGCAACAATTCAAGAGTTAAAGGATGAGATTATTCGGCATATTAACGGCATAGAACCTCAATTATGCCTCAGCGTCATCGAAAATTTGGACCATCGGATGGAGGTGTGCCATTGGCCATGTGGCCAATATTTGGTTCCACACATAATTGAATCATACCAATATTATCATAATAAAAAGAAATGACAATAATTTCAGTAATAATTTGTGTTTTATTCAAAATCAGCATCGGCCCTTTAACTGTAACCACCCTTTATAATAAACATGAGGCCTGTCTTCCCGATGCTTGTTTAGCAATACACGATCGACGGCCTTAACATCGTCGGCACTATTGAAAAACGGGTTTGTTGTCAAGGAGCACCCTCTTAATGTTCTGGGCATAAAACTTCTGTGTGATGTTTGCTGGTACAAACACATTCTTAAAGTGTCGCAAGAAGCATTCAAGTGATTGGGCTTTTTAAAGCGGTGCAAGAAATTACTTAACTTCTACTCAACATCTACATCACATACATTTGGCCAAAAATGGTATATAACTCCCACATCTAGACGGCTGTTTTGAAGTCTTCTTTGGAGTTTCTCGGTCGTGTTCAAGAGAGGGCGCTAAGGCTTGTTGGAGATGGCAGGGTAGCGGAATGTTAGTTGCGTTTCTCCTTTTTACAGATACTTTAACGGGATGTGCTCTTCTGAAATAGGTGACCTCATCCCGGAGGCCAGGGTGTTCGTCCGCAACACCCACTTATCTAGAAGCTCGCACCCATTTGTCATTTATTGGCTCCTACTAGCCTACTGGTCGCACAACGCATAACAGCGAGAATTCGTTCTATAGCCGCGTTGTGCAGAGGAGTTTCTTGACACGTTCGAGATGAACGGTTTAAATTTGAATGCCCATAAACATTACGTTCTCTTTAGTGCTATACCTAAACTATCTTTCCATAAATTGAGCGATCACTTGGTTAAATTCGGCCTTTTGGGTCATAAATCCCCAACGAAGTAAGCTCCCTTCGCTCTAAAATCACTTTTAAAGACTGACCTTGTTCTAACTTCAAACAGATGCTCACAATCTCCCATGCCCCAAAAGTGTTCCCTCCCAGAGATATGCGCGTTTTATGAAAGTGATGGTACACCAAAGATACACGTATTTAAATCTTTAAAATGGCTCTCCTGAACAAAACTGGTTTTTACCAAATGTTATTCCAAATGGGGTGGAGTAAATAGAGTAGATTTTAAAGCGCGTAAGACACAGTGCTGCTTGTTGTATCACATGCGCTTCATTCACCCAACAGTGTCGTCATTATCTACCAATGCTATGGATATCAAATAATTGGATTCTTTCGATGTTCTGGGCATTTTTATGTTACGCTCGTTGCGCGAGGCATGTATTCGAAGAGTCGAAAGAAGCACTGAAGTGTATAAGCTTCTTAAAGCGATGAAAGAGATATTTCACCCCTTCTGATCTTTTCGTATCTACTCGTGTACAACCTACATCAGTCCAAAGATGGATTACAACTCGCGTATATGGGCAGGTATTACAAATTCATCCTTCAAGCTACTTGATCGTGTTCGAAGGAGCGATGGTGCTGATACACGCAGAGAAAAAACATGGTTACTACATGGTCATGGCAATAATAACATGTTCTCCGCAATAAAAGTATGTTCGTCGCAATCATAGCATTGTTAACTGAATTTATTTTTGACAATATTATAACTTCTGCAATATTTATATTGTTGAAATGTAACAATAGTATTATTGCCAAATTTAAAAATGAAAATATGGTTATAGCAACAATATAAATATGGTTGGTGCTACAAAAATATTGTGTTTTGCGTTTTATGTTAACAATAATATGATTACGGCAATCATACTGTATGATTGTAATTTTTCTTCATTTAAAAAAGCTTTTAAGAACAAATGTTATTGGTACGAATCTAATGCAATTTTTTTTTATCGAAATTAAAAATTTTTAAACAGGCTGCTTTGGCTTTATTTAAGAAATATTTTTAATAAAAACGCTTACGTTTATTTTAACTTGTTTTTTTACTGTGAAGTTTTATTTTGAATTTAATGTATTTTTGAATAATTTTCATAATTCAAATCTATTGTTGACAACTTAAACCAATTCTAATAAATAGTATTGGGGATCAAATCTATTGTCGACAACTCAAACAAATTCTAATAAATTAAATTGAGGATCATAGTATAATTATGTGTGATTATACTATGGTTGTAGGGATCATAACATGGTTTCGTGTGAATCATACTATGGTTGTGAGGATCATACTATGGTTGTATATGAAAGATACTATAGTTGTGAGGATCATACTATGGTTGTATATGAAAGATACTATAGTTGTGAGGATCATACTATGGTTGTGGGGATCATAGTATGGTTATGTGTGAATCATACTATTATTGTGAGGATCATAGTATGGTTGTATTTGAATCATACTATTGTTGAGAGGATCATGATATTGTTGTACCACAACTATACAACCAACAATAATATTATCCTCTTCGAATATTGTCACCACAACCATAAATTTTTTCTGCGTGTAGGTGACAGTAGGGTATCCAACAACCAGAAATTTAAGACAAATGTCAATAAACATAACTATAAGTACATCTTTCCCCCCACCGCTTCCTTACTTTCCGTCCACCAACGCAATGCATTACATGTATAGGAGAAACCCCCTGAGTACTGGTCAATTAAAAAAATACCGTCCGTCCTTGGCCTAAAATTGGACGTGTGCCAATTTTTTGAAGATTGGACAACAATTGCGACCTTCAGTTTGATTACAAGATTTAGATTGATATTGTCTAGTTACAAACATGTGTCATGAAACTAACTTAAAATACCGTGCTACACAGAGTGGTGCAGGGAATAAATATACCGATCGACTCAGAATTTTTTTCTGAGTCATGTCCATCTAATCCTGTAATTAAAGTGTAGGTAGGTTGCAAGTTTGAATTTCGATGGAACATTGCTCATTATTGAGTTTTCATCTAAAGTTCTGATACAGGCTCCATACAAATGTACCTCTTGATTTAAGGGTCTAACCGAACTAACAGCGGCAAATTTTGCCTCACTCCACCTGATTTGGATCTAACATATCAAAGAACAGAAAATTTCATTTAAATGATTTGTTTATTTTGTGATTTGCGACAGTATTGCCCTAAATGAGCGATTTATAACTATCCTTCACAGGGGAAACCCACAATTTTGAAATATTACTTATGTTGAGTATTGGGGTTTCATGTAGCCGGTATTGCCCATATAAGGACCGTCATCACTGGTTTTATTTTTTAAATTTTAAGTTCTACAAAAATAAACCTCCTCCCCCTCTTCAAACGCTTGTTTGCATTTGCACTATGCATATATACTAGATACTCGTACTTACGCGCTGTAAGAGATCTAGGCTTAAGATCACTCCATATGTCTTTCTTGCAGCAAACGATCTGTGATGGACCCTCATTATAGCACTCTGAAATTTGTCTAGCCGTCTGAGCGGCTGGACAGTATTTGAGATTCACACACGTGCCGTTTGTATTATCCGGTAACTTGCACTCTATGGGAAAGACATCAACTGTCGGAAATATGATTTTTGACGAAGTGGCTGCAAGTGTTAAATCCACCCAAATTAAATGTCGAAACCTGTTGCTATATTGAATTTTTAATATTCACCATGTCGTAATGGAACGCACAGAACAAATAAGATTATTGGCACAATAGTCATTGTATTGAAATGTTCGAAACAATTTAAATATCTCGGCTTTCGGACGATTCGCTGTTATCTTCTCCACTGTGTGTTTATTAATGTTTCAAGACTTCACTGACACAGTTAAAGTGATTTTTATTTTGTTATTTTTTCAGTTTTTAGTTCGATGTTATGCGCAACCCAGCGTACAATTTTCTGAGTACTCATATATATGTTGTCTTCAAAAGTTCAACAAGTCGTAAAGGTTCAATACATTTGATAACCGTTGTAATCTGAGATAGACACTTATATTTTTATATTTATTGAGGTTAAGGTTCTAAAACGGCGCATAACAAATATTTCGCTGAAATTGTTTTTCGTTGACCAAGAAGACTTTCCTTTAAAATCACAATTTTTTTTTAATAATGTTGGATATATGGTTACATACAACATAAGATGATTGCTTATATTTTATTTTGATGTGGCCCAAAAATTGTTTTTACCCATAGCATACAGTAAAACTGTGGGTTCCCACAACTTAATAATTGTTGGAGAAATTTGTATGTTTCTGCCATTAATTTGTGATGACAACAAATAATTGGTAGTTTTAAACATCAATTTTTTTTTTATAAATTAATTCTTTAAACCTATTTCAAGGCTCAATGTTTAGTAAACAACTGCAAAACAAGTTTTGAGCTTAAATCACAGACAGTAGGAATGAATCTAAATAATGCAATCTAATCATTTAAAAGGGAGGAAACTTAGTACATGACACCATCACCATACTCCTCAAACTAAATTTTGTTATATATACTACAATAATATGCAATACACTAATTATTATGGATATTAGGTCGGTTGGGCCACACAACGGAAGTACATATGTATGAAAGCCATAATATGAAAGTATGGACCGATCTCTTCAATAAAGTTCTTCCTGTGTGGGAAACAATACCACACGCCTATTGTAGTCTAATCAGAGTTTGCCGCAAGACTAAAATCTGTTGGCAAATTAGTATAGGGGCTATATTAGACCTTCGACTACTTTATCCCAATATCAGTAGCAACCAACATCAGCTAAAAACAAAATAATCTGCAAAGTGTCATCTAGATCGTTTTTTTCGACATACGACTTCATGAACACTTCAGTTAAAAGGATAGATGGTCATGTACATGTCTTAGTTTAAATATTAAATTAAATTTAATAGAAATTCAATAGTTAATAATTCTTAAAAAAAAATATTGGTGACAAAAAAACCTAGTGGCAAGGGTATACAAAGCAAAACAAATTCAAATTCCATTTCACATTTGCGAAAATATATATTTCAATATTCGCATTCGCAAAAATGGATATTTCAATATTCCCATTCGCTTTTGGAAAAAAATTTCGCAATATTTTTCCCCTTAAAATTATTTTTGTAAAGTCGTTAGCATCTGGTTATTTCCTTCAAAGGTGGAAAAGTGCAACCGTTGTTCCTGCTTTCAAGTCTGGGTCTAAAAATAATATTAGTAATTTTACCCCTATTTCAAAGTTGCCAAATATTGCACAACTTTTTGAAAAAAACTCGAATTGTTTACGCTAAATTAATGCTCAAATTAGTCCTTCTCAGCATGGTTTTGTCCATGGTAGATCAACATCAACCAATTTTGAGGTTTTTACGCATTGTTTATTAGCCACTTTGAAAAAGGCATTCAAGTGGATACTATCTATTCGGACTTTTCGCTTTTGATAGAGTTCTACAAGATTTACTTATTTTTAACCTCTGAAATTCTTAATTGGTTTCTAACTTACTTGTCGAACAGACAGTGCTCCGTGTTTGTCGACAATTTTTTTTTTGGATATTTATATTCCTACGACTGGTGTACCCCAGGGGATTTTGTTATATTGAATATTGATTTCTGCATTGAAAACATCTGTTATATGAGGATGACTTAAACATTTTTAAAGCTGTTCGGTCATTGAATGATGTTTGGTTATTGCAAGATTTGGGAATGAAATAAAAAATTATAAACCTTAGAAAAAATTATTTTATATTTTAATTATATTGAACAGTACTGGACTTTTTAAAGACCATGGTTTAAAATAGTATATTTGTGCAAAGGTCGATCATCACTATCCACTCACTGCTGCATACGTTTTCTGACTTTTTTCATGAACTCTAACAAAAATTTCGACATGTATTCTGCCAATTTCAGCCTCAATATTGATGATTAGGTCTTCTAAGGTGTTGGGACGGTTGATATGCACCTTCGACTTCAGGTAACCCCAAAGGAAAAAAATCACATTGGGCTAAGTCTGGTGAGCGTGCCGGCCAGTTCACATTACTCCTCAAAGAGATAAACCGTCCAGATAGCATTTGCCAGAAACAATTCATGGTAACCCTCTAATTTTATTGCCTGAAGTGCAGGCTGTAAAAAGTCTGGAAATGCCAAGAGCAAGTGATTGCTTCCGAGCAGAGCTTTTCGGAGATTGCAGTACTGCTGCTCTAACTCTCTCGATGTTTTGTGGTTTTGTAATCCTGCTCTCTAACGTTCCCCTACGTACACATGACACACTCCCTGCTGTTCTCAATGAAGTTACCTAATTTACAATTGATTGCCGTCCAGAAACACGTCAGCCCGAGCGAACAGCGAATCGTAAACGAAAAGCACGCTGCACTGCAATGATCAAGTGCGCATTTGAAAAATACGCTTTAACACAATATTACCTGTCCTCACGTGTCCAATGCCTGATGGCAACTGAAAGGTAGACGAATACAAATCTCCCGTCAGGCACTTTAATCCACGCACACTCTCCACTCTCTTCGCCCAACAGTGCCACCACAACCGCGCTCTACCCTGTAGATTTGTATCCTGGTCAAAATGAAACCATTTACCTTTCAACCTTTCTAAATGTTTGCATATGACATTTCCTAGATGCCATTACAATATTTCTAGCCATAATTTGGAACATGATCATTACTTGGTGTGGTTTTTTAATATTGTTAGCCTTTACTAGTCACTTAAACTATATTATTCCAAAGGTTTATTCCTTGATGTATTTTATTCGCAAAAACACAACTGAATTGTCGGACCATATACCAAAAAAGTTTTATTTTGCTCAATTGTTCGCTCGAGAGTGGAGTATGCGTCATTTATTTGGAGTCCCAGCGCTGCAGTTCGTATGAAGAGAATTGAGAAAATTCAAATGTCTTTTATAAAATTTGCTGTAGTTTAACTAAATTTTTCGGTTCCTTGACCATCTTATGAAAGTAGATGTTTGCTTATTTCGTTGAAATCTCTTAAATCTAGAAGAGATATTGGGTCCGTAATGTTTTTACACGGCATTGTCAATGGCTTTATTGATTGTTCAGAGCTATTATCGTTCATTCAATTTCACATTTCTGGCGAAATCTCATTCCTTAAGGCATTATATATACACGTTTTCATATAGATACACAGTTTGCAACTACGAGGGCGACTGCAAAAGTAACTGGCCTAACATAAAAAGTACCTTTTTTGGAATTATTATTATTTATTTTTCAACATAATCCTCTTCCAACTCAATACACTTCATCAAACGTTTTTCAAGTTTTTTAATTCCATCCGAAAAATAAGACCTTCAAAATATGCCTCAGTTTCAGCAATAACCTCGCTATTGGACGAAAATTTTTTGCCACCGAGAATTTTTTTTTTAAATTTGGAAACAAGAAATAATCAGAAGAAGCTAAATCTGGACTAAATGGTGGATGCGGAGCAATTTCAAATCGTAATTCGGCCAGTTTTTGTTGAGTTAAAAATGCAGTGTGTGAAGGAGCATTATCTTGATGAAAAAGAACTTTTTTTTCTAAATGCGGTCGTTTTATCTTGATTTCTTCACTCAACCGATCCAATAATGCACAATTATATTCACTATTTATAGTTTTTCCTTTCTCAAGATAATCAATAAATATTATACCCCTTGCATCCCAAAATACTGTGGCCATTACTTTTCCTGCTGACTTAACAGTTTTCGCCTTCTTGGGACCACTTTTACCAGCTTCTATCCATTTTTTTGACTGTTCTTTGCATTCTGGGATGTAGTGATGGATCCATGTTTCATCAACAGTTATGAATCGGCGCAAGAACTCTATTGGATTACGCTGATAAATCGCTAAAAGCTCCTCGGAATTGGTCCAACGGACGATGTTTTGGGGCAAAGCCGTTTGTTGGCTTTTCACCTTTTTCTCGGATAGCTTTTTCATGTGGAGTTCATCATGTAAAATACTCCAAATTTCAGGATTTCACGGTGGAGTATGATGGTGCATTATCACCATGAACAGAATCCAATTCATCTTTGATTAATTGTGGCGTATAACCTTTCATATAAAAGTGTTTAATTACCGCACGAAACTCTTTATAAATAAATGGTCCGATATGATCCACACGTAGAGGTGTCCATACTGCATAGCGCTTAACTTATGCCAAACCAGAAGTACACTGAAAGAATTTTATTCGTACAATTTACGCAAAATTCTTTTTTTATGTTCTTCTTACATATATTCTTCATATTATTGACTAAGTTTTTCGCACATTTTGTTTATGAAGGATTTTTTTCTAACCGGCTTCTTTAAAGGAATATTATTTGTCCTTTTTATAACTTCCACGGAATGAACATAAAAATTCTAAGACATCTAGCCATGTCCGTCCGTCCGTGTGTCAGTTGAAAGCACGATAACGATCAAACGAATCAATGGGCGAAATAGACCTAATGGGAAGGAAGTTCCCATTTAAGGGACGAAAGGTTCCCCTGTAAAAAGTAAAATTTTTTAAGTATTTGCTGAGCAAATAATAATTTTTTGTGCACGAACAGTGTCGGAAACTTGTGCTGTAAGTAGGGACGGTACTATATACCTTAAACAATGGCAAGGTTACAGGACGCTTTGGCTTATGTGGCCCAAAAAACATATCACATGGTCAAAACGGGCGATTAATTGTCAATATGGACATATGTGTTCTCAATTTAAACCATATTTTGCTTGAAATCCAAATATAAAGTAATTTTTATGTTTTAGATAAGGAATGGACGATTGGGCCAAAATGGGCCGAAAAAACGTACCATTTTTTGCGCAATTTTAACATGTTTAGAATATAATTTTGTGCCTACGTAAATGATTATTTCTGATTAATTTAAATTAACCTTGTGCATAAGTCATTTGTTTTGGCCGAAGGCCGAAGTTATCGCTGCAAAAGATTGCGTAAGAAAAACCATAGAATAAAACCTGTTCAACTCGTAATAAAACAAAACGAACCAAAATGTTTTATATTTTTCGTGAAAATTTTTCAAAAAAAATATTGAATAAATTTTATAATTTTTACAAAAGCATTTTTTGTTTATTTTGAAGTTATACTAACAACATTTCATATAAAATATCCTAAAAAATTGTGAAACAAATTCATAAAAAATAAGACCATTTTTCATTTAGTTCTTAAAAATCACAAATTTTTAATTTATGTGATTTGTTTTGTATTTATTGTGAAAATTTTTATTTTAAAAATTTCGTTATTTATATGAAATGTGAGTTTATCGTGATTTTCACGATCATAATTTTTTTCAGTGTAAAATGTGACAGGTGGTGTGTTACGACCTCAAATTGGGTGGGACCTTTAAACTGGGCTATATGTCACTTAGGCTAAACTGGTGTAAGACCATTTTTAACTATAGTTGCTTCAGTGTCCTAAATACAGAAAGGCCATTTTGTGGGAGCTATTCAAAAATATGGGCCGGTAAGGTCCAATTTTACCGCAGTTGATAACTGTTCGAGTAAAACGTTTTTTTTACAAAATTTGAACGTCATTGATCCTCATTTGTGGCCAGAGCGATAGCCCTCATTTATCATAGAAAGCGTACATCGATGTAAAGCAATTTAAACCGGGTTCGTCTCTGAAAGTGCGCATTTGACAAAGTTTTGACAAGTTTTGCAAAGTTTTGAATCAATAATTAGTTTATTAGACTGAACAGACGGTAAGATCAATAAAAAGTCATGGAGTCACAAATGTTAAAGGAAATACTCAAAACCTTTGGTCTCTTTATATACTTTATAGGGTCGCAGCTAAGAATTTCAAGGTCTAACAAACCGTATGACAAACATAAATAATTTTTCCATCCTAAGGTGGAGATTATAAAAAATTATGTTCACATTGTAAAATCGTGTGTAAGAAACATTATTGAATATAAATGTGCGTTGGGTTGTCATTGATACTGTTACTGAACTGAGCTTTGTATACCCTACATCATTCTGTGGTACATGTTAGTTTTATGGATTCGAAATAAGCTATCGAAACAAAACATGGCTTTAACACTTTGCTTCATTTGATGTTACTAAATTTATTTTTCACAACTTTAAGTATTGCGTGTTTTTGTATAAAAGTATAATATCTTGTTGGAACATTTCAATATAAATCAGGTCCGCTGATGCCGCTATTACAGAATTTGGTTTTAATAAGCTAACTTTTTCGACTCGGTAATGCTTGGTCGAACATTATTTTTTGAAAATAATTTCCTTCAAATGTTGGCAACTGTATTATGGAAATGAGCGTTCGGTGTTCTGTGATGAGGCCGATTTCTGGCTCAACGGCAAAGTTAATAAACAAAATTGCCGCATTTGGGCTAAAGAGCAACAAGAAGAGGTTCAAGAGGTGTCATTATACCCAGAGAAAACCACGGTTTGGTGCGGTTAATAAGCTGGTGGAATCATCGGTGCATATTTTTTCAAAAATGATGATGGCCGGAACGTAACCGTGAATGGTGCTTGCTATCGCGATATGATATCGATCTTTATGCTACCTAAATTGAAGCCCGTAATCTTGGCGGCACTTGGTTTCAACAGGACGGTGCCACTTGCCAAACAGCTGCTCAAACAATGGATCTATTGAGAGGTCATTTCGAAAAGCTGCTAATTTTACGTTTTGAACTGGTGAATTGGCCGCCTAGATCGATGGATATCACACCTTTAGACATTTCTCTTTGGGGTTACGTAAAGTCCAAAGTCTATGCTGACAAACCAGCTACGATTCAGGTTTTGGAAGTCAACATTACGCGTGTCATTAAAGCCATACCGGTCGAAATGCTCGAACGAGTCATCCAAAATTGGACCCTCAGAATGGAAACGCTGAGGCTTAGTTGCGGCCACCATTTGAAGGAAATTATATTCAAAAAATAAATGCCATAAAATGTCCTTTCAATTAACCAATAAAGATTCCACACTTGATTTGAACTTTTATATTTTTTTGTTCTGAAAAAATACCTCTAAATGAATCACCCTATTTATTATTGATGGTCGTTAAATTCGAAGACTATGAGCGTCCATGTTGTAAGCACGGTAGCGGTCAAACGAATCAATCAGGGATCCTGAAACATTTTATGATGATGGATTTTGGTCATAACCTGTTTGGGACTGTAAACGGGCGAAATCGGCTCAGGGTGGAAGCTTTCTTTTAAGGGACAAGGTACGTTGCAAAAAAGTACACGTTTTTGAGTATTTGCTTAGCAAATATTATTTTTTTGTAGACAATGGTTATAATGGGTACTGCTATTAGGGTCAAACTAAGTGCCTCAAAAATGTTGCAGGACTTTTTGGCTCAAAAAACGTAGCGCTTGTTTAAAACGTGCGATTGATAGTCAATATGTACTCAAATTAAAGAAATTTCTGCTACGAATCCAATATAGAGTCATTTTTTCTTTAAAGGCCTAAAAAATGCACCATTTTTGGCGCTTTAATTGCGATGGGACTGTGAAAGGTATACTCGTATAGTAAGGTTCGTCCTGGCCGAATTTAACGACGATTTTACTTGTTCTTTTTGACTTAGCCGCTGGACCAAAAATGAGCCTTGTTCAAAAGTGGGATCCCATCAGCATTCGGTTTCAGCCACGCTAACTTGGTGGTTTTCTACTCCTTGTGGTATTTTTTTATCACCAAGATACTTTGTTTTGGAAATCCAGCGATTTTTTCAAAGAATCACTACTGTTGCGATATTAACTACTTTCGCGTAGCGCCTGTAGCGGTTTTTACTTAAAAAACTATTATTATTCTTCTTAGCATAAATTGTCTTTGGAGTTTTTGAGGTAGTAACTTTTCATCCCATTAAACCTACTTAAATGAAGATGATGCAGAAATATATCAGGATTTTTAAACAATCGCTGGCTTACGTTTTTCACAAGATCTAAAAAAATTGTTGTAAGTTTTTAATTACACCAAACCAAAGTTATTTTTTAAGAGTGGTCCACCCATAATGCATGACGTAAATTGTTAGTCACGTCAAGTTTTTTGCCCAACTTAATTTGACATTTCTTTGATTCAGTGTTTGACAAACTCAACCAAGAAGAGGTACAAAATAGAGCAGCGCCTTAATATAGTTGAAGCCTTTTACGAAAATGGGCGTTCATGCATTTCGTGCACTTCCCGATTCTTTTTGTCAGCATAATCGACCAAAATTCCCAAATCTGGAGAATTGTGCGCAAATATCTGTCAATCAGGTCTGTAGGAAATGTATTTCTTTCATAAGAAAAAATATTAAGATAATGCTCTGAAAACTTTTTGTTTAATTTACAATTATTAAAATCGTTCGTTTTAGTTGGCCTACTCTTTGTATACGTGACAGCGCATAAAGAAAGGGACCTAAGGGTAAAAAAACAATTTTCACTTTTTTTTGATGTGGACAACATCTGAGCATCGAATGAGACCGATCCCATGCCCCAAAATTGTTCCCTCCCAGAGATATGCGCGTTTTATGAAAGTGATGGTACACCAAAGATACACGTATTTAAATCTTTAAAATGGCTCTCCTGAACAAAACTGGTTTTTACCCTTAGGTCCCTTTCTATTTTGCGCGTCACATATGCATGCTATTATGGAGGGTATAAACATAAACTGTCTATGGTTAAGGGTATTGGCAAGTCGGATCAACAGTCTGCAATTTGCATACTTGTTTTGAACTTGCGTTTGTACATTTCCTAATAACATTTTTTGAGAATTCTGAGTAATAATTCTAAGATGTTAATTAATTTCTGGTTTACTAACGCCGTCATGCATAACGCGAATGAAAAAATAAGCGAGGCACTATAAACTCAAATGAAGTCTACTGTATTTAATAACATTGGCACTTTTGTATTAGAGTGTCCGAAAACCGACATTCCGGTTTTAATGTCCAAACCCGACAGTCGGTTTATTAGAAGTAGCTTAAACCTAGCATGTTGTATTACCTGTTTTTTTTTGCTGTCGAGTTTTTTTTAACTACCAAAAATATTTGCGTTTGGGCCAACCTTAAGCGTACCGCTCGACTCAGATTCACTATTTGATGCAATTTAACGATGTCTGTCAGTCTTCCTTCCGTCTGCTGACAATCATGAGCTTGCAATGAAGCTACAAGTCGCAATTGTTGTCCGATGTTTTAATGAAATTTGCACAAAGGATTGAGGCTGCTGACTTTTAAGAAAATGGTTAAAATTTTAATATAATTTGATATATATAGTTCCACATATAAATATAGATATGGCGTTACGTCAGATAAAAATGTGTTATAACGGTCCACGATTTGATATGGCCCCAGTACAAAAATTCTTCCCGATATTACATACAACCGCTCTAGAACAACTATATTACTTAGTAGTGACATAAATACTGTTACAACATTGAACACACATATCCCGTTAATGTAATATGCGACGGTCCATTTCTATGTGCGCTTAGAATCGTCGACTTCACTTTCATAAAACGAGCATATCTCTGGGAGGGAACACTTTTGGGGCATGGGATCGGTCTCATTCCATGCTCAGATGTTGTCCACATCAAAACAAGAAAAAAAATAAAAATTGATTTTTTTATCCTTAGGTCCCTTTCTCTATGCGCTGTCACATATGGGTTTTAAAACCTAACCTCAATAAAGTAAGTCTGTAACGGGATTTTAAAATTGTTTCAACTTCCATCATGGAGTGGTCAGATGATGATAATAGCGCTTTTCAAGTGTGAAATGAAAAAAGCGATATTTTCAAAACGCTCCGGCCACTAGGGATTAGCCGCATGTTTATCTACGATGCACAAAACTGTTTGAGGAGACTGGAGATGTAAAATATCGCCTCCGGCCGGGCCGCCCACACTCTGTTCGAACACCAAATGTCATCAAAGCCGTTAAATAAAGAACTCACAGAAATCCGCTCCGAAAACAGAAAATCATCGCCCGTGAGATGAATATCACACAAAAGTCCATGAGTCGAATCATTAAAAAAGACTTGGGACTTGGGGCTTACAAACGACGTAACGGACATTTATTGACTGCAGCTTTAAAAAAAAATTAGGATTGAAAAATGCAAACGTCTTTTGGTGAAGCACGCTGATAACAGAAAAATTTTGTTCACCGATGAAAAAATATTTACCGTTCAGGAAGAATTTAACAAGCAAAATGAAAGAGTGTATGCGCGGTCATCTAAGGAAGCATCTGAACTGATCCCAAGGGTGGAAAAGGGTCATCACCCAGCCTCATTCATGGTTTGGTGGGGTGTCTCTTACGATGGGGTCACTGAACTGCATTTCGGCGAACAAGGAGTCAAAACATCGGCCAAAGTTTACCAAGAAACCGTTTTGGAAGCTGTTGTGAAGCCTCTTAACAATTCCCTGTTCCAAAACCAGCCATGGACTTTCCAGCAGGATTCTGCGCCGGCCCATAAGGCTAAAACGTCCCAGGCCTGGCTTCGAAACAATTTGCCAGCGTTCATTTCCTCTGAAGTATGGCCCTCAGGCAGTAGAGATTTGAACCCATTGGATTACAAATTGTGGACGGTTTTAGAGGACAAGGTTTGTCACAAAAGATAGCCCAACATTGGATCCCTTAAGACTGATTTGGTTCGAGCTGTGGCCAATTTTCCAATGGACGAGGTTCGAGCAGCTATCGGCGATTGGCCAGTGCGATCTAAGGCGTGTGTTACGGCAAAAGGCGGACATTTCGAATAGGTAGAATATATAAATATATTAAAAAATATTTGGTCCAAAAACATTCAGTGCTTTTAATCTACAGCATAAAACGTGTGTTACAGTATTTATGTCCCTTCTAAGTAAATTAATTTGGCTGTAAAAGAAGTACTGATAATTTTTTCAAATTTCTGGTGTTATTGTGCTGGCTGAACTTTGTCATTTAATAATGGAACACCATCCGATTCGTTTCCGCTTCTCCTAATGGGCTGAAATTTGGCAGGAGATAAGAAATTTTACCGAAAAATCGTGTTTTCAGAAGTTGAAGTTGTCATTGAAGAGATTCGACCAGAAACAATCGAAAATGAACTAAAAAATAAGGTTAAACGGATGAGGTGCTGCCGAGCCATATGGACGATATTGTGTTCCATTATTAAAAGACAAAGTCACCCTTACATGGGCATATAGCTTTAAAATAATTCAAAGATACTCTCACAAAAACAAAAATAAAATTATTTTTACAGTTTAGCACAATTTAAGTGACAAACACCATAACACGACATTATTTTTTTTAATCTAGGTAAGAGACCATTTAAGAGGCCCAAAAACCTGTTTTGGCTTTTCTGCATATTCAAAAGTAGAGGGTATTATGTAGTGGCCACGCCCTTCTTTAGTTATTTTACTCCCTTATTTTTAAATAAAAACTAAACCAACATTCGTAGCAATTGATTTTATTGCGTTCAGCGAAATGGGTACAATAACTTCACGTCTGATTGGGTAAATATTTTCCATTCAGCAAAAGGCTAAAACCGAAATGTCGGTTTTTTACTATAAAAAAACCCGACAGTCGGTTTTTTAAGAACACAATTTAAAAAAAAAACCCAAACTACCGTTGTTCAGAAAACCCCAGGTTTTGAACACTCTATTTCATGTGTATAACAGCTCGGATATGAAGGAATTTAATTGATGAAACTTCCGAAAGGTAACATCTCCAGCCGCATTTTATGCAAATTTAAATATTTTATGAATCTTGTAGTAATTTTTGGTGTATACTCGTACGTATAAGACACCACACTTGTCAGTACTGCCATAGGGTAGGAAATGCCAAATGCGAAGCTTTTCTTAGCTAAGCTTTTAAATGGTAGCTGGGTTGTTGTCCCTGCTATACACGACCGATTGTGTGGTAGCTGTACGTAAATACAACACGACAAAATACAAAAAAAAAATAATAACAATAGGATGTATCGAGCATTTGCTCAATTTGATAATCGCTGATATACTATTATCCAATTTAAAATGTTTTAAGATTCAACAGTCAAGCAGTTAAATATAGTCTAGCCTTTCCAGACTGATTATGTTACAACACTTAGTCCAAATTACTTTTTGGGAAAAAAAATCTACACCAAAAGTTTTAATGCAGTTAAAGTAGCAAACTCGGAAACCCTTTTTAAAAAAATCGGCGGTGGATTTTTTTTACACTGGCCTACAATGATTCACAGGTCAAGTCAGCAACTATGTGGAAAATTTAATGAGCGATCTTAAAAGATTTTGACTCGCTGAATCCAAATCTGGCTTCGAAAATTTCCTATCTTTTCGCTTTTCCGAGATTTAGGCCCCGAAATGTTCAAAAAGGTGATTTTTTAGGACTTTGGATGTCATGGTGCGCAGACTACCATGGGAATTTCGAAAATCCACTTATGCAGCTTTAAAGATCTATACTTCCGCTTCGAAAATAGCTCTTAAAAAATACAACATCCTCTTACCAATCTACAGTTATCGTCACCTTAATATTTTACCTTTTTTTATTTTCTCTTAAAAGATAGCCCTTTTAATTTTTAAAATTACCTAAACGAAGCCCAGAGTCCTACCTTTCCGAAGTTATGACTATTTGACTGGAATGTAAACATTATTTTTGCTTTTTTTTTGGAAACAAAATCCGGCAAACCGCTTACTGGTTCTAAAATTAGCAATTTTACCTTTGTACCCTCCGACCACCAATCCGAAAATTTTCAAACCGCTGCCATTTCGCCCCTTGCATTTTCGGGCATGTTCGTAGATGGACATATTTTCATAAAATGAGCTAAGAAATACGCTGGTGAAATTTGTCCAGTCGGGAATGAATCACCCTGTATAAGTACGGCAATCATACCATATGATTAAAATTTTTACAAATATGAATATGGTTTCTGGAATTATGTTATTGTTGCGAATCTTACGCAATAATAATATCTGTAAATTTATATTCCCATAACAAATTGCTTAGGGTTAGTATAAAAAAAGCTTTAATAAATCAATCACTTACGTTTTGCAACGGAATTTTTTATATTCTTTCATCAATTTATTTACTATAATTTAAATTTAACGTATTTTTAAAAATAGTATATAATAATCTTTTGGAGAATATAACTCTAATGAATAATGTTAGAGATCATATTATGGTGGTGGTGAATCATACTTTGGTTGTAATAATCATACTACGGCTGTATTTGAAACAAACTATGGTTGTAAGGATCATTATGTGGTTGAAGGTATCATAATATGGTTAGATATGAATCATAATATAGTTTTGTGAATTACCTTACTATAATTGTTGTGAGTATAATAATATTGTTGTGCCACAACCATATAACCAACATTAGTATGATGTTCTCTAAATATTGTTACCCCAACCATACTTTTTTCTTCGTGCAGCTTCGGTATTGCGACCTGTTGTTTGTTTCCATCGAGAGACAAGCAGGCATGTCTAGGTCGTCTTAGATTATAATGACGAATTTTAACATATATAACTTAGAGTTCTATGATCAATATTTCGGGGTTTTGCAATCGGAACGACCAAGTGAATACGAGGGTTGCTATATATATTTCTGGCCTAGGCAACATTTAGTGTTTCCTAGCGCCATCCGACATTTCCATTGGAAAGTTTTTTTTAGCTTAAACGTACTCAGAACGTTTTGACGAACGACCATCATCTGTGATGTTTACAGTGACCAGAAAAAATCAATTTGGCAAAAAAAATGGAATTAACTCGTGAACATTTTCGTGCTATCATTTTTCACAACTTTCGACGTGGATTATAAAGACAAGAGTGCATCGATGGACTTAAATATTTGAATGACGATGAAGCAACATCCTATAGCACTGTCAAAAACAGGTTTAATGAATTTAATCGTGGCCGACGCTCGCTCAAAGAGGAAGGTCGTCCAAAAACGGCCGTTGTGCCAGAGAACATTGATGCCGTGCGTGAACTGATGATGCAAGATCGTCATGTAACATACCGTGAGAGGCATCCTTGGGCATTTCTTATACCAGCATACATTCGATATTGCATGAACACCTGGCCGTAAAAAAAAGGTTTGTTCTCGTCGTTCAAAAAAAGATTCGTGTCGATTGGTGCAAAGAAATTTTGAAAAAATACGATCGCGGTGCTTCGAAAGACGTTTATTAGATCGTCACAGGTGACGAATCATGGATCTATGCTCATGAGCCCAAAATAAATCAGCAATCGACCGTGTGGGTTTTCGAAGACGAGCCAAATCCAACGAAAGTTGTTCGTGGAAGAAGCACTTTGAAGCAAATGGTCGCCTGTTTCTTTGGCAAAACTGGTCATGTGGCGACTGTTCAGCTCGAGCAATGTAGGATGGTCAATTCTGAGTGGTACACCACAATTTGTTTGTCTGAAGTCTTTGTAGAAATTCGAAAACCAAACAAGAAAAGACGAATCCTTGGGCACCACGACAATGCGAGCTCTCACGCATCGGCTGAAACCTGCGGCTTTTTGACCGGCCAAAACGTCGAATTGATGGGTCATCCGCCGTACAGAACTGAGTTGGTACCCAACAATAACTTCTTTTTATTCCCTCACATCAAGAAAAAAATGCGTGGTCAACGATTTTCGTCCAGAAGATGCGGTTGAAGCGTTTAAAACCATGTTTAAAGGTGTCTTAATCGGAGTGGAAAATGTGCTTCGACAATTGGTTTGAGCGCATGCAAAAGTGTATAAATCATGCTGGAGAATACCTTGAAAAACAATCAAATCATTTTTGATGATAAATATTCGCATTTTCATTATTAGGCCAGAAAATATATAGCAGTCCTCGTATACACTCTACCCTATGAATGAGGGTATAAGCAATTCCGTCAACATAAAAATATCACTCGTTTATCTAAACATTCTCAATGCGATAAATCGGCAAAACAATTTTAATGAACTTTCATATGGATTTTCTCAAAGCAACACCGTCCAACGAATAGCATTTTTTCAGATTCCAATTTAGAAGACATTAAAATTTAATTGTGATTAAAGCAGATATTAAATTTGCTTGACCCACTCTAATCCACATGATATACATATATGCATATATCAACTGTAATATTTATTTCGAAAAAATCAGCAACAACAAAAACGAAAAATCAAAAAACAAAATACTAAAAAGACAATTTCGAGGAACTACAACAAACTGCGAATAGAGACGATTAGATAAAAAGAGAGAAACCACACTGACTCATTGCTTTAGACATGCTTAAGATTGATTAACTGTAGACAAATGTTTGCGACTTATTAGTCGGTGACTACCATCGCATCTACTAAAGAACAAGCGTCACTGATCGCTGGTTCTGTTGTGTTCGTGGTGAATCCCGCAGCATCAATTGATAGCATCTGTAAATCCCAATCACTTTTTTGCTCCTCCAGTTATCGCGCACAGTGCAGTAACTACTCTCGATGAATGTGTCCAATATTAGGTGTAAAACGAACGAAAATAGTAGGAAGGCCACTTTACTATATAAATTGAGATTTCGGTTGACTTAAAATCACAAGACTTCCAGCATCCCTCTAAAGAAGTGTTTTAAAAATTAACAAACTCAACTGAAAATGTTCTCAAAGTGTGTTGGATTCGTTGTGATTTTCACCCTTCTGTCAGTGGCCCATGCCCAATTCAGCGGTTCTCTCACATCAAATAGCGGTGGCGGTCAAGATGCCTTCCTGAAATTTGGCCGCCAGTTTGGAGATAGCAATCGAAATTTTGGTGGTGGCCTGTTTGCCAGTGGCAATACTTTGGGGGGAGCAGTGACAAGAGGTGGCTTTTTGGCAGGCAATGTGTAAGTAGACTTCTAATAAAAATACAGTTAATGGTATTCGTATTATATTATAACCGTGGGAATTAAGATTATTAAACTTGCTTTTTGTTTTCTAGAAACGGTTTCGGTGCAACGCTGCAACATTCGAAGACGGATAATTTAGGCTCTGTTTTCTCGCAAAATGTTCGCGCTAATATTTTGAGTACAGGCAACCATAACTTGGATGCGAATGTCTTCCATAGTCTAACACATTTGGACAATGGTTTTAAATTCAATACAGTGGGTACTGGGCTTGACTACAGTCATGCCAAGGGACATGGAGCATCGATCACAGCTTCTAGCATTCCACAATTGAATATGAATACTGTCGATTTGTCTGGCAAGGCAAATTTGTGGAGATCTCAAAATCAAGCCACCAGTGTTGATTTGACTGGCGGAGTTTCGAAGAATTTCGGCGGTCCTTTAGATGGGCAGATTACCAAACATATTGGTGTGGGGCTCACAACTCAGTTCTAAGATTAAGTTAATTTTTACCTAGTTTGTAAAGCATGTAACATTATCTAAATTATTTAAATATATAGAGGTATTTTTTTCGAAAAAAAAGATAAAAATTCAAATCAAGTGTGAAATCTTTATTGGTAATTTGAAAGGACATTTTATGGCATTTATTTTTTGAAAATAATAACCTTCAAATGTTGGCAACTGTATTATGGAAATGTGCGTTCGGTAAGGAACGGGAAGATCCGCAGTTTTCGACCAAAATTTTGTTCAGTGATGAGGCCCATTTCTGGCTCAACGGCAAAGTCAATAAACAAAATTGCCGCAATTGGGCTGAAGAGCAACAAAAAGAGGTTTAAGAGGTGTCATTATACCCAGAGAAATCCTAGGTTTGGTGCGGTTTACAAGCTGGTGGAATCATCGGTGCATATTTTGTCAAAAATGATGATGGCCGGAATGGTGCTCGCTATCGCGCCATGATATCGATCTTTATGCTACCTGAAATTGAAGTTCGTAATCTTGACGACGCAAGGACGGTGCCACTTGCCATACAGCTCTTCAAACAATGGATCTATTGAGAGGTCATTTCGAAAAGCAGCTAATTTCACGTTTTGGACCGGTGAGTTAGCCGACTAGATCGTGTGATATCACACATTTAGACTTTTTTCTTTGGAGCTACGGAAAGTCCAAAGTCTATGCTGACAAACCAGCTATGATTCAGGTCTTGGAATTCAACATTACGCTTGTAATTTACGCCATACCGGTCGAAATGCTCGAATGAGTCATCCAAAAGTGCACCCGCTTAATGGAAGCCCTGAGGCGTAGTTGCGGCCAACATTTGAAGGAAATTGTATTCAAAAAATAAATGCCATAAAATATCCTTTCAAATTACCAATAAAGATTCAACACTTGATTTGAATTTTAATATTTTTTTTTGTTCTGAAAAAAATCCCCTAGATGGATCACCCTATACATAAAACATTTTCTCACTCCAAATCGTAATTAAATCTTTTCACTAATTAGACATAACAAAACGGCAATCTATCAAATTTCTTGGATCAATACTGACTGAAGACTAAAGCATCTTATACTGGCAAGGCTTAAAGAACCCATCATATAAGCTAGTGATCCAATGGATCCATCACACTTTGCCGAAATATTGGTTAAATTTTAAGGGCCGATGTTGTATGTGAACCACACCTAAACGTCAAGTTTTTTCTGCATTTCATTCGACATTTCTTAATTTCAGACTAACTCAATTTGAATCAAGGGAAGATACACAAGCGAGCAACGCGTTTAAGTTATTTACTCTTATTATGAAAATGAAAATAAATTTTCGAAGAAAATCATCTTCTGTGATGAGGGTCATTTTCACCTTAGTGGATTCGTCAATAAGCAGAATTGCCGCATTTGGGCGAATGATAATCCAAGAGTGATTGTTGAAAAAACAATGCACCCACAGAGAGCGACTGTTTGGTGCGGATTATGGACTGGCGGCATAATCGGGCCGTATTATTTCCAAAATGAGGCCGGTCAGGCAGTTATTGTGAATGGTGTTCGCTATCGTAACTGTTTTTGGCCTGAATTGGAAGATATTAATGTGAACGATATGTGGTTTCAATAGGACGGTTTCACACAGCTAACGAAATAATGGCTCTTTTGCGCGACAAATCGACATCGGCCCTTAAAATTACCCACCCTTTATAGGCGTTTTGACTTTTTCATCATACGTATGGCATGATGAAATTAAAGATTTCGTTTGTAAAACCTCAAATTTGATTGGAAAAGTTCTAAGACAATCTAGCCGTCATCAATCTATCCGTCCGTCAGCCTGTGTGTCTGCTGAAAGCACGATAGCTATTTAATAAAATGAGATAGGATCCTGAAATCTTGCGTGATGATGGGTTATGCCACACAGTAACTTTCATTAAATTCTGATTTGTTCCACCCCAAATCAGTTGGTTCATTTCTTTGGTGGTAACAGCAAAATATCGGCTGTTACAGTCAGTTTTCGAAAATATTTATGAAATGCGTAAAATAACGCCACAAAAGCTTTCTCATTGAAATCTGATAAAATTTTCCACTTTTATGTCAGTTATATCCACCCTTATGTAGTTTAAATAATGAGGGGGAACATTTGTATGGTAGCCATAAATAAGAACACAGTCCGATTTTATCCAATGATATTCTCACATGGACATTAGATAATATGTGACAGCGCATAGAGAAAGGGACCTAAGGGTAAAAATCAAATTTCACTTTTTTTTGATGTGGAAAACATCTGAGCATCGAATGAGACCGATCCCATGCCCCAAAAGTGTTCCCTCCAGAGATATGCGCGTTTTATGAAAGTGAAGTCCACGATTCTAAGCGCAAATAGAAAGGGACCTAATCTTTAAAATGGCTCTCCTGAACAAAACTGGTTTTTACCCTTAGATCCCTTTCTATTTTGCGCGTCAAATATATGAGAATATCTGTTGCTTTTACAACACACACACGTTGTAAAAGATATCTATTGATGGCTCTCGATGGGGAATCTCTTTAGAGGTGGCAAAAGTGAGTTGTATTTTCGTGGACAATTTTGTGAAGAAAACTTGAAAAGTAAGGTTTACAACAGTAGTTCCCATTCGTTTCGGGAGAGACTGGCCTTATAGAGTTCGGTTTTACATTCAACAATTGCAGCAAGGCTTTCTGAAGAGGGTTGTCACGGACCCGAAATCATGATAAAAGTAGTGTGCAGCCACGAAAATCAATGTCACTTTGCCATTTTGTTAAAAACTTGTCTTCTATTTAAATATAGAAGCAAGAGGTCTTGAGCCGTTTAATCCCTGTTCAATTTTGTTATTTTTGTAAAATTAGTAATGATTAATAAGTCCCTTTACAAAAACCTATAATTTGAGTTATTCGAATATAACGATATATCCACAATCTATAACGTTTACTCAAACGCAGAATATCTGCTCAAATATGCACAGCTATTTCAAATCAATCTTGCTTTAATCCGCAGTCCTAGTCTTTTATTATTATTTAACCTATGTTTCTGCTGTTTATAAGCACAGTATGATTATTCATGTAAAAAACGGATAAAAGCCAGCGGTATCCGAATACACACTCAGTCGCAAAAATATATTTTAGCAGAAACAATCAAATTTTTAAATATTGTTAATATTGAGAACTTCAGCTATAAAGAATTGTCCGACGAGTATTTTAGCAACAAATAGAAGAAAGATGTTTTCAGTTACGATCAAAAAAAAGTAAATTCCAACAGCACCGAAATTCCATTTGAACTGTAAAATAAAATCAATGATTTCGTTAAAAACTTAAATAAGCGCTACAAAAAAGTACGATAGATTAAACATAGATAAAAGGTGGAAAAGTTGGCCAGGCTTTGACTGACACAATGGATTAATCCAGCTACCAAACCACATTAAGTCAGTTAAAGCAAAATCCCGAAAAAATCATTCGATAATACTGATGATACAAAAAAAACGATTTATAGATGACATACTTAAAATCAGTAAATATTGAATTTTTTGACCTACAGAATTAATATAAAACATTGAAACCAACAAGATTTTGACAAGTTTAAAAAAGAAACATGTCCAGTTTAAATTTCTCACATCTGGGTTGATTAAAGACGAACCAAAACAAGGATCAGGCAATACGAAGGATGGGAATACAGCAAGAAGTTTATTTTCTGATTTCAAAAAGACATCTGAAATAACTGGTGCTAATTCAAATCTCATTTCAATATTTAAAACAATTATTAATGTACTCATACTTGTGTAGAATAAAAAAAATTGATGCTTTAAAAATTGGTGGATATACCGAATGAGTGTTTAATACGTACAAAATATCCATAGAGAAATATGTCAGCAATAGTTCACAACACAGCAGTTTATCATGGAGGAGATGATGTCATTAAGCATCATTTTGTCCCAGATCTTTCAGAGGAATCCCAGGATTACTTATTTTATAGCGAGCACAATACTATCAAAATATTACGAAATTGTACAAGCGAACATCTACTTCATATTTTGATCCGCTCATCTCTAGCATTCGATATCAATGGAAAGCAAAACATCGGTACTTAGATGAAGAAGTCGTAAAGGATAGAAATAAAACGAAAGTAAATACGAAATATTTGCAGGCAATTCTTAACTTAACGAATAAAAATAATAATTTACTGCTTTTGTTATACACGTAAAAAATAAATGTTTTCCCTTAATGTTTGATTATTGAGTAGATTTATTCTGACTCAAGTTGGAGAACTCCGAGTCTCCTACCACTGATGGGGGAAAACTCTATTGTTTTTAAATTTTACCTCAGGCTGTAAAATAGATTTCTTTAGCTCTGGCGCTAAAGACCCAATTTTTTTAATTTAGAGTCTCTTACCTTGGGTAGGGGAAAACTCTTCGTTTTTAAAGGCTCGAATAGACCAAAAATTAATGAATGACACACGTCATTCCATGTTGAGTATTTGTAAGATACTAAATTTTATTTATACAAAAAGTGATTATATCAAATGTTGAAAATATTTCAAGTCATCTAGTATAACCTCCAGAAAAGATTACAAATCCTTTGAGGCAAAATATACTCGTACAATTCAAAATATACAATACAATTTTTAATAGTATGTGGACATCCCATAGGCTGGTATTCGTCACAAGTACTCGAAAAGTGTCACATTTCTTGTGTGTGCGGGCTGCTCTTATCACAGGTCATTATTACCATGTGGTATCGCATGATCTTGTGCGAGTGAACAAATAGTATCTAATGTATCTAATCTAAATTTAAAATATGTTCATCTTTGAACAATGTTATTTAATTAAAAGACAAAGTGACAATTAAAAAAATTCGCTATGCAAATTATTATTCTTTTCGTTCTTTAAATATAGAGGAGAACAATTTGTTCTCTAAATTTATTTTGTACTTTTAAATTTTTTTTTAATAAAATAGTTTATTTACGAGGGCTTATCTATTTATGTTTCGGGTCCGGCAATAAAAAGACAATAATTTATCATTGGAAATAGTTTTATTGTTTTACAAAATATTCTCCTTAAAGATCAATATTCTTTTGCATGCGCACAAACCAATTTTTGATGCACTTTATCCACTCCAATTGAGACACCTCCAAAACATGATTTTTAAACGCTTCAACGTTTCTTTCGGGCGATGAAAAACGTTGACCACGCATTTTATTCTCGATGCAAGGGAGAATTTTTAAACGCTTCAACAGCTGCTTCGGACGATGGAAAACGTTGGCCACGCTCGCATTGTCGTGATGCAAAATGATCCGTCGTCTCTTATTATAATTCCTCATTTCTTCGAACACTGTTGGCAAACAGAATTTACCTCTTCCACAAACAACTTTTGAAATTCGAAATTAATTTTGGATTCCTAGCAAAATTTGCTTTAATAATATAAGTACTCGTACATATTAGAGAGCCCATGAAATACATTGAAAAATGAAAAAGTTTTATTCTTTCCGCTCCCCGCACCTCGCTCTTTTTCTAGTACATTGGGCATCAAAAATAATATACGTGCAAAAATTGTTTAAATCGGATAAAAACGGGGCAGTCCGCCACGTTTAAAAATAAAATTACTAATTTACATTTGAAAAAAATTTTGACTCAAATTTTAAGTTTGACCTCTGAAAACACCATGAAGGGTCATAGCTAGATCAAAAATTGTGTAAGAGAAAAATGTTTGCCTGTATATTTGCAACACAAATGCTTAAGTTGTATTTTTCGAAAGTCGTCTGGCTTACGAGTTATAGCTTATCAAAGCTTGCAACTAGTTTTACTCCATCTTTAGGGCTGAAAGTCGTGACGGACTGGCCGGTTTCCATCCGATTGAAAAAAATTTTGCACGGATATTATTTTTGATGCCCAATATACTAGAAAATGAGCGGGGAGCGGAAAAAAATAACACTTTTTGTTTTATGGGTGATCCATACGTACTTATACTGACTATTAATCGTCTGCTTTGACCATGTGAGACGTTTTTGGGGCCACATGAGCAAAAAAGTACAAAAGCTATCCGGTATTTAGTGCGTCCCAAGAAACAGTATCTATTTTAACAATTCTCTTCTTTGCAAATTCTCTTCTATTATGCCTGTAACCCCAGGTTCAACCCCGGTTAGAACATCTTACAATGTTTTAGCGGCAACTTTACGAATAGTGATTTATCTCTCAGCCATGTAAAAACTTTTCTATAAAAAGCACAAGCCGTTCGGAGCCGGCGTTATACAGAGTGTCCCGGTCAGTGAGAATTGAATCGTGCACAGCTCACAGATTTGAGAGAAGTTCCCCCTTTGTTTCTTAAATGGGTGTTGTGGTACTTAAGTAAGCAAATTCGTAAAGAAGTGTACTTCTTACCGAGGTACCTTTATGCCCTTAAATGGAAACATTTAAGGGCATAAAGTGAAACATTTAAGGGCCGATTCCGCCCATTTACAATCTCAAACAGCTTATGGCCATTAGACATCATCATGCAAAATAATTTAGGATCCTAGGTTCATTTGTTTGACCTCTATTGTACTTTCAACAGACACAAGGACGAACGAACATGGCTAAATCGTCTTAGAATTTGATGAGATCAAGAATGCTTGTATATGTACTTTTTGGGATCTCCCATCAAAATTTCGTTGTGTTGCGGAATGAAAAATTTGATATTTTTAGCCGCTTGAAGGCAAAATGTAGCCAAATCAAGATAAACTACACGGATTCTTAAATATGATTACATCCACACATTTTGTAATTTGAATCAATTAAAAATTATTTCACACAAAAAGTTATGGTCGTTTGAATAGGTAACAATTCAGGTGATTGTTTATATTTGTATATTTGAATAATGTATGTATATATTCTGTATATTTCAATAATTTAAATAATGGCACATTCGTTACAATCTACGTTTAAAATAAAAATGTAAATTAATAAAATACTTCTTAGAATTGACTTGTAATCCCCACACCAATATGTTTGTTGGTCTGTCCATTGAAAGGACCGCCGAAATTCTTCGAAACACCGCCAGTCAAATCAACACTGGTGGCTTGATTTTGAGATCTCCACAAATTCGCCTTGCCAGACAAATCAACCGTATTCATGTTCAACTGTGGAATACGAGAAGCTGTGATTGATGCTCCATGTCCTTGGGCATGATTGTAGTCCAGCCCACCGCCCACTGTATTGAATTTAAATCCATTGTCCAAATGTGTTCGACTGTGGAAGGCATTGGCATCCAAATTATGATTGTTTGTACTCAAAATATTAGCGCGAGCATTTTGCGAAAACACAGAGCCAAAGTTATCCGTCTTTTGATGTTGTAGGGATGCTCCAAAACCATTTCTAGAAAATAAGCAGCAAGGTCAATAATCTAATAAACTACGATTATACTGTGGAAGTATAAGCAAAAGTTTTCGACTTACGAATTGCCTGACAAAAAGCCACCTCTTGTCACTGGTCCTCCCTGAGTGTTGCCACTGGCAAACAGACCACCGCCAACATTTCGATTGCTATCTCCAAACTGGCGGCCAAATTTCAGGAAAGCATCTTGACCGCCACGGCTATTCGATGAGAGGGAACCGCTGAATTGGGCATGGGCCACTGACAGAAGAGCGAAAATCACAACGAATCCAACACACTTTGAGAACATTTTCAGTTGAGTTTGCTTATTTTTTGAATCACTTCTTTTGAGGGATACTAGACGACTTGTGATTTGTAGTCAACCGACCACTCAATTTATATAGAAAATTTGCCGTCACAGTTTTATTTTTGCATTTCTGTGTAGATTGTTTTTGCGATTCTGCAGATAAGCGGTAATTGGTCACATCCATCAAGTAATGAAATAAATCAGTCAGGGTGTTTCGATTATTGGGGGAACACACAATCGTTTGGGATTCACCATCGCTTTCTAGCCTATCAGTTGAGGCTGTGGGATTCACCAAAGATTGCAAATAAAAGAACCGGGGAACGACATTGCTCGCAGTTGAGAGACGAAACAATACGCGTAAATATAATTAAGATAGCACAAGTGAAATTTGTACTTGTATGTAATACATTACTGTCTTACAGTCGGCCAAGGAATATTGAAAAAAACAAAAAGGGAAAACGAAATATAAAAAAAAAATCGAATTCGAGGAACTAAAAAAAATCAGGACCTTTTTATTGTATACCCTACACCGATGGATGGAGTTCATGCTAAATTTTCATTCCGTTTGCCATACCTCAAAATATTGACCGTTATTCTTATTGACCTTTTATAATTTTTGGAAGATCTAGCCATGACCACCGCCCGTGTGTCTGTTAAGGGCATTTTGTGTGATAATGGCTTATGTTAAAAATCTGTTTTGGATTTTAAAGGGGCGAAATCAGCATGGGGTGGGGGTTGGGGGTCATAGTTTCCCTTAAAGGACTACAGCTTCCTCATAAACAAGTTAATTTTTGCTTTACAATCATAATTTTTATTGAACAAACATTTGTTAAACCAGGAACTTTCAGTAGGGACCCACTTAATAACGGGTTTTCCAACAGGGACATAACAATTTCGTACGAGGGTTGCTATATATATTTCTGGCCTAGGCAATACCACTTAGTAGGGACATAAATACTGTTACACACGTTTTATGCTGTAAAATAAAAAGTACTCAATGTGTTTGGACGAAATTTTTTTAATATATTTATTGATGTATATTGTATCCAAAAAGAATCTACCTATTCGAAATGCCCGCCTTTTGCCTTTACACATGCCTTAAGTCGCACTGGCCAATCGACAATAGCTGCACGAACCTCGTCCATTGAAAAATTCACCACAGCTCGAACCAAAGCAGTCTTAAGAGATCCAATGTTGGGGTATCTTTTGTAACAAACCTTAACCTCTAAAACCGCCCACAATTTGTAATCCAATGGGTTCAAATCTGGACTGCCTGAGAGCCATTCTTCAGAGGAAATGAACGCTGGCAAATTGTTTGTAAGCCAGGCCTGGGACGTTTTAGCCTTATGGTGCGGCGCAGAATCCTGCTGGAAAGTCCATGGCTGGTTTTGGAACAGGGAATTGTTAAGAGGCTTCACAACAGCTTCCAAAACGGTTTCTTGGTAAACTTTGGCCGATTTTTCTGTGCAAGTTATCAGCGTACTTCTCCAAAAGACGTTTGCATTTTTAATCCTATTTTTTTTAAAGCTGCAGTCAATAAATGTCCGGTACGTCGTTTGAAAGCCCCAAGTCCCAAGTCTTTTTTAATGATTCGACTCATGAACTTTTGCGTGATATTCATCTCACGGGCCATGATTTTATGTTTTCGGAGCGGATTTCTGTGAATTCTTGATTTAACGGCTTTGATAACATGCGGTGTTCGAACAGAGCAAGGGCGGCCCGACCGTTGGCGGTCTTTCACATCTCCAGTCTCCTCACACAGTTTTACGCATCGGTAGACGAACATGCGGCTAATCCCTAGTGGCCGGAGCGTTTTGAAAATATCGCTACTTGAAAAGCTTTATTACAGCGATACGGTTCTCATTATCTGACCACTCCATGATGAAAGATGAAACAATTTTATAATCCCGTTACAGACTAACGTTTTTAGGTTAGCTTTCAAAACCCATATGACATTAACGGGGTGCGTTCAGGTATACTATTGAAATGGGTGTGTTCAATGTTGTAACAGTATTTATGTCCCTACTAAGTAGGTGTTGCCTGGCGCCATCTGACATTTCCATTGGAAAGTTTGAAATTTTTTTCCCATAAACGTAATCAGAACGTTTTGACGTACGACCATCATTTGTGTTGTGTACAGTGGCTTGAAAAAATCAATTTGGCAAAAAATGGAATTAACTCGTGAACATTTTCGTGCGATCATTTTTCACAACTTTCGACGTGGATTATCATGACAAGAGTGCATCGATGACCTAAAATACTTTTATGGCGATGAAGCACCATCCTAGAGCACTGCGAAAAACTGGTTTAATAAATTCAATCGTGACCGATGCTCGCTCAAAGACGAAGGTCGTGCGTGAACTGATAATGCAAGATCGTCATGTGACATACCGTGAGATAGAGGCATCCTTGGGCATTTCACCCACCAGCATACATTCGATACGTATTGCATGAACACCTGGACATAAAAAAGGTTCGTTCTCGTTGGATCCCGCACAATTTGACAATCGTTCAAAAAAAGGCTCGTGTCGATTGGTGCAAAGAAATTTTAAAAAATACGATCTCGGTGCTTCAAAAGACGGTTTAAGATCGTCACAGGTGACGAATAATGAATCTATGCGTATGAGATCGAAACAAAACAACAATCGACCGTATAGGTCTTCGAAGACGAGCCAAATCCAAAGAAATTTGTTCGTGAAAGGAGCACTACGAAGCAAATTGTCGCCTGTTTCTTTGGCAAAACTGGTCATGTGGCGACTGTTCCTTTTGAGCAACGTAGTACGGTCAATTCTGAGTGGTAGACATAAATTTGTTTGACAGAAGTCTTCGGAGAAATTCGAAACACGAACAATAGAAGACGAATCATTGTGCACCACGACAATGCGAGCTATCACACATCGGCTCAAACCAGCACCTTTTTGACCGGCCAAAACGTCAAATTAATGCGTCATCCGCCGTACAGCCCTGACTTGGCACCCAATGACTTCTTTTTATTCCCGCACATCAAGAAAAAAATGCGTGGTCAACGATTTTCGTCGCCAGAAGATGCTGCTGAAGCGTTCAAAAACCATGGTTTGGAGGTGTCTCAATCGAAGTGGAAAAAGTGCTTCGACAATTGGTTTGAGCGCATGCAGAAGAGTATAAATCATGCTGGAGAATACTTTAAAAACAATAAAACCATTTTTGATGATAAATATTTGCATTTTCATTATTAGGCCAGAAATATATATAAGCCCTCGTATATGTATAAAATTTTCTAATAGAATTTATTTATTATTTTTGCAGATTATAACTGAATTCTAAAAAATACCACCAAGACCTAGCATAACGACAGCAATACAATTTGCTCTTTACACAATTAGTCACATAAAATAGTCTTTTGATGTCGTATGAATCGAATTATATTTAAGTGGCAATCTCAATGAGCAAAACTGTAGATTGTGAGACACTTTAAATGTAAGAGAAATACACCATAATCAGTTACCGCTTATCAGTTGGACTATTTATCGGCCCATATTTCTTTAAGCATTAGGAACAAACTCCAAAAAAGGTCTCCGGGGCTTCTTATTGGACAATGATCGACTACCTTTCGCAGCCACTGGTGAAGCAACAAATTCATTTGTGCTAACTATGTAAGCAAACTATGTGCATTTTGCGCGGACATTGGATCACCCTGTATAAGGACAATAGATTAATATTTCACTTCCATGGTGTGCAATGACTCCAAACACTCAATCTTTTGTTAGATAATTGTACGATTACATAAATTCAACCTTCATAATGACCTTTTGGTAACCTTTTGCTACACATCCCCGTCACTCGTTGTTGTGAACAAAAAAATATTTGCATAATCCTTCGAAAGCAAACAAAGGAATCGAATGACTTTCCACAATGTCGGAAGATGGTTTTAAACACACTCTCATACACACACAGACACACACATACATGCATGCATATTTTCCACATAACTAGCTATGTATTAAGTGCACATAGAGAGAACATAGTTCAATGTATCCTTGTATCCCATACAATCAATTGCCAATGATCCAAAACCTAAGAAGGGGAAGAAATATTCGAACAAAGAAATTGAAATCACAACATCTCAGGCACACTCACACATATGCATTTGTACAAATACAACAAAAGATTTGCTTTAAAAGAAAACAAGTTATTGTTAACAACAATTAAAACGAAGGAAACCATCAAAAGGACCTGTTGCTTACTTACTGCCGTAAGAGATTGTTGTGGCTAAAGAGAATATGTCCTTCAGGGGTGGAAAATTCCTTTAAGTGTACAACGACAACTTAACGAAGGATATTTCTCCTTACTAGCACAAAAGGGGTGGAATACTGGGAATTTTAAAGAGAGCGCCTGCAAGTGCTGTTCTAATATTTGCCTCCCCATAAGAGGGTCTGTGCAAAAAGTAGAGAATTAAAAGGGGATGTGTCTCTCTCTGCAAAGGGAAATTCTGCATAAAACATTTTCTGAAAACTGTGAGAGAGAGGGAAATGTTTGAGGCCAACAACAGGAAGAACGTACACTGTATACGCTCCAAGTTTATATCTTATGCAGCATTCAAAGACAAGGAACATTCACGCAACATTCCACAGGTTGTGGTAGGACCAAAAACAAAACAAAAAACCTGCCAGCAAAGCTGTTGATAACTCCAACCTCCACCAGCGAGGCAATTTATGGCAAAGTTTAAGCAATTAATAAATAGAACAATGGAGGGAATCGGTAGTTTAACTCTTTAAATTTACTGACATGTTTAAATTAATTACACTTATAAAAACTTGTTTTTATAATTCGTAGTACAAAGCGAATATGTGAAATTACAAGAAAGTTTCATGGTACGGAAACATTTTATTTTTGTGTTCGTACGCAGGGTAGTTTTCGAATTTTGACGGTGCAACAACGATTAAAATCTACGTATGTTAGGGCTTTTCTAAGTCAACTGTCCAATAAAGGAAACTTTTCGAAAATGGTAGCACATACAGTCAACTCGCGAAAACGTGAACTATTTATGGTTAAGGTTGTTCACGTTTGCGATTTTATTCATGTTTTCTAATCCTATATATAAAGGGTGTCCTAAGAAGAGCGCAATTTTTAAATTTTAAATAAAACACAGATATTTAAGAAAAAATCGTGAAACTTTATTATATCGTAAAGTAGACAGAATGAGGTTATGTATGGAACAATATATCGTGCAGATGGCCGCCGCGGCTTTGCTGGCATGCACGCGATCTTTTAATGAAATTTTCAATGACCGTTTTGCATGAATGCTGCGGTATTTCATTAATGCAGCGTCCAATTTCGTCTTTTAAGGCTTGAGTCGTCGTCGGCTTATTCGCGTAAACCATCGACTTCAAAAAACCCCAAAGAAAAAAATCTAATGGTGTTAAATCGCACGATCTAGACGGCCAATTCTGATCTCCAAAACGCGAAATAACACGACCGGGAAATGACTGATGCAGCAATTGAATTGTTTCTCTGGCTGTATGACATGTGGCGCCGTCTTGTTGGAACCACATGCCCTCCACATTCATTTCTTCAATTCTAGGCAAGAAAAACTGGTTATCATTTCACGATACCAAACACCATTGACTGTTTGCGCTTGACCTGCCTCATTTTCATAAAAAAAGGTCCAATGATTCCTCCAGCCCAAAAACCACACCACACAGTGACACGTTGAGGATGCATTTGCTTCTCGTGAATCACTCGAGGATTTTCCGCACCTCAAATGCGACAATTCTGCCTATTTACGAAGCCATCAAGATGAAAATGGGTCTCGTCACTGAAGATGATTTTATCGGCAAAATCAGCATTTTCATGTTGTCTCTCCAATACCCAATTAACGAACTCCCTTTCGTGTAGCGCTCCATTTTTACTAACCTCGTACCTTCTACTAACAAACAATAACAATTGTTCAAATGTCAAACAATGACACTTCGAATGTTGCCAGATTTAAAAATTGCATTCTTCTTGGGACACCCTTTATTTCTGAACTAGGCAACACTTAGTGTTGCCTGGCGCCATCTGACATCTCCATTGGAAAGTTTGACATTTTTTACCATTAAAGTACTCAGAACGTTGTGACGTACGACCATCATTTGTGTTTTTAACAGTGACTTAAAAAAATCAATTTGGCAAAAAATGGAATTAACTCGTAAAATTTTCTTGCGATCATTTTTCACAACTTTCGACGTGGATTATTACGACAAGAGTGCATCGATGAACTTAAATCGTTGTATTGCGATGAAGCACCATCCTATAGCACTGTGAAAAACTGGTTTAATGAATTCAATCGTGGCCGACGCTCGCTCAAAGACGAAGGTCGTGTATGAAGGTCGTCCAAAAACGGCCGTTGTGCCAGAGAACATTGATCCGTGCGTGAACTAATAATGCAAGATCGTCATGCGACATACCGTGAGATAGAGGCATCCTTGGGCATTTCTTTCACCAGCATACATTCGATATTGCATGAATAAATAGCCATAAAAAAGGTTTGCACTCGTTGGGTGCCGCACAATTTGTCAATCGGTAAAAAAGGCTCTTGACGATTGGTGCAAAGAAATTTAAAAAAAATACGATCGCAGTGCTTCAAAGTACTTTTATAAGATCGTCACAGGTGACGAATCATAGATCTATGCGTATAAGTCCGAAACAAAATAGCAATTGACCGTGTGGTTCTTCGAATACGAGCCAAATCCAACGAAGCTTTTTCGTGGAAGAAGCACTTCGAAGCAAATGGTCGCCTGTTTCTTCTGCAAAACTGGTCATGTGGCGACTGCTCCGCTTGAGCAATGTAGGACGGTCAATTCTGAGTGGTACACCACAATTTGTTTGCCTGAAGTCTTTGGAGAATTTCGAGAAACAAACAAAAGAAGACAAATCATTGTGCACCATGACAATGCGAGCTCAAACACATCAGCTGAAACGATGAGCTATTTGACCACTCAAGACGGCGAATTGATGGGTACAGCCCTGATTTGGCACCCAATGACTTATTCTTATTCCCTTGCATCTAGAATAAAATGCGTGGTCAACGTTTTTCATCGCCCGAAAGAGACGTTGAAGCGTTCAAAAATCATGTTTTGGAGGTCTCTCAATCGGAGTGGAAAAAGTGCTTCGAAAACTAGTTTGTGCGCAGGCAAAAGTGTATTGATCTTAAAAGAGAATATTTTGAAAAACAATAAAACAATTTCCAATGATAAATTATTGTGTTTTTATTGCCGGACCCGAAATATAAAAAGCATCCTCGTACAAAGCCGTTATAAAAATAAAACGGTGTTCAAAATTTTAGCAAATAACACGAACTCGTTCACAAGTTATGTTGGCTTTAAACAGCACTGAACAACAGTCATTTTTTTGTGTGGGAGGTACCAAAAGGGCCTTGGCTAGAAATTCATTAAGTTAAGCTTACAATCCTGATAAAAGTGAACGTTTTTGCAACGTTCATTTGGTTCCTCAAAGAGAAAGTGTTTGTCCATGGGCAGATCTGGAAGTAAATTTGAACTAATATTTAAAGTAGGTCTATTCCAGAGAGTCGTGGAGGCTATAAAAATTATTCCATGTTTGGATTTCTGAGGATTTTAATTGGTTTCAGAACCCATAAGTACAGGTATATAACTAACCGGTTTATGGGCCCAAGACTCATCGGCAGTAATCACCTCAAAAAAAGGAAAAAAGGCGAACCTTATGTACCCTCCACCGTTGAGTGAATACTAATGTCCAAAAACCGGGGGTTTCAGAAATTCGGCATTCCGTTTTGAGGAAACCGACTGTCGAGTTTTATTTTACTTATTAAAACGGCATTGACCCACATTACGGTTTCAGCCCTTTTCTTAAGAATAGAAAATATTTTCCCATTCAGAAATGAAGTGATTGACCCCATTTTTAAACTCTGAGGATACACCAGAATCAATTGCAACGAAAAGGGGGTTGTTTTTTATTTAAAAATAAACTAGTAAAAGTCGGATATAAAAACAGGGTTACGAATACAAAATAAGATCCGCCTAAACTTGAGAGAAAATACCTTTGATTTTAGTACCCTTATGTCCGTATTTAAATGGCGCATTTTCGGCCTAAAACCCGTCATCCAAATTTAGCCAAAAGCCGTTTTAGGCCTCCAGATCATAAAACAGGAATAAAAAGAGTTCATTGGGTGCCAAGTCAGAGCTGTATGGCGGATGACCCATCAATTCGACGTTTTGTTCGGTCAAAAAGGTGCTGGTTTGAGCCTATGTGTGAGAGCTCGCATTGTCATGGTGCACAATGATTCGTTTTCTCTTGTTCGTTTTTCGAATTTCTCCGAAGACTTCTGGCAAACAAATTGTGGTGTTCCACTCAGAATTGACCGCCCTACGTTGCTCAAGCGGAACAGTCGCCACATGACCAGTTTTACCGAAGAAACAGGCGACCATTTGCTTCGCAGTGCTTCTTCCACAAACAACTTTCGTTGGATTTGGCTCGTATTCGAAGAACCACACGGTCAATTGCTATTTTGTTTCGGACTTATACGCATAGATCCATGATTCGTCACCTGTGACAATGTTTTAAACGTCTTTTGACGCGAGCCTTTTTTTTTGAGCGATTGTCAAATTGTGCGGGATCCAACGAGAACAAACCTTTTTTACGGCCAGGTGTTCATGTAATATCGAATGTCTGCTGGTGGAAGAAATCCCCAAGGACGCCTCTATCTCACAGTATGTCATATGATGATCTAGCATTATCAGTTCGCGCACGGCATCAATGTTCTCTGGCACAACGGCCGTTTTTGGACGACCTTCATTCACGACCTTCGTCTTTGAGCGAGCGTCGGCCAAGATTGAATTCATTAAACCGCCTGGCAACACTTAGTGTTGCCTAGGCCAGAAATAAATATAGCAACCCTTGTAGCAAACGAAGTAAAAAATAGAGTATACAATTGATCCTGAAGTGTATGGATGGAGGGTATAATAGAGATCTTGGAAAAATCAAATTTACCGTTTTTGAAGAGTTAAAACAAATAGTTTTTAGAGACAAATTATTTTTGATGTTCTTCTAGAAAGAAACAAAGTCGTTTACAAAAGTAAGCTATACTTTGTAAATTAACTATTTAAAGAAACAAAAGCGAAACATGATAAACATTTCGCAGCCAATAGAAGCGCAAAAAATATCATTGGTAGGGGTTTCATTCATTAAATTGTTTTGTTTCATTTCTGTTTTGTGTGTTTGAATGTATTTTTCTCTGACAAATGACTTCTAAACTTCATTTCTCCTAGAAAGGGCGACTCTACGTGTTTATGTTAAAAAGGGAAGCCGTTTGCCTGCAGCCATCATTTTTCTTTTGAATGAACGTGGGGTTGCTGCAACTGTAGCAAGCCACAAGAGAATATTTAGAAGAGAAAAAAAAACAACTGCTTTGAACGTTGTTGTTACTTTCAGTGGATGTATGAGTCATTTCAGTAAGTGTAAGTCGTCCTTTCATGCGGGAAGTTTTATTCGAAACGTACAGGTTTTTATTGGTTATTAACATGTCATAAAGTTGTAAAAGTGTTTTATTGTATAATTTCCATAAGGATTGTGGACTAATAAAGATAAAATAATTTTATATCAATCATTTGGTTTCTTTTTTTCTTCTTCTTCCTATCCAGATTGTATGCCAACGAAAGGCACAGGGAGCCATGGTATAAAATGAAAATTGCAAAGAAAATGAGATTTGTATGTAAATAAACGAACGTACATTGTAATGCACGGAAGCAAAAGTCATTTTGTCTTTGTCGGAAAAATGCAACTCGTTTTGAAACTTATAAGAAATTAAAAGGGGTTCGAAGCGAATACTCGGCTAGGCCGTACTTAGCGGTTTGTCCACTAAGTTGTCTCTGCAAATATTCCAAGCAATTGCTAAACACCATTAAGTGTTTTAACTTGAGCGGTCGGTTTGAGGGTAAATTCCCATCATGATGTGTTTCATTAAGAGAAAGCCGCAAATATTTGCATCATTTCTTTCGAAAATTCAAAATATTGTCATATTCAGCCCAAAAATGATATTGGAAAAATTTCGGAAAAATAATTGTTAGTGGGGTAGTTTCCAGTGCAAGAAATGCATCCAATGTAAAGAAGGTAGGGCTGCGACATCGACATTGATGTTTTATAGGCTGTTTCCACTACGGTCCACGTCCGCGTCCAAAACTCAATGAACGCGCGTTAAAGCCTATACAAAAAACATAGGCAGTTAGGTATGGGAAAAAGTCGCGTTCATATTGGACGCGTTTTCCGATAAGTCGCGTTTACTATAAATTCGATTATATTTGCAATCGAAACCCACCCATACCTATTAATGGCAACACCGCAAATTGCACATCCCTATTAAAACAGCTGTTTATCAGCATAAACATAAAGCGCTGCTGCTACTGCACATTTCCATTAAGCGCAATACCATTGGATCCTTATTTTCCACTGCGGTTAGCAAAATAATATCATGTTGTGACATTATCATGGAGTTAGATAATGTCACAACACAAAAATATTAAACTTTTCGCACCGCAAAAAAACAAATAAACACAAACAGCTGTTTGAACGCAAAACACAATGGAAACGCCATTACAAATTTTCGATAAATCGTTGACGTGGACGAGACCGTAGTGGAAACAGCCTATTACAAACATCAATGTTTTCCAAAAACATCGACTACTTTTAACATCGATGTTTTACCGACATCAATGTATTGTATCGATGTTTTTCTGTCTGACTGTGATTGTGACCAGTGCTGTAAAATTTGTACCATCTTGCATTTTTGCCTCTTTTGGTTTGCTCCTAAGTTAGGAAAAAAGGGACAAAAGATTGTAAAGAATGTGTACATTATTTCAGTCTTCAACTTTTGGGATGAGCATCACCAACTGCTGCAGGAGAATTAGAAGGCCAAAAAGAGATCCAGGGTTATTGATCAAATGGATACTATTCAAATACCGACAGAATTGGCTGCATATTTGAAAAGTCCTGTGTCTAGACTACATGAAAGTCCCCTGGAGGCATGGCATAGGGGATATGTGCCTAAAAACTCAGCTTTGATGAAGACGGCTAGAAAATACTTACCAGTTATGGCCACTTCTGTACTCTCTGAGAGAGAATGTTCTCGGCTGCTGGAAATATTGCTTCAAGCAGAAGAAGCTCTATCTCAGGAGAGAAGCTCCAAAATATTCTATTTTTACAAACTGTCAAATCAAAGTTTTGGAACCTTGAACAATAATCTTTTATATAATTTTGTTTTAGCAATATAAGTACATAAATAAAATAACTCTAGTATTAAGTTTTATATTTTTTTCGTCTTCGAATATGGTAACTTATTTGTTGATAACATCTACAAAAACCAAAATCCGTAAAAACATCGATGTTTTCGAAAAAAAATCTTCAACAAAACTTTATTTATTTTTTAACAGTATAAATTAAAATAACTTTTATATTAATACTTTTTTGTATTTTTTGGCCTTAATATCATCAAATAGCGTGATTTATTTGCTGATAGAACATATTCAAAAGAGAATAGCAACAAAAACAAAATTTTCGTAAAAACATCGATATTTTCGAACATCGATGTTTTATCGACATCACTGCCTTTGATTCAAAACATCGATGTTTTAAGGTCGATGTCGCAGCACTAATAGGTGGAACTAGTAGAATTGGTGGAAATGATATTGCGCTTTGAAGATTGCTCTACGCACAGTTCGAAGACTATACGCAAAGGGTAATTCTCAGTAATTCAAATTAGTCTCCCGTATAAGTCAATTGATTTGTTGCCGAAGTAATCGTTGCCAAAGACTGCTGAAAAAAACCTTGGCGGGCTTAGAAACAGCTGTACATTCTGCCCGTCAATCAAGCCAATACATTTCACCAATTTTTTACGTTGATTCTAATAAAGCAACAAAAAGGTCTCGAACCGGAAGAAAAACAGCTCAAATCATAATATGTCTTACCGTTTATAGCATTACGAATTGTGGAGTGCTCACCAAAAAAACCTAAAATTGTGAACAGGGATTAACCGGCTCGTCTACATTTTAGAAGACAAGTTTTAACCAAAATAGCAGCGACATTGATTTTCGTGGCAGCACACTGCTTTTATCGCAATTTCGGGTCCGTGACGACCGTCATCAGAAAGCTTTGCAGCAATTGTTAAAAGGAAGACCGAACTCTATAAGACCAGATTCTTCGACATCGACACGAGCCATTTTTTGAGCGATTGTCAAACGGTGCGGAATCCAACGAGAACAAACCTTTTTTACGGCCAGGTATTCATGCAATATCGAATGGATGCTGGTGGAAGAAATTCCCAAGGATGCCTCTATGTCACATGAAGATCTTGCGTTATCAGTTCACGCACGGCATCAATGTTCTCTGGCACAACGGCCGTTTTTGGACGACCTTCGTCTTTGAGCGAGCGTCGGCCTCGATTGAATTCATTAAACCAGTTTTTCACAGTGATATAGGATGATGCTTCATCGCCATACAAAGATTTAAGTTCATCGATCAATCTTGTTGTGATAAGCCACGAATTGTAAAATGCTCACCAAAAAAAACTTTTAAATTTTGAACAGGGATTAACCGGCTCGAGACCTCTTGCGTCTACATTTTAATAGAAGATAAGTGTTTAACAAAATAGCAAAGTGACATTGATTTTTGTGGCAGCACACTGCTTTTATCGCGATTTCGGGTCCGTGACGACCGTCATCAGAAAGCTGTGCAGCAATTGTTAAAAGGAAGACTGAACTCTATAAGAGCAGGCTCTTACCAAGCGTATTGGCCACGAAAATATAATTCACCTTCACAAGATCTACAACGCCTCCACATTCGGAGCCACTTATAGATCCTCTTTTGTTGTAAGAAGAGTTTAGATGGCTTTGCTAGATGTTTTGCCGTGTCGTGCATGAACATAGTATGTTTAGATCATTCATTTAAATTTAATTCGTGTGAAAAAAACAAAAATCGTGTTTAATGTGATTAATGCCTGTATAATGTGTTAAAAAACCGACAGAAATCAAAGGAGCAAAACAATTTTATTCTTTAAAAATATTATTTTATATTAAAAACTGTATTTAAGTACGAGAACATCTTCTTTCGTTCATACACACATAAAAAGTATGCCAATGATTTGAGAGTCTTTGCTTTTAAAACAACGATAAATTTGGAACGTCGTATAAGTCCTAAGATGTCTTTGAAGGGTTCAAAAGTAAAAAAAATCACTTTTTTTGTATTTGCTCAACATACACCAACTTTTCTAGGACTACCCAAGGTTAAATAGGGGACTGTTATTTAAGGCTCACTCAATACCTCAAACAGGGACATGGGTGCTGAACCATTGTGGCCCAAAAAGCGGCATCTAAGAAACGTTACCTTATAAAGAATAACGTAGGGTGAAGTGCAAATCAATTTAATTTAATCCGATATAAGCATGTACCGGGTTGCCCATATTCGACGGACCCATCTGGCAACGCCATAACTTTTGACAGAGATGTCAGATCGCTTAATGACATACCGCGTTTGAAGCGTCAGTCCAAGCAGATTTTTACGATGCAACAATACACGCCACGCGAGCGCTCTGAAATAGTTGAAATTTACATTCAACAGAACAAGTCAATTGTGAAAACTCAACGTGCTTTTAAAATATTAAAAAATGTGAGAAGTGCGCCTTCTAAGAACACCATTAAGCGTTTATACGAAAAATTTTCGACTGGTGAGGCTCTTTCTAATCCGAAGAGGCCAAATAAAAGTCGACCAAGGCGATCGGCCGAGAATATCGCTGCCGTACGAGCCAGTGTTGAGAGGTCCCCAAGAACATCCCAAAAACGCCGTTCTCAGCAGTTGGGCATGGCTCGGTCCACTTTACAACGGATTATTCGCGTTGATTTCCATTTGTTCCCGTACAAAATTCAATTGATGCAAAGATTTTTGCCTGTGGACAAGCCTCGTCGATTGAAATGGGCCCAAAGAGTCATCGAAATGGCCGAAGATGACGAGCAATTTTGGAACAAAATTATCATGTCCGATGAAGCCCATTTCACATTGAATGGGACCGTAAATAAGCAAAATTGCCGTATTTACGCCACTGAAAATCCTCAGGAGATTCAAGAAGTGCCTCTTCATGACGAAAAAGTCACAGTTTGGTGCGGCGTTAGTGCGAAAACGGTCATTGGGCCGTTTTTCTTCCAAAATGAAAATGGCCATGCTGTTACCATCAACCAACTTCTTCTTGTGGGGATATTTGAAGTCAAAGGTTTACGTTAACAAGCCAAGGACCGTAGAAGAGCTCAAGGACAACATTCGTGAAGAAATAGCCGCTATTCCGGCCGAAATGTTGGCGAAAACGATGGAAAATGCTGCAAAAAGGGCACAATACGCCATCAACGCCAGAGGCGGCCATTTGAGAGATATCATATTCAAAAATTGATGTAAACAAATCTACTTGGAACAAATTAAATGATTAAGATTGCCAACCGCCAAATTTTTATTTTTTTCTTTGATTTTTTTAATAAAAACATGGGTCCGTCGAATATGGGCAACCCTGTACTCCCAAGCCGGCGTGATGGCCCCTACGAGCACTTTTTAGGGATCAAAACGAGCGATCAATATTAAATATTGATACAATATGAGTAATTTTTGAAGATTTGGCTGTAATTGGGGTCGGACTCGTGGAACTAAGGGGCTCAAAAGACGGTCCCTATGACCAAAAGAGGCAACCACTATTAAATACAAATTAAGGGTACTAATTATTAAAGCATAATACAAATACAAAAGAAATTTCGTTTCAAAACCAAATATGAAAATATAATCATACCCTACACCACGCTGTGGTACAGTGTATTATAACTTAATGGTTTAAAACGCCTTCAAAAAAGAGGTGGTCGTCATGTTCATTACACCGATCGTTTTGACCTATAACTATCTCTGGTGAACTTGGGATGGTCTTTGTTTTATGTAGCCCCCACAAAACATGTCGTTTCCGGTCATGACGTCATATAAAGGGTGTTTTTTAAGACGCATAATTTTCAATCTGGCAACACTTTTTTCGGAGTTGGTTTTTTAGACAGCTGTCACTGCATTTATGTTCAGTTTGGTTTGCATTTCATAATAAGTAGACTTACTTTGGATCAACGTTTTTAAATCGTGGTGAATGTGCCCACAACGAGGTGGCCAGCGATGAAGATCACTTTTGGCTAAATGAGTACGTTAATAACAAAAATTGTCGAAATTGGAGTAAAAAAAAAAATCTACAAGCCATTGTTGAGACTCCTCAAAATGACACTGGTGTGCTCTATGGGTCATTGTCAATGTAACACTGGTGTGCTCTATGGGTCATTGTCAATGTTACAGTCAATGGGAAACGCTATAGAGTAATGATTGACAGACTTTTTCGTGCCTGAATTGGATGATCTTGATGTGGACGACCTTAAGTTCCACCAAGACGGCGCTACATGGCATACAGCCAACGAAACAATCAATTTATTGAAGGACAATTTTGGTGAGCGCATTATCTCGCGTTGAGGGCCTGTGACTTGGGCTCCAAGATCGTGCAATTTAACACCACTGGACTATTTTTTGTGGGGCTTTGTGAAATCGCTTGTCTACGCAGATAAGACCGACACTATTGATGCCTTTGTAGAGAATATTCGGAGCGTTATTGCTGAAATACGGCTTCAAATGCTGCCAAAAGTGGTCAAAAATTGGGCCTATCGGCTAGAATTTATTCGAGCCAGCCACTGCGGCCATTTGCCCAAAATCTCTATTTAAACATAATGGCAAACCCTTATCTTTATAATAAAGCTAAGTTCTTGGCCATAGCATTAAATTATATGCGTTTTATTTCTTCTTGAAAACCACACGTCTAAAGAACTCTATACAAGGGGGCAAAATCTGGACAGCAGAGTAGAGCAGATTATCTTTTAGTCGGATACGCCCGACTTTAGCCTTCCTTACTTATTAGATATGTCAGAATATTTCGTAGCTTTTGACGGGTATTTTATGCAAAACAATCTGATATAGGAACACTACATGATGGTTTTGTTTTTTTTTCAGAAGCAAGTCCACGGTGGACGGCATATAAGATGCGGCCGGGCCATATTTAACGGCATTTTCTCTTGTTCTTCTTCGTGTGTATATGTATTTTCGAAATACGAAAAATTCTTATTTCAAATCGACATTCCTAATGCGAATGTATGTATGCATGGGTATGCATAGATTGCGTATAAGTTAAATATTTTGGCATAATTTTAATAAGCACATCCGAAGTTACACACGACTGACTGAAGTGTGATTGCATGCGCATCTACAATTCTCAAGTGACCTTATTCCGAACATGCACTCTAGATACGCACATGTCCGAGAAAGTCTGTTTGTTTGTATGTATTTTGATACGCTGCACTACTCTGTGGAAAAGTGTATTATATGTTAGTTTCATGGCAAATGTTTGTAACTACCAAAAATATTTGAGCAATACCCCCCTTTAACCCAAGAATACTAAACCCTTATGTTAGGCGACTCGATTTTTTTACGCAGTATTTTGAGAGTAGTGCTCTTTTTGCTGTTAATTTTCATTTGAAGTATTTAACATATGAAATTAATTCGCCTTTATTTTCTTATTAGCTAATTGTATTCTTCAAGATATGTCGTTTTTTGAATAAAAAAAATATTTAAAAAATTAAAATTTGGTACATTTTCAAAACGTAGCCTTATAGGCAAGATTCAGTAAAAAAATATGTTTAGTGTCCTAGGGTCAAGCATACCGATGAACGTATAATCACCTGCTGATTTCATTAGAAGATGTCTGTCAGGTCAGGTCGCAGTAGTTGTCCGATTTTCATGAAATTTGGCAGAAGTAAATTTTTGGACCAAGAAAGGATGCAAAAATAGAAAAAAATCGGTGCAGATTCAACCTAATAGCTTCAAAATTCACATATAACATCTAAACTTGAATTTTTTTTTGAAAATTTTGCTCAAGTTAGTTATTTTAAAAAATGACCAAAGCTCTTGAAATTAAAGAAACCCGATTTTCACTAAGACATAGCTTCAATTTATCATCCGATGTTTTTGTTTTAAGCTCTAGAAGCCGCATCTAACATATACGAGTAATCTGGATTTTTTTTGGATATCTGTCTCACGTTAGTTATTGGAACCGAAGTTATTGAAATTAATCAAAATTGGATCAGATTTAGATCTTTGTGCCTCGCCATATGTGACGCGCAAAATAGAAAGGGACCTAAGAGTAAAAACCAGTTTTGTTCAGGAGAAGATTTAAATACTTGTATCTTAAAGATTTAAATACTTGTATCTTTGGTGTACCATCACTTTCATAAAACGCGCATATCTCTGGGAGGGAACACTTTTGGGGCATGGGATCGGTCTCATTCGATGCTCAGATGCTGTACACATCAAAAAAAAAGTGAAAATTGATTTTACCTATAGGTCCTTTTCTCTATGCGCTGTCACATATAGGTACATATGTTCAGCCGATTTTCTAATTAATATTCTACGTGCCACATATAATATCCAATCTTGATGAAATTAAGTACGTGTTACCTTCTTAAAGCAAGGAAGGACGTTATTAAATTTTAATAAACCGGTTCAGATATATTATATACTTCGAAGGGACATAAATTCTGTTAAAACATTGAACACACCCATTTCAATAGTAGAACTGAATATACCCCGTTAATGTCATATGGGTTTTGAAAGCTAACCTCAATAGCGTTAGTCTGTAACGGGATTTTAAAATTGTTTCAACTTTCATCATGGAGCAGTCAGATAATGAGAACCGTATCGCTGTAATAGCGCTTTTCAAGTGTGAAATGAAAAAAGCGATATTTTCAAAACGCTCCGGCCACTAGGGATTAGCCGCATGTTCGTCTACCGATGCATAAAACTGTTTGAGGAGACTGGAGATGTAAAAAACCGCCACCGGTCGGGCCGCCCACGCTCTGTTCGAACACCGCATGTCATCAAAGGCGTTAAATCAAGAATTCACAGAAATCCGCTTCGAAAACAGAAAATCATGGCCCGTGAGATAAATATTACGCAAAAGTCCATGAGTCGAATCATTATAAAAGACTTGGGACTTGGGGCTTTCAAACGACGTACCGGACATTTATTGACTGCAGCTTTACAAAAAAAATTGGATTGATAAATGCAAACGTCTTTTGGTGAGGCACGCTGATAACTTGCACAGAAAAATTTTGTTCACCGATGAACAAATTTTTACCTGTCAGGAAAAATTTAACAAGCAAAATGATGGAGTGTATGCGTGGTCGTCTGTGGAAGCATCTGAGCTAATCCCAAGGGTGGAAAAGGGTCATCGCACAGCTTCAGTCATGGTTTGGTGAGGTGTCTCTTACGATGGAGTCACTGACCTGCATTTCTGCGAACAAGGAGTCAAAACATCGGCCAAAGTGTACCAAGAAACCGTTTTGGATGCTGTTATGAAGCCTCTTAACAATTCCCTGTTCCAAAATCAGCCATGGACTTTCCAGCAGGATTCTGCGCCGGACCATAAGGCTAAAACGTCCCAGGCCTGGCTTCCAAACAATTTGCCAGCGTTCATTTCATCTGAAGAGTGGCCCTCAGGCAGTCCAGATTCGAGCCAATTGGATTACAAATTGTGGACGGTTTTAGAAGACAAGAAAGGTTTGCCACAAAAGACACCCCAACATTGGATCTCTTAAGACTGCTTTGTTTCGAGCTGTGGCCAATTTTCCAATGGACGAGGTTCGTGCAGCTATTGACGATTGGCCAGTGCGACTTAAGGCGTGTGTAAAGGCAAAAGGCGGACATTTCGAATAAGTAGATTCTTTTTAGGTACAATATACATCAATAAATATATTAAAATATATTTGGTCCAAAAACATTCAGTAATTTTTATTTTACGGCATAAAACGTGTATAACAGTATTTATGTCCCTACTAAGTGTAGCTCCCTTACATTTATGTTTATCCGGTTTAATACTTTCAGCTGCTGAAGCCACATTCTACACCCAATCTTAATCAAATTTTGCATATATATGTTTTTTGGACCAAGGGCGGACGTAATTACAATATGAACTCATCCGATTTTTCTGCATCGAAGGAAGAATGTTGCTTAAATTGAAGTAATTTGGTTCCGATTTAAATGTAGCTCCCACATATACTTGTATGTTAATCTGATTTTTATGTTTCTAGCTGTAGAAGCCACATCTTACATCCTACCTTAATGTAACTAAGCATGAGAAAGTTTTACAGGCCAAGTAAGGACGTTATTGAAGTTAAAGAAAATCGGATTAGATTTAACTATAGCTACCATACATATATGTATGTTCATCCGACTTTATGTCTTTATCTCTAGAAACCACATATTACAGCCAATCTTGATGAACTTTTGCACACGTTTTTTTTGTGAAAAAAGGAAGTTGTAGAAAATCGGTTCAGATTTTGATAGAGCGCACATATATATGTTCATCCGATATTTCTGTTTTTTACTTAAGAAGCCACATATTACATCCAATTTTGACGAAATTTAGCACAAGTAGGTTGTTTGGCCAAGGACGCTCATGAAATTGAAATAAATCGGTTGAGATTTGGATATACGAGGGCGACCGCAAAACTAACTGGCCTGGCACATTTTCTGTTTTACTAGCAACTTTTTTTTTGTTTTTTAAAAGCAATCTTTTATAAGCCACCTGTCAAAATTTCCGAAATATTTAATGATTATTTTCTTTGTTACATGTGATTGAAGCTAACAAGTTTTATAATTTTTGAAAAATGGAAAATAAAGAGTTTCGTGCGGTAATTAAACACTTTTATATGAAAGGTTATACGCCACAATTAATCAAAGATGAATTGGATTCTGTTCATGGTGATAATACACCATCATACTTCACCGTGAAATCCTGGGTTCAACAATTTAAAATGGGTCGTTCAAGTACGGAAGATGAACAACGCTCTGGAAGACCGAAAACTGCTACTACTATTGAAAACATTAGAAAAATATTTAATGAAGTGACTAAAGATAGACGAATAAATCTCAGAGAACTTGCTGATATTGTTAAAATACACGAAAAACAAGTTTGAAGTATTTTACATGATGAACTCCACATGAAAAAGCTATCCGCAAGATATGTGCCGCGTTTGTTGACTTTGCCCCAAAAAATCGTCCGTTGGACCAATTCCGAGGAGCTTTTGCGCCGATTCATAACTGTTGATGAAACATGGATCCATCACTACATCCCAGAATGCAAAGAACAGTCAAAACAATGGATAGCAGCTGGTAAAAGTGGCCCCAAAACTGTTAAGTCAGCAGGAAAAGTAATGGCCACAGTATTTTGGGATGCAAGGGGTACAATATTTATTAATTATCTTGAGAAAGGAAACTATAAATAGGGAATATTATTGTGTATTATTGGATCGGTTGAGTGAAGAAATCAAGATAAAACGACCGCATTTAGAAAAAAAAGTTCTTTTTCATCAAGATAATGCTCCTTCACACACTGCATTTTTAACTCAACAAAAACTGGCCGAATTACGATTTGAAATTGCTCCGCATCCACCATAAAGTCCAGATTTAGCTCCTTCTGATTATTTCTTGTTTCCAAATTTACAAAAAAATTCTCGGTGGCAAAAAATTTCCGTCCAATAGCGAGGTTATTGCTGAAACTGAGGCATATTTTGAAGGTCTTGAAAAATCTTATTTTTCGGATGGAATTAAAAAACTTGAAAAACGTTTGATGAAGTGTATTGAGTTGGAAGGAGATTATGTTGAAAAATAAATAATAATTATTCCAAAAAAAACGGTTCTTTTTATGTTAGGCCAGTTACTTTTGCGGTTGCCCTCGTAGCTCCCATACATACTCGTATGTTCATTCGATTTAACATTTTAAGCTATAGAAATCACATATTCCACTTGCCAAGGACTGGAGATGTTGAAATTGGTTCAGATTTAGAAGTACCTCCTACACATATGTATGATAAATCTAAATTTTTTTCATAGTACAAAAATTCAAATCAAGTGTGGAATCTTTATTGTTCATTTGAAAGGACACGTCGTCAAGAAATTTGCCTCATCACTGAACAAAGTTTTGGTTGAAAACAGCTGATCTTATTCGAGCTTTTGAAGAACCCGAACACTGAAACGGCGACGCGCAGGAACGTTGTTAGGCTTCAATTCCTGTAATAGCAAGCAATACTGAAAAAAAATATAAAGTTCAACACAACTGAAGCGTAATCTGAGAAAAACACCTATTGAAAAAATACCTCTAGATTGACCGATTCCTCCAAAAACATTGACAAATTTAAATCAGACATTAGTTTTTAAATTTGGGTAAATTGGGTCCCAACAGCAATTTTCAGTTGGCTTTTCTAAATATTTTCAGGAGTGCAGGATACAATATAGTCGACCACGTTCGACTTCAGCTTTTTTTACTAGTTAAACTCTAGGTATGTTTGGATGTACACAACCAGACATAAACACAAATACGAACGCTAGAACGTACAACCACATGGACGACATGAAAGGAATACAGAAATGTTTTTCTTTTACGCAAAAGAAATGTTCCGATTGGAAATATTTTTCTCTTCTTGTACTTTACCAGCAGCCAGCGAGAAAACTTCTTCATGTGGTTCACAGACAAATCGGAGCTGACGAGTGCAAGTAGTGCTCGACCGGAATGGTGTTCTTTTTTTTAAGGGAGATTGGAATAGCTTAATGAATTGTGTGAAAATGGAAATGTTTGCACTTGCTTGGAATACTCGCTGGCACTGGAGCAAACCAGCTGCAAAGGCTAATACGAGTATGCAAAACAAACTGTGTGGAAAACATTAAAGTTCTCCCACAAGTCATATAAATGGAGTGAAAATAGATTCTTAATAGCGAATCGAAAAATATTGAATGCTGCTCTGGGATAAATATCTGGAATGCAAGGACCAGCATATGCGGCAGTACTTCTTTTTTTTACATGCATCCATGTATGGTTCAACATAGGGTTATTAACTCAAAATTTTAAATATTCAGTAGCGGCAAAAAACTGTTTGCGTATGGCTCTGGAGTACTCTAAAATATTGAGAGTTTTTTCATGTACATTTTTTAATGAAAGAGTGGAGATATTTTTCTAAGATGCTTACCGTGGGTAGAGATGACCACTGTGAATCGTATTATTTACTCCGTTCGTCGGTGGAACAAAGTAAAACTTTGTAGACTGCTGCTGGCAGTTTTATTTAGGTAAAAGATTTGATGACGGTGAAGTTACGTTCTACGGAACTGTAGTCACCATGCTTGTCTTTTTGAGTGGTTTTAACAGAATCGTTGACCACGCATTTTTTTCTTGATGTGCGGGAATAAAAAGATGTTATTGGGTGCCAATTCATGGCTGTAAGGCGGATGACCCATCAATTCGAGGTTTTGGCCGGTCAAATTGCGCTGATTTGAGCCGATGTGTGAGAGCTCGCATTGTCATGGTGCACAATGATTCGTTTTCTCTTGTTCGTTTTTCGAAGTTCTCCGAAGACTTCAGGCAAACAAATTGTGGTGTACCACTTCGAATTGACCGTCCTTTGTTGCTCAAGCGGAACAGTCGCCACGTAACCAGTTTTGCCGAAGAAACAGGCGAAACAACGAACAACTTTCGTTGGAATTGGTTCGTCTTCGAAGACCCACACGCTCGATTGCTGTTTTGTTTTGGGCTCATACGCATAGATCCATGATTCGTCATCTGTGACGATCTTATAAACGTCTTTTAAAGAACCGCGATCGTATTTCTTCAAAATGTCTTTGCCCCAATCGACACGAGCCTTTTTTTGAGCGATTGTCAAATTGTGCGGGATCCAACGAGAACAAAACTTTTTGACGGCCAGGTGTTCATGCAATATCGAATGTATGCTGGTGGAAGAAATGCCCAAGGATGTCACTATTTCACGGTATGTCACGTGCCGATCTTGCATTATCAGTTCACGCACGGCATTAATGTTTTCTGGCCTCTTTTGACGACCTTCGTCTTTGAGCGAGCGTCGGCCACGATTGAATTCATTAAACCAGTTTTTCACAGTGCTATTGGATGGTGTTTCATCGCCATACAAAGCTTTAAGTTCATCGATGCACTCTTGTCGTGATAATGCACGTCGAAAGTTGTGAAAAATGATCGGACGAGTTAATTCAATTTTTTTTTTGCCAAATTAATTTTTTCAAGTCACTGTAAACAACACAAATTATGGTCGTACGTCAAAACGTTTTGAGAACGTTTATGCTAAAAAATGTCAAACTTTCCAATGGAAATGTCATATGGCGCCAGGCAACACTTAGTATTGCCTATAAAATTGTAAAAAAAAAATGTCAAACTTTCCAATAAAAATTTCATATGGCCTAGGCCAGAAATATATATCGGAACCCTCGTACGAAATTTTTAATTTATAAATTTTGAGTTAATTCTCAGCACAACAAATTATAAAAAATAATTTGAGGCCCAGATTTAAAAAAAAAATGTGGCACAAATACGTTTTTTGTGGTCTATTAAAGAATTTCTATGTCCGAGGTAGCCAAGTTTGAGTCCACGCTGTGCATTCTCTGATCAGTCTATATATCCCTGACCTAGAACATAAGCCTAGGAATAACCCAGATACTTCACTGTTAGTTTTTATTCCAATCGGATATACCATTTGCAGATTTATTTCTTCCTATGTTGTTTTTTATTCACCCACCGAGTGTATGTAGTCAGTAAACATTGTCTCGCTGTCCATAATGAATTATGCAGAAAAGTCCTTTATTATTCGCTGGCAAGGACTTATTATTGAATCATCAATTAAAAGTACACGACTATCCGGTTCGTTATCTCTTGTCGGAATGGGCCATGGAGCTCGAAATGTATAAGGATTAAAGCCTTTTTCCTGACCCTGCGTTTTTTTTATCTCGAAGGCTATGTTTACAAGCGAAACTGTTGATGAAGCCAATACATCTGCAAGAGTGGCAGTTTGGAGGTATGTAAAGCATACTATGGTTGTGAGGATCCTAATAAGGTTGTGGGGTTATAATATTGTTGTACCACAACCATATTTGGCTCTACAAGTTTTATCAAGATTGTATATAATGTGTGACTTCTAGAGCTTAACAAATAACATCGGATCAAACTGTGGGAGCTTTATCTTAATCTGAGCCGATTCTCATTAATTTCTTTGCTCCAACAAGGTAACTCATGCTAACAAGATTGGGTGCAATATGTGGCTCCTGGAAATTAAAAGATATAAACGTATGAACATTTTTATGTGGGAGCTATAGATAAACCTAAAGCGGTTTTCTTTAATTTCAATAGCTTTGACAATTAACTTTTTGATTCAAAAAACAAAATTGAATGCAATATGCGGCTCCTAGAACTATAAATGTAAAATTGTATTAGCAATCGTATTGCTATATATATTTCTGGTCTAGGCAATACAAGGTGTTATCTGGCGCCATCTGATATTTCCATTGGAAAGTTTGTTATATTTTAGAATAAACGTACTTAGAACGTTTTGACGTTCGACCATCATTTGTGTTGTTTACTGTAAGTTGAAAAAATCAATTTGGCAAATAAATTTGAATTAACTCGTGAACATTTTCGTGGTATCATTTTTCACTACTTTAAAAATGGTTTGTTCTCGTTGGATCCTGCACAATTTGAAAATCGCTCAAAAAAAGGCTCTTGTCGATTGGTGCAAAGAAGTTTTGAAAAAATACGATCGCGGTGCTTCAAAAGACGTTTATAAGATCGTCACAGGTGACGAACCATGGATCTATGCGTATGAGGCCGAAACAAAACAGCAATCGACCTTGTTGGCCTTCGAAGACGAGCCATATCCAACGAAAGTCGTTCGGCAAATGGTCGCCTGTTTCTTCGGCAAAACTGGTCATGTGGCGACTGTTCCGCTTGAGCAACGTAGGACGGCCAATTCTGAGTGGTACACCACAATTTGTTTTCCTGAATTCTTCATAGAAATTCGAAAAACGAACAAGAAAAGACGAATCATTGTGCACCATGACAATGCGAGGTCTGACACATCGGCGCAAATCAGCGCCTTTTTGACCAGCTAAAACGTCGAATTGGTGGGTCAGTCGCCGTACAGCCCTGATTTGGCACCCAATGACTTCTTTTTATTCCACCACATCATGAAAAAAATGCGTGGTCAATGATTTCGTTGCCAGAAGATGATGTAGAAGCGTTCAAAAACCATGTTTTGGAGGTGTCTTAATCGGAGTGGAAAAAGTGCTTCGACAATTGTTTTGAGCGCATGCAAAAGTGTATAAATCATGCTGGAGGAAACTTTGAAAAACAATAAAACCATTTTTGATGACAAATATTCGCATATTCATTATAAGGCCAGAAATGTATATAGCAGCCCTCGTATGTGTGCTTTATTGGAGCTTTATCTAAATCTGAACCGATTTACTTACATTCTAAGAACGCCCTTCCTTGGTCAAAAAAACTTACTGTTTAATTTCATAAAGATCGGACAACAATTGCGACCTGTAGTTTAATGACAAGCTTTAGATAAATGGAGGGACAGACATCGTCAAATGGAATCAGCTGGTAAATAAATGTCGATCGGAATACTTAAAGGGGGTTCTAGATCAAATATGCTTGCAAACATTTGCCCTAAAACTAACTTACAATAACCTGTTTCAAAGAGTAGTGCAGGGTATAAGAAGCCATGTCTAATTCGGAAATTAAAACTTTGGGACAAAAGCTGCAGCTGTCAATGGAATTAATATACCTGAGTGTTATTTTTGAATCTAAATTTTACTAAAAACGGAACTATGAGGAAAGGGGAAGGAGGGCGCATTGCACCTACTACGCCTGCAGAAAAATTCATTTAAAGTAATGGTGAATTCAATCCAAGCTGGATTTTCAGGATGTAATTAGCCAACATTAGGCCTATTCTGACATATGGATCTTTGGTTTGGAGGAAAGCTGTGGAAAAAGTACCTATCTTTCAATAAGTTCAGAGATTAGTCTGCGTGGGCTTCAAAGCATCGATGAGGTCGACCAGAAGCAGGTCTAGGTCTTTATTCTGAAAGCAATAACCACGCCTGGAACGCTTGACGAAGTTTTGAACTACATGATGCCTCGGCTATCTCAAATTAAAAATGTTAATTTTAAAAATACCCGCAAAGAAGAATAGGAGGCAAACTCCGTCAGAACGGACAATGAAATATCTATTTTTACCGATGGCTTTTGGTTGGTCGAGAAGATTACCGATTCTTTAATACTGAATTCACGGTGGAGGGTATATACGACGTGGCCTGGCCGATGAATACGATGCTTTCACTTATGTTTTTTTATTAATTTTTATCTATCTGGAATCCTGCTTTCCGTGTTTCTCTCGTGGTTATTATTTTGGCGTCCACATTCCATTTCAGACGACACAAACAGACATATTTTCAGTTTCCATTCCTTACTCTTAAAATTATATGTAAGTCTCTCCTCGCATGTATGCCCAATTTGTCTGCGCCGCATTTCGTCACGATTGAATGCGAACGTTGATTACTCGCTAGGAGTCACTGTGATAGCTCCTTGCAGTTGGCTTGGTCTGTCTTTTGTGAATGCAGCTTCTAGGCATCAAAATGTAATGACATCGGTAGAGTTCGCCACCTTAAAGCGATCACCCCTAGCTAATGTAATTCTTAACTAATTTAATAAGCCCAAGCTATGTTAAGAGAAAGTAATTTAAAATGTTTCACTTTCGGACCACTTCTTTGTATGAATTATTCCACGAATATGTTTCCCTGTTGTTTTCACAATATACGGAGATCTTGTGGTAAGGTAGTAAAAGTAAACTTGAGTTAACATATCCATAACCACAATCATGATTGAATCTTTTATTTAAATGTGTAAGAGTTTCAGTTAAAAACTGTATTGTACAAAATAAGATATGTGTTTCAAAAACATGTCAGCAAATAAAGTTTAAGTTAGATACATTATTCACACAATTTCATAGAGTTTTATTGTTCGAAATAGCGAGAAGATACGGTTTAAGAACTCCACTTTTGTATTGGTCAACTACACCTTACACACGATTAGGACCAAGTTTCGCAGAAGGCGTTACCACTGACCCACAACTATCGCCCATATCCCATATCGTCCATATGTCCATATCGACCTAAATTTTTAGATAGCTCCCACACAAAGGTCCCTCCCGATTTGAGGTTCCGCTTTTATAGAATTCACGAATTAAACTCGATCACGACCAAAGTTTTGTTTTATACTTGTTAATTTTTTAGCAGAGGCAAAACACTATAAACCATGGAGAGTGTCATACCTTTTTTATACCCTGCTACACACTGTGGGGTATTATCACTTATTGCTGGTGTTTGTGACATCTTAAGCACCGATCTATTCAAAAGAACCATTTGTTTCATTGAGCAATGTCTATTCATATACAGCAAGTTTTTCAATGAAACTTGCTATATTCCTAAAGTTTGGGCTAAGGTCGAAAGCTATAGAAATTGGCCTACATCGACTGATATTTTGATGTCATACATAGGTTTTTCCCGATAACAGAACTTGCAGCTCTAATGTCCACATAAAACATCCGATTTCAACCAAATTGCACACAAGGCATTATGAGTGACCAACACCCATCTACGGTGAAATTGGACCATATCGGTTCATGTTTTTGAATAGGTCCCGCTTAAAGGTACCTATCAATATGAGGTCCTGCAGCTTCAGAAGCCAAAACTTACACCCGATCATGCCCAAATTTTTTGCATGCCACAGTTAACATCCGATTCCTACCGAATTTCGCATGGCCCACAACAAGCGATCAACACCCATGTCTTGTAATATTGGACCATATCGGTCCATGTTTTCGAAAAGGCCCTATGCAATTTTCCCTCCTGATTTGGTCCAACAGCTCTAGCAGCCATAAATTGTACACGGAAAAATTTTATACGTTACGCCAAATGATTAACTCTAACATATTGAGTCCGATCTTGACCAAGCTTCAGACAAATGAGCTTAATACTCTGAACAGCAGAATGGTGAAGGGTATCTCACTTCTTTAACTACCGACTTTAACATTTTTACTTGTTTTTCTAGTTCGTTACAATTTTTATTCATGGATCCACCGGCTTCTGCGATCAAGGACATATAAAAACTAGTAAAAAAGCGTGACAGTCTTTATTTCAGCCTGCATTTCTGGACGTTCAGTAGAGCCAACTAAAATATATTTTTCAACTCAATTTATCAAAATTTTAAAACTTATGCCATTTTTAAATGTGTTTCTGTTAAAATCGGTTGAACATATATGTTGGAGCTATATCTACATCTGAACCGGTTTTCTCCAACTTCAGCAGCGTCAGTCGATGGCACAAGGAACTTACTTGTGCCAAAGTTCACCAAATTAGATGAAACATGTGGCTTCTAGAGCTAAAGGCAACAAATCGGATGAACGATTAATGGGTTCTCCGTTAAGGACATACCATATAAATTATATCTTAATAAAACACAGAATATTTAATATATAGACTTCAAATATATTCCAGGTGTGGTGCAAATATTACATTTTAAGAACGAAATTCGACTTCGGTCATAGGACCACCACGAGCCCGTGTACAGCGATATTAAATCGCATGAACGAGGTGGCCATTCAAACGGACGGTTTCTCAAGATAACACGTTCCCCGAATTTGCCTTTCAGTAAATCGATTGTAACGCTTTGTAACGTGTGGCTAGTGGCACCGTTTTATTGAAACCACTTATCTGCGATGTCAGGCTCATCCAATTCTGACCAAAAATAATTTTCTAACATGGCACGATAGCGCTCGCCATTGACGTTAACATGACGATTGTTTTCATCGACGAATAAATACGGCCCAATGACACCTCCGGCTTGAAAACTACACCACACAGTAATATTTTTGTTCATGCAATTGTGTCTCTTTATTGACAAAACCCATCAGCCAGAATTTATCAACATTTGGGTTCGCCCAACATCGTCCCTTTAGAACGGCTTTTTCAATATTGTACTAATGAGAGCTCAAATGTTACAACCTCCTTAATATTCGGACTTGACCCATGGATATTACAAGCTAAGGAACGGAATCATTTAAAATAGCCAAAGGCAAATGAAACCAATGAAATGCATTATGACTTTAATATTAAACGTATTTTTAAGTTTTGCCAAATTTAAAACCAAAACCCAAGTCTTCTAGGTGCAGTAAACGGACATTTATAATATGGAAATGAACTCAATACTACAGGCTTACATGTACTACCTTTGGCATACTCGGGTAAAGAATGGATTGGATACAAGTATTTCAAATGAAACAACCCCCCTCACAACCATATCCCCCAATTATGTCACAGTCATACTGGAACGCAGTCCATTGAGTATAGAAGCTGTGGCCGGAATTGTCCACTTGTTCAGATTGAGTTGAGAGTGGCCGTTGGTCTTATGGAACCTTGGGGTCTAAGTCTAATTTCAGCGGATTTCTAGTAAATAGAAGCGAACGAATGTTCACGTGGATATTGGAATACTCAAATTAAAGCAAATATCATAACGAAGCCACAGCGTCCATAAATATGATTATTTGGATTTTAAAGTATAAGGTGATCCATTTAGAGGTATTTTTTTCAAAACAAAAAAAAAATATAAAAATTCAAATCAAGTGCGGAATCTTTATTAGTAATTTGAAAGGACGTTTTATGGCATTTATTTTTTGAATATAATTTCCTTCAAATGTTGGCCGCAACTACGCCTCAGGGTTTCCATTCTGAGGGTCCAATATTGGATGACTCGTTCGAGCATTTCGACCGTTATGGCTTTAATGACACGCGTAATGTTGGCTTCCAAAACCTGAATCGCAGCTTCTTTGTCAGCGTAGACTTTGGACTTTACGTAACGCCAAAGAAAAATGTCTTAAGGTGTGATATCACTCGATCTAGGCGGCCAACTCACCTGTCCAAAACGTGAAATTAGCTGCTTTTCGAAATGACCTCTCAATAGATCCATTGTTTGAGCAGCAAGTGGCACCGTCCTGTTGAAACCAAGTGCCGCCAAGATTACGGGCCTTAATTTCAAGTAGCATTAAGATCGATATCATGGCGCGATAGCGAGCACCATTCACGGTTACGATCCGGCCATCATCATTTTTTAAAAAATATGCACCGATGATTCCACCAGCTTATAAACCGCACCAAGCCGTGGTTTTCTCTGGGTATAATGGCACCTCTTAAACCTCTTCTTGTTGCTCTTTAGCCCAAATGCGACAATTTTGTTTATTGAATTTGCCGTTGAGCCAGAAACGGGCCTCATCACTAAATAAAGTTTTGGTCGAAAACAGCGGATCTGCCCGTTTCTCACCGAACGCCCATTTCTATAATACAGTTGCCAACATTTGAAGGCAATTATTTTTAAAAAAATAAATGCCATAAAATGTCCTTTCATGTTCAAAATGTTCGGAAAAAATACCTCTAGATGGATCACCCTTTATATTACTAAATATAAGACTACATGTCGGTTTAACTTGTTTAAATTAACTACTTTACAAAAATAAGGTTACTTATCTAAATAAACAATATTTTACGTTCTTGTGCAATTTTATTTTAAAAATTAACTTAAACGTAAATTTTAAGTTTCAATTAGTTTTCTATTGTCTTAAATTGTTACTGTCTCACCCTTATCATTATGCCTTTGTATGTTTAAATTATACTAACAAGTTTGAAATTCTTCCCATTTACTGAAGCTGACCCAGTACATGGATTTCATTGGCAGAAATGCGAACTACTTGCAATTACAAAACATCCTTCCCCCCTTTGGGTAACTCCATTCGATCTCTTAGTGAAAATTAATTATTAACCAACATAGATTTTGAACTCCGGACCATGAGTCCTTCCATGTGTCAACTGGTGCAGCCATGAATGCTGCAATGAATGGTTGGATGAACTTGCACTCGTTCTCCAAATGGACTGGTGTTAAATAGATATGTGAGCTTGTTCTAAATGCGATGAATTGAAATGTAAAGAATGGCAAAGACATACAACAAGTGTAGCTAAAATCTCAGCTTAACATGTATTCATTTATATTGTAACATAGCAGACTAGTTACAGTGCGTTCCAAAAGAAAGAATGGTGTGACATTGTGTATATTACAATGGACAACAAACTAATATTTCTCTAGTAATTACCTCAGACTATATTCTTAATACGTAACCCAAATAAAAAACTCTGGTGAAATTTGTGCAAATTGGTCCATGTTCTAATTTGGCTTCTAACAAAGGCATCCCGAATTAAAATGTTGTCGCTTAACAAGCCACATCGCTTTATTGTTCCAGATAATCACCATTAAGAAGTCACATTTTCAATAAGATATTGGCTAAATGCCGTAAAAAGGCGAGTCTTCTTCGTATCAGGAAGGAACGAGGCCATATTAATAATTCCGTGACTTTCCCAACTTCCCCCAAAGTTATATGAAATGCAACACTGCTCCCATCAAGTACCATTTGTTTGTAGCCTGCTATCAAAATTTGGATTTTGACCAAAATGGAAAAAAGTATATTTCGAATCGATTTCAATGGTAAAAAAGTGATTTATTGACTTTCGTTGTTGTCGCACAAGTTGAAATGACGCTGAATGTTCTGGACGGCCAATTGAGGTCAATGCACCCGAAAATGTCGAAAAAATCCACTCTATGGTTATGTCTTATCGAAAAATAAAAGTGCGTGAGATGGTTGATGCCATACGCATTTCAAATGACAGTCTGGTTTCGATTTTACATGATCAGTTGGATGTAAGAAAGCTGTCTGCAAGATGGGTGCCGCGTTTGCTCTCAATTGACCATAAACGTAATAGTGTGGCAACTTCAAAGGATTATTTGGAGTTGTTTACCACAATTTGAATGAGTTTTTGCGGCGTTTTGTAACTGTGGATGTCACATACATTACAACATTTAGGAGTCCAAACAGCAGTCTAAACAATGGGTTTCTCAGGGTGAAACGGCTCCTAAGAAGGCCACGGTGTCTTTGTTGGCCAATAAGGTAATGGCAACCGTGTTTCGGGATGCAGGCGGGATAATCCACATCGATTACCTTCAAAAGGGGAAAACAATAAAAGTCGAATATTATGCAAACTGTTTGGACCGATTTAACGAGGATTTAAAAAAAGACCCCATATGACCAAGAAAGAGATTATTTTTCATCAAAATAATGCACGGGTGCACACGTGTTCAGCCTCAATAGCAAAATTGCATGAATTGGGTTACGAATTGGTACCTCATCCAACATATTCTCCGGATTGTACCACCAGTGATTATTTCCAAACCTCATTAAATTGCTCGGTGAATAGAGAGATTCAGCTTCAACGATAAAATTATTGATCAAACAAATGCCAATTTTATGGACCACGAAAAATGATATTTTTTGGAAGGGATACACAAATCGGGTGAACGTTGGACTGAGTGTATTGAGCTTAAAAGAGATTATGTTAGAAAATACAATTTGTTTTCAAAAAAAACTGTGTTTTTTTGAAAAGTCACGGAATTATTACTATGCCCTAGTATATATAAGTATAGCAGGGATACAAAAGTTAATACAATTGTAGTTTTTTGATACATTTTCAGTATCGAAAGTACAGTGATACACCCACAGCTCTTTTAAGGCTAGTTCGATACATTTGGTAACTGTTCCGATCAGTTGTATAATTTTAATATCCTACACCACGCTATTATACGCTATTTGATGACTGAGTTCAGATGTGTGTAACATCTTAATAGATTGGAAAGAGAACCCATAATTGCACTGTTCTATGTCCTTCGGTCTGCCCATCTATCTTTGTAACCAAAGTACTGGGCGCAATTATAAACTGATTTCGATGAAAATTCAAAAAAAAACTATTCAGGTGAGGGCAAGGAAGGCCCTAATAAAATTGGTCGGTATCGGTCGATATACAGGGAGGCGCACCAACTGTGCTACAATAAGAAATTCAAATAATTTTTTTTAATCAATGTATTTCATTTAATTTCTTTTTATTGTGTAGAAAATTAAATTTAATTTGATACTCGTATGACTAATTGTCATACGAGTATCAATGACAACCCACCTTCATCCACGCATATGCGACACCTAATCTGAAGAATATTCGTGGCGGCCTGAAGGGTTGAAGTAAGGATGCTTTAATTCAGTAAAATACCTTGGTTTAGTTTTGCTCACCACCTGATGGACAAGTTCCGGTGACCTTGGTGGCCAGAGGAAAATAGAATTTCTGGGTATTAATTTGTTAGGGAATTTTCGTTGAAGCTCTGTCATAAGCGGTCTGGCTATATGTGCTCCATTTTGCTGGAACCAATTTTTGTAAAAATCGCATTTGACTTAGACGCAGTTCTGGGTTTAAAGAACTCCTTTAACATCATCTTCAAAAAAGTGTGGCCCCGCAATGCAACTTAATGAAACTGCGCACCACACAATAACATGTTCTGGGTGCATTTCCGTCTCATGGAGTATTTGTGGATTAGATTCACTCTTCATGTGCGGCAATTTTGCTTGTTAACATAGCCGTTTAGATCAATATGGTCCTCATCAGAAGTAAAAAACAATTTATTAAACTTTTGTCTTTTTCGGCAATTTCAATAGTATTTTTTTGGCAAAATTAGACAAATGCAGAAGTTTTAACTTGCTTGAAATTTTGACTTTGTACGGAAACAAGTTAAACTTATCATGAATTATCTTATCCGATAAGTTTCGACTCGAAACGCTTGAATTTGCCTGAATTGACGATACCACAGCCGCGATGGTATCTTCAACCCGAACATAGGAATCCCTTACACATAAAATAAAGAAAAAGCCGATTACTTACACAGAAAAAATAGTTTTACGTTTTGTAGCACGATTCGTTCTACACCCTGTATTAATATCGTACAAAGGTTTTCTCATTATGAGGTCATAAAGCTCTACAAAACACAAATTAAGCACAGCCATGCTAAAAGTGTACATGTTACGTTTTAAGCGACCAATAATTTACTTGGGCAAAACTGGACCATATATGCCGATATTTTCAAAAAGCCCTATCCAAAGGTTTACTTATAAGTATATTGATTTAACAATCTTCTCTTTAGAAGTCGCCTTTTAAAACGATTCTGACCAAATTTCGCAAAGAAAGTTGCGAGGGAATAACACCCATCCCTGCTGCAACTGGACGATATCAGTTTATGTTTATAAATATCCCCTAAACAAATGTCCCACCCGATTTGAGGTCCTATCACTCTCTATGTCACATATTTAGTCCGATATTGCCTTAGTTTCGCATGGTACGATTTGAGCGGCCAATAAATAACTCTTGTTAAACTGAAACATTTCAGTCCTTGTTTTGGGATATTTCCCACACAACAAAAGCTAAGAGCCTTTTCCGACGGCTGTAGGTAACCCAGATGAAATTGGACCATATAGATAGGTCCTTGTTTTCGAATAGTCCCTCACAAAGGTCACTCCCAAGTTTAGATTCTGCCGCTCTAGAGTCACAAATTAAGCGCGTTAGAGCTACTTATAACCAATCACACCTAGCTTGACCACATTGGTCTATCGTTTGATATTGCCCTCAATAAGTAACCTTTCCAATTCGAAGTCCATCGGCTATACAGAGCACACTTTTAATACTGTTCTTGGTGAACTTTGGCAATATTGGTCTATGTTTCCATATAGCTTCAACGAAATGTGTCCCTTCCACTCTAGAAGTATAAAGTCAGACCATGCCTAATCTTCTTAATAACAAATCTTCTTAATAACAGGGTGGTCTAGGATACGACATTTACGGTCCCATCAAACTTTAAATTTGTATACCATCCACCAAAGAGAATATTATACTTGTCCATTTGCAGCACTACTAAATATTGATCGGAGACCCTTTATATACAGTGCTGCTCAAAACATTTGCAACTAGCACTACCACTGAACTAATTCTAGGTGAAACTCAGATATTAATGGTTTTATACTTTATACTCCAACTAAGAAATAATCTTTAAGGGGTGAGCTTTCTAAGTTCTATTTGGAATAATAAATGTATTACAATAATCTGTGGTTATTTTCCGAAGAATAAAAAATTACGTGTACACTTAACAACAACCTAACCCTGCATTATTTTCTTCTTCTATGGTATTATTTTCGTATTTTTATAACTGTAAAAAGTACTTTTATACGGCTTGAAAATTGACAGGTTAACGTAAACAAAAAGCATCAAAGCAATATCACTTAGTTGATTGCTTATTTTTGTCATAAGATCGGTACAGGTCCTAGTGCTATATTTCTGAAAAGAATCAACAAAATGACTGGCAATAAATATAATCACCACATTAAAAAGCCAGTTATCGACGATTATAAAGCAGGTGTATCACAAAAAGAAATTTCGGAAAAGAAAAATGTCCATAAATCAACAGTGTCCCATGTTATAAGTAATGGAAACACCAAAACAGTGCATAGAGGTGGAACAAACCGCAAGACTGCACTGAAAGAAGATACGAAAATTAAAAGAATTGTACAACAATTCCCTCAAATATCATCAAAAGAAATCAAAAATTAGCTTCCGATCCAACGATCAGACGTAAAGCCGTAGAAGCCGGACTTCGAGCTTACAAAACTGTTAAAAAACCATTTATTTCTAAGAAAAATAGTTTAGCTCGCCTTTAGTTCACAAAAAAATATCTTAAATGGTCTGAGCAGAAGTGGAAATGTGTTCTATTTTCCGATGAATCAAAATTTAACTTGCACGGTTCGGATGGCAGCTGTTTGGTGCGAAGGCCAAAAGGGAAAAGTCTTAATCCAAGATATACAAAAGGTACTGACAAGCATGGTGGGGGCAACATTATGGTCTGTGGGTGTTTTTCCGGAAAAAGAATTAGCCCGAATCATAAAATCGATGGAATTATGAGTTCATAGTACTACAAAAACATTTTGTCTGACGTAATGTTGCCAACGCATCTTGGGAAATGCCGCTTGCTTGCGTTTCAACACGATAACGACCCCAAGCACACGTCTAAGGCGGTTAAACAATGGATGTCCAATGAAAAATTGCGTGTGCTTGACTGGTCACCTGACTTAAATCCCATAAAGAACCTTTGGGAAATTGTAAAACGAAAAATTGGAAATAAAATTTTTAAAAACCTGAGGATCTCTATGTTGACCTGAAAGAGCAGTGGAATAGCATCCAAAATGATATCATTGACCATTTAACCCATTCCATGCCAAGAAGATGCGCAGAAGTCTTCAAACGTCGTGGTAACGGTGTCAATTACTAAGAAAAAATATAAATTTTGTTTAATATCGAAGTCACTTAGTATAAGTTGCAAATGTTTTGAGCACAGTAAAACTTGACTTGTTACGTTATTTTATAGATTACACTATGTAACAAAATTTTGTTTAAGTGAATTTTTTTTCTGTTTCTCATTGGTCTCTAAACTGAAGAAAAACTTTAACTGATGTCTGGCTAATCGTTTTTTAAGAAATGACATCGAATTTTCAAATTTTTAAATAGTGCCTTTATTTTTCATGGTACAGATAGATAAGAGTGTGCATAAAAGATTGTTAAACAGCTTAATTTTAATGAAGGTATGCTTTTATATGATAATAAAACGAAAAATACACTTGAATCCTTAAATTCAGGATGCTCTTAATAATACTGTTTAAAAATGGCTTGTTTTTCTACCTTTCCTCTTGTAGATTTGGTCATTTTCTCTGATTAAATTCCAGATATAGTCGCCAAGCATCCGTTCATTGTACTGCCCTTGGTATCGCTTTTCAAAGGCTTGAATGTCCTGGTGAAAACGTTCACCATGTTCTTCTGAGTATGCGCCAGAATTTGACTTGAACACTTCTAGGTGTGAGTGAAGAACATGCAACTTCAGAGACATTCTGCATCCCATGTTATGGTAGTTCTCGGTAAGATACAAATTTTATCAAAATGAGATACCATCACTTAGTTGAGAATTAAACCAAAACTTGTTAATCGATTTTATTGAAATGTGGCTAGTTTTATTTTGTAACATATTTATGTTTATAACTAAAGATCAAAAAAGAGCATTTGTGACTTTTTTGGGTTTTTATGAATTTTAAGACAATTTTTTTTTCCAATTTTGCATGAAAAAAAAAATTTTTGGAAAAAGTTTCTGAATATTTCCAAAACTATTCACTTTATCAAAAAACAGTGTAAGAGTAACTTGGAGGTAATGTAGCTGCGGATTCTCGGAGTTTTTACTTAATCAAATCGGACAAACTGTTCTTGAGTTATGCTAAAATGTGTGGTGAAACCTCCATCATTTTTAAAATAGCAGTTTATATACTAAAAAAAACGTTTAGGTAGAGGAAAGAACACTCATTATATTATATTTATGACCTAATTCATTAGATAAAAGCAAAAAATGCACTTAAACAAACAAAAAGATTTTTTTTACGTAGTGTTATCAACAAATCTTTGTCGATAAGTAGTTTATTTTATATAATCCTTAAAAATGTATTAAGGATTATATAAAATATTTAAATGTTCATTAAAATGACGGTTTCTGTCCAACTGGTGACATGGTTGTAAATGTTTTGAGCAGCACTGTATATACAGGGTGGGCGATTTAACATTTTAAATTAGAATCGGCTGTAAAATAGGCTTTAAAAGTTTCATTCTGAATTTGGGCACATCATATACTATGTGGTATCTGGGGCGACAGTGCCTCAAAAAGGCTCATAACGTTCTCTGCAAAATTTAAGCAAGATTGAATTCGATAAGTGTGTTTAAGATCTTCTGGGGCTAAAAGTGGACAGAATCCCGGCACTATTAAAAAAAACTTGAACTGACACGGTTCAAATGACTTGAATTGTGCAACTGGTCCTTGTCGGTCTTATCAAACTCACTGTACATATAAATTATCGTACATATGTGTATAGCCATCATTGTGCATACATACATACATACGTACTTGTATGTACGTATATTGAATACAAGGATTTTGTATCTTTTTTTTCGTTTTTGATGTTAATGAAAATAATGGACTTTTAGACCAAACGACTTCATGTTAAGTCCTCACTCAGCGCACTTCTCTAATACAAGAGTTCAATCTCACATGGAGAAGAAGGCACATGTTGGATGCAGCAAACCGTCTAATGCTGGAAACGGATTCTCCTCCCTGTACTTGTACATACCCGACTACACATTTATTCAATCGAAAAGCTGTTGGCAACCGGGTGTTGATGATGATTAAAACGTTGACACAGTGTGATTTATGGGTAGCACTGCATTGCAAAATTAAAGAACACAATGTCTACTGCTCAATGAAATTTTTAAATTACTAGCCAACAAAATTGTATTCCAGGTGTACATGAAATGACTAGATGACTCCCAATGTTCTTACGAAACTTATTTGACTTTAATGATTGGGCATTAATTCTTACTGCTATAATATTTGTTGATAAAATCGTACGATTTTAAAGTAAATTATTTATATTGTAATTTGTATCTGGAATAATAATTAATTCCGCCACGAATTCGCAATTGCTAAACCTGATCCAAACTTATGAAATATGTATATTCATAGTTGGACGCGTAGTGAAACCGGCTAAAATTTTCTTTAACTTTGCCTCTTCCACTCTCCGACGCAATGCACTTCATGTATAGGAGATACACGCAGAAAAAAGTATGGTTGTGGTGACAATATTCGAAGAGGATCATACTATTATTGGGTATATGGTTATCGCACAACAATATTATGATCTTCACAACAAAAGTATGATTTACACACGCAACCATGCTATTATCCGAACTACCATAGGTCGATTCAATCAACCATACTATGATCCCCAAAATTATTTATTAGGATTGGATGTTGTTAGTCAAGAATAGAGATTTTTATCAAGCAAGTTATTTTAAATTGCATTACAATTAGTTCATAGCCATATTTGAGGCCATGTTTTTATTGAACATTTCATAAAAAACAAAATACTTTTAGATGCCAACAGCGGTGAATGCTACTTCACCATCCGTAGACACCGAGTAACGAATGTGATTAAACCATGATCAATGGCAATATACTTAAGTGCAGGCAGATTTTAAATAAACGAGAGCCAGTCGGTAGTCGAGTATTTCACCGAACAAAGTAAACACAATAAAAATCCCTCGAATTACCTTTCAATTGTTGTTGTTTTTTATTTTGGTATATCAAAAAAAACATACGCACACACATACATGTATGCTCTATAAAAACTGTTTTGTTTTGTTCATAGTCGCAACCATACTGTATGATTGGCGTAATCATGTTATTGTTTAAACTTAAACTTCAAACAATAATACTTTTGTTGCATCAACCATGTTTATATGGTTGCTACAACAATATTTTCATTTCTAAATTTGGCAATAATACTATTGTTACATTTCAACAATATTAATATTGCCGCAATCATACTGTTGTTAAAATGAAATTCAAAAAACAATACTATGGTCGCGACGAACATGCTTTTATTGTAGGGAACATATTATTGTTGCGGTGACCATGTAGTAACCATATCTTTTCTTTGCGTGTAGGATTGCATATCTCTATTTCGATGTTGCAAACGGAATTTCTAATCAAATATACCTGTGGTAGAGGGTATAAAACCCAACACACCCAATACATCAGTTAAAAGGGAACAAAAGAATAATAGCGTTTTTTTACCCTCCATCAAAGGACAGTCACTTTGTAATATCGTTAGCAACACCTTAAAATACTAGTCGGAGACCCCATAAAGTAGATGTATAGGGTGATCCATGTAGAGATACTTTTTTCAATAGCCAGATCACGTGTGAGTCGTGTCATGCTGTCATGTTATTTTTGTTTAGTATTGTTTGGCATTTCATCATGGAAAGACTTACGCCTGAACAACGTTTACATATCGTTCAACTTTATTACGAAAATGTACGTTCTGTGAGGAATGTCTTTCGTGCACTTCCTTCAAATAATGGTCAATCGGCTAACATTTCTGGCTCAATGGGTAAGTAAACAAGCAAAATTGCCGCATTTGGGACGAAGAGCAATCAGAAGAGGTTCAAGAGCTGCCACTTCATCCAGAAAAAACAACGGTTTGGTGTGGTTAGTGGGCTGGTGGAATTATCGGTCCATATTTCTTCAAAAAATGATGCCGGTGAGAACGTGTCGTGATAACCCACTATTTTATGCCTAAAATTGAAGCTCGAAATCTCGGCGACATTTGGTTCAACAAGACGGCGCCAGCTTCCACACATCGCATCAATCAATAGATTTATTAAGAGAACGCTTCGGTGAGCAGATAATTTCACGTTTTGGGTCGGTCGATTGGCCAACAAGATAGTATGTTATCACACCGTTAGACTTTTTTCTTTGGGGCTACGTAATGTCCAAAGTCTATGCTGATAAAGCAGCTACGATTCAGGTTTTGGAAGCCAACGTTGTGAGTGTTATTAACGCCATACCTGACGAAATGCTCTAACGAGTCATCGAAAATTAGACTCAACGGATGGACCATCTGAGACGTAGCCGCGGCCAACATTTGATAGACTTTATTTTAAAAAATAAATGCCAAAGAAAGTTCTTTCAAATGATAATAAACATTCCCCATTTAATTCGAATTTTCTGTGTTTTTTCTTTAAAAAAGTAGGGAACCTCAAAATTGATCCCCCATATTTTGAATTATTTTAAATTCTAAGATCAAAAAGTCATATCCGTCTGTGTGTGTCTGCCTGTCTGCCTCTCTGTCTGTCTGGGGAAAGCAAACTACAGGTCGCAAACATGCGTTGATGGACTGAAACGGTTGGTCCTGAGGTAAAAATTTTCCCCTCACAAAGACTGGAAAAGTCAAAAATTCTAAATTTAAAAACACAATATCTCATAAACTTAAAGAGATATAACGATGATATTTGAAACACATCCCGGTGGAAAACAGGTCGGTGCCACGCCCCATTTAAAAAATTATATATGTTGCCAAAGTAATGACCGATCGTTAACATTTCTTAATAGAATGAAGTAAATGCCTTGGACATTATCATAAACTATGTTATGGTAAAATTATAAAAGGGGGCGTGGCGCCGCATATACAACCCTAAACTTAAAAAAGACAATATCTCATGAACTAATTGAGATATGACGATGATATTTGGAACATTTGATGCTGGCATGTGGGTCGCCGTGTGATGGAAATGTGCTCGACTTTCATGTCAGTTTACCCTGATTTAACCCCGGGTAAGAACCTATAACAATTTTTCAACGGCGGGTTTCAACCTCGTAAATTTTGGCGACTTTACCAGGAAGAGATTTATCTCTAAGCCGTGTAAAAACTTCTCTATAAAATGCATTAGCCGTTCGGAGCCGGCGTTAAACAGTAGGTCACCCGGACAGTGAGTATAATTATTGAATCGTGCAAAGCTCACAGATTTGAGAGAAGTTTCTCCTTGTTCCTTAATGGAATGTTGGTTCTTTTTTTTAGGAATTAAGCAGTTCGTCAGTACTTGCATAACGTTGTATTGTGGGGGGTTTGACATTTGTATCTTTCTGTCTGGATAGTCAAGTTTTTTTTATCCCTTTTTATACCCAACACCACACTTTTGTGCAGGGAATTGCGACTTAGCACTCATGTTGGTATTACCTAACAAGTACGGACATATACCTTTTTTTTCAAACGTAAATTAGTAATTTTATTTATAAACGTTTGAAAAAAAATTTGACTCAAATTTGAAGTTTGACTCTGAAAACACCATGAAGGGTCATAGCTAGGTCAAAAATTGTGTAAGAGAAAAATGTTTGCCTGTATATTTGCAACACAAATACTTAAGGTGTATTTTCCGAAAGTCGTCTGGCTTACGAGTTATAGCTCATCAAAGCTTGCGACTAGTTTTACTACATTTTTAGGAAAAAAGTCGTGACGGACTGGCTGGTTTCCATCCGATTGAAAAAATTGTTCCACGGATATTATTTTTGATGCCAAATGTAATAAATATAATCCATAATTTGACTTAAGTAAGTATGATATTGGCATGGATCGAAACACATCCTGAAGGAAAAATGGGCGGTGCCACGCCCTCTTTGAAATCAAAGATTGTCATATTATTATAGACTAAATTGTGTAAAAATTGGACAAATGAGTGTGATCCCGACCATACAACCCTGCACTTTGAAAGACTATATCTCGTGTACCGAGAGAAGTTTGTAAATATGATGTGGGTCTGAAAAGAAACACACTTTGCTAGAAAAGATGCCGTTGCCCCGACCTTTTTACAAAATTTTCATATTGAAGCGTAATCCATGATAGAGGGTACATAAGCTTCGACACGACCAACCTTAATTTGTCCACTTGTTTTAGATTGTGGTACATTTACAGAGACAGTCATAACTTCTACTTTTATCCTTAGATATTCTAAAAAAAAGGATTTTTTAAAATAGGGAGATATCTACACGAAAATAAAAAAGCTTTACAAAAATTAAGCATAAATTTTATTAAAATTTTACGAGTAATTATTTTTTTCGGTAGTTAAGGTCGCCAAAATACACCAGAAAGTGTTTTAAACATTCCTTGGACAAAATGGCTGTTGCCAAATGTTATTGGCCGATCGTAACATAGCATGCAATTTTTGATTATAATCGAATGTAAATTGTGGCTTTAAGAGCGGCAGGCCCACAAATTATTGCTGGCAGGGAATACACAGTCTTTGGTGGAAAATCCAGTTAGAAGATTCTTCTGGTCCACTGAAAAATCGAAAAATGAGTTGTGTTAAACTTAATTTTTTTACTTTTCAGTATTGTTTGCCATTTCATCATGGAAAGACTTACACAGCGAAAACCACGGTTTGGTTTGTTAATGGGATGTTGAAATTATCGCTGCATATTTTTTTAAAAATGATGATAGCCGGAACGAAACCCTGAATGGTACTCGTTATCACGCTATGATATCGGGCTTTTTGCTACCTGAAATTGAAGCTCGTAATCTTGTGGGCATTTGGAATCAAGAGGACGTTGCCACTTTCCATACAAACAATAGATCTATTGAGAGGTCATTTCAACGAGCAGCTAATTTCACGTTTTGGACTAGTGAGTTGGCACACTATACAGTGTGATTACACACATTTAGCCTTTTTTCTTTGGGGCTACGTAAAGTCCAAAGTCTATGCTGACAAGCCAGCTATGACTCAAGTTTTGAAAGCCAACATTACACGTGTCATTATCGTTATACCGGTCGAAATACTCGAAAGAGTCATCAAATATTGGACTTTCAGAATAGACCCTGAACGTAGTTGCGGAAATTATATTCAAAAATAAATGACATTAAATGCCCTTTCGAATGAAGAATGGAAATTTCACACTTGATTTGAATTTTTGTATTTTTGTATTTTGAAAAAAATACCTCTTAATTGATCACCCGTTACAAGTAAATTTTCTACCCGGCTCCAAGTCTTAGATACTTCCTTACTTCTTTAATACACTAAATAGACTTTACCAAACGACTGCAAATAATAAATCTTGTTAACTAAATGAATAATTAGGAATGCTTAAAATGGTGAAAAATAAAACCAACTCATACAACATTTCCAGAAAGACCATAAAATTTATACAACTCTGGTTTGATCCAAAATCGCAAACGATTCCCTCTCGTCGCTTTCATTCTATTGTTTTGTTTGAAATACATAACACCTGTCTGCAGTAGTCGATGGTGACTATCCTGAAATATTTATTGTCACGTGCAAGGAACACGCATAGTTGGACGATGCGATGCAGTTCTGCAAGTCTGTGCTGGCCTTTATTGTCATTATATCCCCAATGACTTGAATGGGATAAGGACAAAAGACCGAAACGGGCAATTGGCGTATAAAAGGAGCATTTATGCAATGCACCATTAAGACACTCGCAGGATATGAACCTACACACAAGGACGTTGGCCATGCAGTTGTAATACAAATGCCCAGTGTCGAAAAACAATGGACGGCCAAAGCATGACTCGAAACTCTGTAAGGGGAAGTTTCTAATTGTCGTTGTAGTCATGGAATATGTGGCGCTGAGTTTGTCACTCAGTATTTTTTCAGGTATTATTCGTCTCAGTTGGTGTTGGTGCTAAGTTAAAGTTATTTGCTTTGTTCCCTTTGCTACTCGTACTCGAACTTACAGTCAAAGGCGATGAATCAGCACTAGGTAATGTCATTTTTCCACCTAAGTGAAATATTAACTGTTGTAGGGGATGGAGAAGATATTAGTATTCATCAAACATTGCTACTGCCACTCGAAGTGATGTGAAACTGAATTATTTTGAGCAATTTATTAACCCATTCTGCTATTTAATTACCCAGCACTGTGCAACGTCATTGCTGTTTCTATGTGTTAGTGTTGTGCAACAAGAATGCGAACACTTGAATGGATCTGTGTAGGATTTTTAGTTTTACGGTTTGGACTTTGAAGTTGTCGTTGTTGTTACCTAACGACACGTACAGAAACTTAATTAAAAACTTTTCTGAATTTTAGTTTTAATATTTCAACTTAACTGGAATCTCCATGGTTTAGCCCACCTGTATGCTTAGCATTGTCGGGTGATACCCTACAATGAACTGTGACAAACCGTTTACAACGGGTTACGGATCACACCTGTTGCATGTTAAAAAACTACAGAATACGAGAATATACCGGAAATATTTGCTGTTTGTCCCTTCCTGACTTCAAACATTTTCATCTTAATTCCATTGTTTGCATAGGAAAAAGAAAGTGTTAAAAGGAAATGTTAAATTCAATGGGTTTAGAGTGTCCAGAACCGAAAACCATATTCCTGTTTTTATAAGTATATGCAAACCCGACAGTCGGTTTCTCAAAAATAACCAATACCAGACTTGTCGGTTTACCCGGTTTCAGGCTGTCGGGGTTTTCGAAAAAGTCATAATTTCACGAAAATAATTCATAACGAGTTTTTGAGCTAGACGCACCTTTATCGTAAGAGTACCGATAAACTCAAAAGCGCCAGTTGATGCGATTTAGCGATATATGTTCATACTTTTTATTGATCAACACTTAGGGGTTTTCCCTTATACAAGCAATGCATTGCACTGGTGGGACAATGTTCAAGGGAGACAATTAAGTTGGATACCCCACTGTCACCTATCAGCACTATCGCTCTCCTTTGAACACGGTCAAGTAGCTCCAACGATGTTTTTGAAGCACCTGTCTCTATTTTGGGAGTTGTATTGCATCTTATGCCTGATATGGGTTGTATAGAAATTGTATAGAAAAATTAAAAAGATCAGAAGGAGTGAAATATTTCTTTCACCGCTTTAGAAAGCCTCTTCAGTTGAGTGCTTCCTTCGACTATTCGAATAATGTATTTTTATGCCCACAACATCAAGTTCATTCGATTGTTCGATATCCATACCATCGATAGATAATGACGACACTGATGGTTCAATGAATCGCGTGTGAAGCAACAATCAGCACTGTGTCTTAAGTGCTGTACTCTTTTTACTCGACTCCATACGAAAATGGCCACTAAATCTCGGCCAAGTGTCTCATCCATAATTTCCCTTTTGTCTTTAATATTTTGAAGACTCGGCCTACGGTTGAATGAATATAAAAGATTATTATCAAAAGTAGCAATTAGTCCTTTTTTGGGCCAAGGAAGAAATCAAATGAATTTGGTTAGATTTTTCGATAGATATAGTTTAAAATATGGTTGTAGCAACAATATAAAGATGTTTGGTGCGACAAAAGCATGGTTATTTAAGGTTTATATTAACAATAATATAATAACGGCAATCATACCACATGATTGTAATTTTTATCAATTTGAAGAACAATGTTATTTTACGAATCTTACGCAATCTAGATACAAAACAAACTGCTTTAGATTTGAACAACTAAAATATTTTTAATAAATGAAACACTTACGATTTTTTTTTCTATTGTGAAATAAATTACACCTATTATTTAAAATTAAATGTATTTTTAAATAATTTATTTAACCAAAATCTCTTTGTTGAAAAACAACATACCCCAATCCTCATAAATAATATGGGGATCATACTATGGTTGTAGGAATCATAACATGGTTGCATGTAAAATATGATATGGATGTGAGGAGTATACTATGGTTGTATGTGAAACATACCATGGTTGTGAGGATCATAATAAGGTTGCGAGGATTATAATATGGTTAAGAGTGAATAATAAAATGGTTGTATGGAGTATAGTATGGTTGAGTGCAAATCTCAATATGGTTGTGGAGATCATGGTATGGTTGTGTGTGTATCATACTACTGTTATGAGGATCATAATACTCTTAGGCCACAACCATATACCCAACAATAGTAAAATGCTCTTCGAATACTTTTAGAGCAACCATACTTTTTTTTCTTCGTGTGGGATCGATTTGGATCATATATGCCCTTTTTTGTTATTGCCCCCTTACAAATTGTCTGGAAGCCTATGGCTCAATATACATGGATATATGGCTTTAAAATGACTATAAAATTTTCTCACAAAGCCAAAAATAAAATTATATTTGCAGTTTGACTAAATTTGGGTGACGGACCCTAATCCGGAAAATCTTAACCAATTCAACATCGACAAAAACAACGAGGTTTTCTGACAAATTCAAATAAAACCTTATTTTTTAATCTTGATAATTGTTGAGTCCTTTCAAATAGTTCAAAAACCTGTTTCCAACTGAAGTATTTTACTAGTTTATCTCTAAATAAAAAACAAACCTCGTTGCGCAGTGATTTTATTTCATTCTAGAGTCTAGAAATAGAGACAATTACTTCACAGCTGGTTGGGGACAAATTTTCCATTTCTTCACCGCGCGTACTGAGATCACATGATTGGACGAATCGGCTTGATAAGGAGTTTGAACATCTATGACCGAGGATGATGCAGAGAAAAGACTACAGGACGGAAATTCTAACCCGCGAAGATTAGGCATCAGATCTTGTAATAAAGCGTGGTCCAACCATAATTCACGATGTTAATTGCAAGTCACACCTTAACGTCAAGTTTTTTTTTTGCCAAACTTAATTTGACATTACATTGCTTCAATATTTCACAAATTAATCCATCGAGAGGTACACAATTGGGCATCGCGTTATAGTACTGGACGCCTTTTACAAAAATGGGTGTTAACATCAAAAATGCATTTCGTGAACTTCGTGATTTCTGTGGTCAGCATAATCGGCCATAATTTGACCGCAGAGGATTCATTAACAATCAGAATTGTCACATTTGGGGAAATAAGATTGATTGTTGAAAAGCCGATTGAAAAGATCGTACTTCTACGAAAATGAGTTCGTACTTCTTGTTCCCAGAAATTGAGGACATGGACCTGGACGATATGTGGTTCCAATAGGATGGTGCCACTTGCCACACACCCAACGAAACAATGGCTCTTTTACGCAAGAAATTCCATGGCCGTGTGTGATTTGAAACCGCTGGACTATTTTTGGGGATATTTAAAAAGAAAAAGTATAAGCCAAGAACAATTCAAGAACTAAAGGATGAAATAGTTCGACATAGTAACTCCATTGTGTCTCAGAGTCATTGAAATTATGGACCATCGGATAAAGGGTATGTCACCAAAGCCGTAGCGATAACTTGGTGGATATTTTGTTTCACACATAATTGTCATTTATCCTTTTAAAGTTTTAAAAAATATCAAGGCAATTCTCTGAAAACTTTTTGTCTTATTTACAATTTACATCGTGCGTTTACCACCCTTTGTCAGAAGATTAAATTGTATTTTGCATAAATTAAGCATTCTGTGATACAAAGTGGGCCAAAAGTTACCATGGGGTTAAAAATTTAATAACTTTTTCGTTTATATAATTTTTTTATTTTTTTTACAGATTATATAAATAACGCTTTGAGAATAAATAATTGAGAGATTAACAGCTGAACAAAGAACCAGAATAATAGAATTTTATTAATTAAATCAGCGATCAATTATTTTAACGCAAACGCATGAGTGATAAAGCTCATTTTCATTTGAATGACTTTGTTAAAAAGCAGCACTTCCATCTTCAAGAATGAAGATGGAAGTGCTGTGACCGTAAATGGAGAGCGGTGTTGGTTTATGATAGAACATTTTTTACGTCCTGCTTTTAGCAGGACGGAGCCACTGCCCGCACTGTCCGAGAAAAAATGGCACTTATAAGTCAACTTTTTGAGCAAATAATTTCCAGCGCGAACCCCAGATTTGTTAGCACCCGACTATTTGAAGGAGCGAGTAGATGTAAACGAACCCGAGACAATCCTTCAACTCAAGGCCTACGTTGTTGCAGAATGCTCTAAAACGAGCCCATTATTGCGAAGCTGAAAACGGGGGTCATTTAAGTGACATTATAAAGAAGTCATACTCAGTGTCAAAAATTTTTATTTTGTATATTATATAATATGAGAAAAAAAAATCAAAAACGAAAAAGTTATTAAAGTTTTTAACCCCATGGTAACTGTTGGCCCACCCTGTATGTATGTATATATGTTGAAAACACAAGTGTTCTCTTAGTGCCGATATTGATATAGGTAGGGTGCCTACTTTGTGTTATCTTGTGTTGTAGAAAAAACACTTTTTAACTGTTCACAACATCACAACATGCAATTTCCAGACAAATTTTACTCCAGCATCAGTTTGTTCTTTCACGTGTTGCTTATATTTTTTACAAAAAAAAATTATGCTGAAAGTTTTTGTGTAACCAACAAAGGAATACAAAAAAACATCTACTGATGACATCCTGTGAAAATGTTTTTATAAAATGTATTTTTTCATAAATAATTATTTTATTTTTTAAATTGAATATATGCAAATGCCGGTGTTGTTAAATGTGATTTATTTGAACAACTTGATACTACAGACTAAATCTAACGCGGTAATTATATTCAGTCTCTCGAGTACACATACCAGGAAGTAGTACAAATTACATTTTTAATAATTAAATTTGTAGATACTTAATTTTAATTACATTCAAATTGTCGTTGCGGTCGTCGGTGCTTGAGCAAGTCTCAAAAACAAAAATTATATGAAATGTATAAAACTAAAATAATAAGAATATGCTTAAGTCTACTTACTATATAAGTCGTCTTACCTGGAACAGAAAACAAAATCAAAATTAAACTCAATTGTCAAAAACTTACAAGTTTGTTTCTTATTAATTAGAATAAATTATACAGCTCTAATGGCCAAAGTTTAAAGTTTATATCGGGTGATCAGTCTAGAGGCATTTTTTCAAAACAAAGAGAAAACAAAAAATCAAATCAAGTGTGAACTCTTTGTTGTTCATTCGAAACGACATTTTATGCCATATATTTTTTAAAAATAAATTCCTTCAAATGTTAACCGCAACTAAGTCTCCTTAAGTGTCCATTAGGAAGGTCCAATTTTGGATGGCTCGTTCGAGCATTTCGACCGGTATGGCGTTCATGACACGCAGAATGTTGGCTTCGAAACCTAAATTTTAGCTGGTTTGTCAGCGTAGACTTTGAACTATACGTGGCCCAAAGAAATAAGTCTAAACTCGTGATATCACACGATCTAGGCGGCCAACTCACCGCTCAAATACGTGAATCTAGCTGCTCTTTGAAATTACCTCTCAATAAATCCATTGTTTGAGCAGCTGTATGGCAATTGGCACCGTTCTGTTGAAACCAAATACCGTCAAGATTACGGAATTCAATTTCAGGTAGCAAATATTCCGATAATCAGGCGCGATAGCGATTACCATTCTCGGTTACGTTCCGATCATCATCATTTTTGAAAAAATATAGACCGATGATTCTACCAGCCCATTAACTGCACCAAACCATGGTTTTCTCTGGGTACAATGACAGCTCTTGAACCTCTTCTGGTTATTCTTCAGCCCAAATGCGGATATTTTATTTATTGACGTTGTCGTTGATCCAGAAAGGGGCCTCATCACTGAATAAACTGTTTCTTATTTCCATAATTCAGTTGCACAATTTGGAGACGTTGTTGCGGTGTTAGTCTTTTTATGATAAAATGCCAAACAATACTGAAATGGAAAAAATAATATTTAACGCAACTCACGCGTAACCCCTATTGAAAAAATACCTCTAGATGGATCACCCTATACTATTGTCACTTTTCTAAGGTAAATTAATCGTTAAAAATTATTTGTTTTATTTTATGACCGGCATGTACACTTTTTTAGAGTTTATTGAAAATATTTAAAATTATAAATAACTGCAGTACTGTTTAGCTCTTCAGAACCTGCAGACAATTTCCAAAATAAAACTAGTAAATGCGAGTATTAAAGAATTTTACCGAAAATCGTGGTTTCAGATGAAGCTCATTTTAAGCTCGGATGTCAGTAAGCTAAATTGCAGCATATGTGACAGCGCATAGAGAAAGGGACCTAAGGGTAAAAAATCAATTTTCACTCTTTTTTGATGTGGACAACATCTGAGCATCGAAAAAGTCCGATCCCATGCCCCAAAAGTGTTCCCTCCCAGAGATATGAGCGTTTTATGAAAGTGATGGTACACCAAGGATACACGTATTTAAATCTTTAAAATGGCTCTCCTGAACAAAACTGGTTTTTACCCTTAGGTCCCTTTCTATTTTGCGCGTCACATATGGGGTTTAGAGAACCAACACGTGACTTTTAAGAAGCCATCATCAACGAGTCACTGTTTGGTGTGTTTTTTTTTTGCTGACGGCATCATTAGGCAATTTGTTATTTTTTTAATTAATCAACAGTCAGGGGTTTTCCCCTATATATACAATGCATTGGGGGGAAAGAGGGAGCAATGTTTATCGACATTTGTCTTGAATTTCTGAATGTTGTACTTGATGGGAAATACATTTGTCGGAAGTCGATTCCACGTACGGACAGTACGGGCGAAAAACGAATTCGATCTGTAGTGCATAGTGCGGTCCACTGGCCAATCGGTATAAAATAGGTGTGAATTTCCGGAAAGTCGTATTTAGCTGCCGAACATCCCCATGGCAGGAATAATACCACGAATATCGGAAGAACACACACCATGGAAGAAGCGATCGAAAAACGAACCACAACCCACATTTCGACGATGCTCCAGGGAGACAATAGATTTGGATACCCTACTGTCACCTATCAGCACCATCGCTCTCCTTTGAACACGATCCAGAAGCGAGGATGATTTTGGAGCACCTGCCCATATATGGGAGTTGTATTCCATCTTTGGTCTGTTGTAGGATGTATAGATATCGAAAAGATCAGACGGAGTGAAATATTTTTTGCACCGCTTCAGGAAGCCTATACCCTTCAGTGCTTCTTTTGACACTTCGAATACATGCCTCGCCCACCGAGCGTCACATTGTATTTTTTGCTTAGAACCTCAAGATCATCTGATTGTTTAATATCCATGCCATCAATAGATAATGACGACACTGTTGGGTCAATGAATCGCTTGTGAGACAACAAGCAGCTTTGTGTCTTATGCGCATTAGAATCTATCTATTCAGTTGACCCCATTCGGAAATGACCAGAATATCCCGACCAAGTGTCTCATACATACTTCGCATTTTGTCTTTAGGTTGCTGTCATTGAGTGTCATAGGCGTAGATTGGACACACGGTCTGACCCAAAAGATCGTCAATGAAAATAAGAATTAAAGAGGAAGAAAGGAAGGAGCCTTGCCGTACTCCTGCGGTCATCCTCAGTTTATTGCATGAGAACCCATCTGCAACAACTCGAGATATCCAGAGCCACGACTTTACTCTCATCAAACTGGTGGATAAACCGACTCCAAAGCTCCGATAAGAAAACCATCAGATCTCCTGTTGATCGGACTCCAGATATCTCACAAGATGCTGGTTAACCACGCTCTCCATTGCCTGGGAGAGCGCAGAGCAAGCCTCGATTGGCCGATAATAAAAAAGTTTGCATTTCAGTCAAATAGTCAAAACTATGCAACGGTAGGACTTCATTAAGGTAATTTTGAAAAGGTAAGAGGTAGGGTCACTGGTTCGGAACATATTCATAAATATTACCCTAGTACCTTCCGAACTCCAATTTGAAAATGTTCAAACCGCTGCTTTTCCCCCTTGCATTTTAGAGCATGGTCTTAGATGGACATATTTTCATGAAATGAACCAAGAAATACACTGGTTTAATTTGTCCAGTCGTGAATGAATCACTTGGTATAAATATTGTCCTCTTTGGGACTGGCTGTGTTGAGCCATTAGGATAAATGTTACGAAAAGCATCCAGAGACAATTAAAGCGTTGAAATCGAAAAGAAATGAAGTCCAAGTTGCCATTGAAGAGATTCGACCCGAAACAATCGAAAATGTACTAAATAATTGGGTTGATCGGGTAAGGTAGTTTTACAAAAGATTGTTTTTACAAAAAAGGATAAAAAAGTTCCAAACGGGGCGAAATAAAAAAGCGATAAAAACAATATTGAATCAAGAGAAAGACAAAGAAAATATAAGAGGTGTTTAAAAAAGTTCCAAACGAGAGAAATTTCAGATACGTAAGAAAAACAATTTTAAACCATGAGGATGACATAGACTAAAGATAAAACGGAAAAAAGCGAAAAGTTAGAAAAACAATATAAAAGCAACAAAATGGCATGCAAAATAAAAATACAAAATAAAAAAAGGTTCAAAAGGGTATTAACTAAAATAAGTGCGAAAAACAATATTGAATCAAAAGAATGTGTATTTGAGAAAACGTAAGCTTTTCAAATAAAACACGTATACTCGTAGTACTAAGAACATTTCCTGTAATTTTCATATCATTCGCTGTCCCCAAGGTTTGACCTTTAAAACTAAAATTTTTACTGATTCCAATACTTGACATACGAGTAAGTATTCGCTAGAATATTTCCATCATTCTGAAAAAAAGTTAATCAGTGCGTATGCCATTTTATTATCTAAAAATATTCTGCCTTTGAGAATACGTGTTCTTTCGTCACCGTCTTTGCTGGCTAACAACTATCAGCAAACTAATATCATATTTTCATAAAGTTGACTTACATGAAGATTGTTCTGAACTTTTGATCCTGGGGCATTGGAAGAGAGCACACATACACGTGCACACACATGATTGATATTAATTGCGACCACAAGGCGACAATCTAGCAAAAGGAGAAAGGCGTCAAGAAACAAGGCCGACAACGCAGTACGAGCAGAAGAAGAAGAAAAACCTCTTACGACGAAGAGATGTATACAAGCTGTATGCTCTTTTTGTGTAATCTCATGTTGTAAGCTATAAACAAGCCTTGTCGCAGGCTTGCGACTTGCAGCCCCACAATAAAGTGATGCAGCAAACAGTGTTTAAAAAAAATACAAGACAAAAACATGAAAACATCAACGATTTGCTGCGAACACCTCGGTAAAAAATATATAAGTTTTTACAAACTTCACAGAAATAAACGATTAGAGGGAGGAACTGAACGTGTCGCACATGCATACGGGAGTACAGATAACAATCCTTCAATGCGACCACTTTTATGGTCGCGCTACTAACACGATTAGGTTTAAATATATCTTTACCAGCAATACAGTCTAATACCACACGCAGAGAAAATATATGGTTACTATATGGTCACGGAAACAATAGTATGTTCTCTGCAATAAAAGTATGGTACTCGCAACCATAGTATTGTTTTTTGAATTTCATTTTGACAATAGTATGATTGCGGCAATATTAATATTGTTAAAATGTAACAATAGTATTGTTGCAAAATTAAAAAATGAAAATATGGTTGTAGAAACCATATAAATATGGTTGGAGGAACAAAAGTATTGTTTTCATGGGTTATTTAATTTAACAATGTTATTTTTACGCAGTAAAAGTAAAAATAATTTAATTTTTTCGAAACAAACTACGAATTAGTATAACTGAAATATTTTATATAAATAATTTTTTTTACTGTTTAATTAATCACTACTATTATTACATAACTTACTTAATAAATTCTCTATTGTGAAATAACAACTTAACACAATCTTTACAAAAAATTTTGGGGATCATAGTATGATTGTGTGTAAGTCATACTATGGTTGTGAGGATCATTCTATGGTTGTACGTTAAACATACTATGGTTATGAGGATCATAGCATGGTTGTGGGGATCATAGTATGGTTGAATGTGAATAAAAATATGGTTGTGGGGATCATAGTATGGTTGTGTGTGAATAATTCTATTGTTGTGAGGACCATAATATTGTTATGGGGATCATAGTATGGTTGTGTGTGAACCATACTATTGTGGTGATGATCATAATATCGTTGTGCCACAACCATATAACCAACAATAGTATGATGCTCTTCGAATATTGTTATCCCAACCATACTTTTTTTCTGCGTGCAGACAGGAAGGATTTTTTGATACCCCACACTCCGATACACAAAAGACTTCTTGAGTCTGAAAAATTTAAGTTAGAAAAAATTAAATATTTGACAGCTGGATTGCAAATCTGGACTTGCTGTTGCTAAATATTTTTAAAATCATAATGGTTTAATGGTTTTGATTAATTTATAATATGTGACACGCAAAATAGAAAGGTACCTAAGGGTAAAAACCAGTTTTGTAAAGCAGAGCCATTTTAAAGATTTAAATACGTATATCTTTGGTGTACCATCACTTTCATAAAACGTGCATATCTCCGGGAGGGAACACTTTTGGGGCATGGGATCGGTATCATTCTATGCTCAGATGTTGTCCACATCAAAAAAAAAGTGAAAATTGATTTTTTTTATACTTAGGTCCCTTTCTCTATGCACACATATATATAACCACCAAAACATCAGTTATATATACTTAGTAGGGATATAAATACTGTTACAACATTGAACACACCCATTTCAATAGTAGAACTGAACATACCCCGTTAATGTCATATGGGTTTTGAAAGCTAACCTCAATAGCGATAGTCTGTAACGGGACTTTAAAATAGTTTCCACTTTCATCATGGAGTGGTCAGATAATGAGAACCGTATCGCTGTAATAGCGCTTTTCAAGTGTGAAATGAAAAAAGCGATATTTTCAAAACGCCCCGGCCGGCCACTAGGGATTAGCCGCATGTTCGTCTACCGATGCAGAAAACTGTTTGAGCAGACTGGAGATGAAAAAGACCGCCACCGGTCGGACCGCCTACGCTCTGATCGAACACCGCATGTCATCAAAGCCGTTCAATCAAGAATTTACAGAAATCCGCTCCGAAAACAGAAAATCATGGCCCGTGAGATAAATATTACTCAGAAGTCCATGAGTCGAATCATTTAAAAAGACTTGGGACTTGGGGCTTTCAAACGACGTACTGGACATCTATTGACTGCAGCTTTAAAAAAAAATATGATTGAAAAATGCAAACGTCTTTTGGTGCAGCACGCTGATAAAAAAAAAGGAAAAGAAAACAGAACAGAAAAATTTTGTTCACCAATGAAAAAATTTTTACCGCTCAGGAAAAACAAGCAAAATGATAGAGTGTATGCGCGGTCATCTAAGGAAGCATCTGAAGTGATCCCAAGGGTGGAAAAGGGACATCACCCAGCTTCAGTCATGGTTTGCTGGGGTGTCTCTTACGATGAGGTCACTGACCTGCATTTCTGCGAACAAGGAGTCAAAACATCGGCCAAAGTTTACCCAGAAACCGTTTTGGAAGCTGTTGTGAAGCCTGCTACCTACTCCCTGTTCCAGCACAATTCTGCGCCGGTCCATAAGGCTAATACGTCCCAGGCCTGGCTTGGAAACAATTTGCCAGCTTTCATTTCCTCTGCAGAATGGCCCTCAGGCAGTCCAGATTTGAACCCAATGGATTACAAATTGTGGAGCTTTTAGAGGACAAAGTTTGTCACAAAAGACACCCCAACATTGGATCTCTCAAGACTGCTTTGGTTCGAGCTGTGGCCAATTTTCCAATGGACGAGGTTCGTGCAGCTATTGACGATTGGCCAGTGCGACTTAAGGCGTGTGTAAAGGCAAAAGGCGGACATTTCGAATAAGTAGATTTTTTTTGGATACGATATACATCAGTAAATATATTAAAAAATATTTGGTCCAAAAACATTCAGTGCTTTTTATTTTACAGCATAAAACGTGTGTAACAGTATTTATGTCCCTACTAAGTATTATACCAGACGTAGCTGATCACTTTCCCCACCACGACTTTTCTAAATCGAGGGAAACCTGTACTGCTCGTACACTATACGAAACGAAGTCGTGTATTGCCTGACATACCACCAAATGTACTTTAAAGTTTTGAGAGTTTCTAACCAAACCGAATTGAATTGTTTTGGTTTGGTTTGGTTTGGTTTTTGTGATTCGGTGTTCGGTCTTCATGGTAAAACTCCGTTCACGTGGGTTTTTCAATCAACCTTTAGCTTTTTTCAATCTAGCTAAAACAATTCCATGTGAGAGTACAAGTTAATGAACTTTTTTGCTTTTTCTACTTTTTGTCGATTGTCGTATCGTGAAGTTGTGTTCACATCGAAGTCCTTTTTACCTCCAGGGAAAACTCAGTTGCAACTTCCTTCTGTTACTTCTTGGTTTTCAGGATTGTGATATCACATTGTCATCGTATGGTTTATATATTCAAGTTTATAAAAAACAAAGTGTATGGGTGGAAAAAAGTTGTTCTTGTTTTTTAATTTAACGCTGCAACATTTTGTTGTGTAAGTCGGTTATAAGAACTTCTACCTCTTTTGCTAGCTCGGGAGAGGGACGAATGTACAGGTTTGTCATAAATTTCATCTTCAGTAAGAAAGTGAATCGAGATACGATTCATTACATACTTAATTTTCTCAACATTTCGCCAAAGAAGAAACGGGAAGCATTTTTGAAATCGGGACCTTGTGTTGGATTTTGGTTAATATTGATTTCCTACTCTCAAAGTTTATGGCATTTACTAGGTACAAACCTTGTCATCTAGAGTATTTTCTCCTATCAACAAATTTAGGCAATTTTTAAGAATGATGATTTGGACTCCTGACAAATTTTCATTGTATTTTGTTACCAATATTTCAAGTTTAAATGGGTTTTGGGTCCTTAAATAAGATTCAAAATGTACGTTCGTAGGAAAATGCCATTTACTATGGTACACTTTTATATTTTTTGGATCTATGAGTTTGTCAGTATGTGGTCTGCTGGATTGAGTATGACATTTGCAGTATTGGAAGTTTCTTAGTGGTGGGTGGGCCCATGTTTGACACAACCAAATTTCGTTAACCTTATTCGTTAACCTATGCGTCATTAAATATTTGGTTTGGCTAAATTGGAGAGCCAAATCGTACAGTTAATGAAATGTTTACACCTAGTGGTGATTTGCTGCTGGTTTATGCCGGTGATATTCTTGTGGCTTGTTCTGGCCCTGTTGCAAGGACCATGAATGAAAGACTCAATGACTATATGTCTGAACTCTCCGAATTTTTCCAAAAATGGAAATTACGGCTGAACACAGCGAAATGCGATAGCATTATTTTTAAGGGAAAGAGACAGACTCTCTAACCCAATGCCAGGGCTTATGAACCTGTAGTGAGGATAGGTAATGACATTATCAGTACTTCTGATCAGATCAAATACCTTGGGGTTATATTCCAGCAGAATTTTAGATTCAACAAGCATGTTGATTTTATTTTAGTTAAGGTAAAGAAAATTTATTTTTCTTACCTTACTCTCGTGAAGAGGAGAGGCCTTAGCAAAAGAGTCAGGCTGTTGATTTACAAAAAAATCATTAGGCCTGTCTTTTCCTATGCTTTTCCAGCTTGGTTTGGAATCTCTTCCTGGCAAATGGAAAGGCTTAGGACATGGGAGCGACGCATCTTAACTTTCTGTCTGGGACTGCGGGCAACTGTTGCTGAAGACGGCACTATAAGAAGAGCATCTTGTAGGACCATATATGACTCCGCGGAGTTTGATCGGATTGACGTATTGCTCATGAAGGGTACATTAAAGTATCTTGAGAGGGCAGCCTCTCTAGATAACGGACTAGTTAGAAGAGCTTCAAGGCTGGATTTCAGCCTAAGGAAGCTACTTGAGGATGACTGGAGGATGACTCTTCCTACTTTAGAAAGAGAGGATAAACTTTTATTTTATCATAGGAGATATGGTACATATGATTTGGACAATTTAGTCTACATCACAGACCAATAACAGTGACTGGAACGGGTCTTGTAAATATTTAGTCTAAGTGTTATTGTTAAGTAGTGTTCTAAGTGTTAATTTGAGAATGTTTGAGCAATCCCCTTTTATATACTTTTTGGGGAATTTCTAGTTAATTAAAATTATTGTAAGAGTGACATGTATGTATACGTACAACATTTTTGAATCGATGTATATGTAGTTCTAGAAAAATACTTAATGTATGCTGGATATAAGATAGTATTACTGATAATTTGTTAGCTATAAGCTTATTTTATTTTGAATTAAGGATAGTAAAATTCAATAAGGGAACGAATGAAATGTTTAGATTCTTGATGTAATTTCATTTTTTTTGCGTACACACATGTCTGCTGTTAAGGGGTGATAATTTTGGGGTTCTTAAGGCCCGTGTAGATCTGGACCCGAAATAAAGACAAATCTTAAAATTAACTGCATCATTAGATAAAAGCAGGAAATCCACTGTTTCTGAGTACGAATACGCCCATGTTCGAAAGGACCTACTATTCGGCGTTCTTGGGACTACAGACCCAGGGTAACCCCTCAGATTTAGTCAAATCAAAGATTTGATATTATACCCCGATTTGCGACAAATTGTGTAGTTATTTTTTAATTGTTTCTAGAGCCCGATACAACTCCGATTTGAGGGAACATAGTTCGTTCTGATCTATAACCAACCCCTGGTGCAATTGGTCCATATCGTTCAATGTTTTCCTATAGCCCACATTAGATGAATCCCTCCCAGTATAAAATTTTGTCGTTATACGAGGGCTGCTGTATATATTTCTGTCCTAATAATGAAAAGCGAATATACTAATTAGGGACATAATTACTGTTACAACATTGAACACACTCATTTCAATAGTAGAACTGAACATACCCCGTTAATGTCATATGGGTTTTGAAAGCTAACCTCAATAGCGTTAGTCTGTAACGAGATTTTAAAATTGTTTCAACTTTCAACATGGAGTGGTCAGATAATGAAAACCGTATTGCTGTAATAGCGCTTTTTAAGTGTGAAATGAAAAAAAGCGATATTTTCAAAACGCTCCGGCCACTAGCCGGCCACTAGGATTAGCCGCATGTTCGTCTACCGATGCATAAAACTGTTTGAGGAGACTGGAGATATAAAAGACCGCCACCGGTCGGGCCGCCCACGCTCTGTTCGAACACCGCATGTCATCAAAGCCGTTAAATCAAGAATTCTCAGAAATCCGAATATCACGCAAAAGTCCATGAGTCGCATCATTAAAAAAGACCTAGGACTTGGGGCTTTCAAACGACGTACCGGACATTTATTGACTGCAGCTTTAAAAAAAATAGGATTGGAAAATGCAAACGTCTTTTGGTGAAGCACGCTGATAACTTGCACAGAACAATTTTGTTCACCGATGAAAAAGTTTTTACCGTTCAGGAAAAATTTAACAAGTAAAATGATAGAGTGTATGCGCGGTCATCTAAGGAAGCATCTGAACTGATCCCAAGTGTGGAAAAGGGACATCACCCAGCTTCAGTCATGGTTTGCTGGGTGTCTCTTACGATGAGGTCACTGACCTGCATTTCTGCGAACAAGGAGTCAAAACATCGGCCAAAGTTTACCAAGAAACCGTTTTGGAAGCTGTTGTGAAGCCTGTTAACAATTCCCTGTTCCAAAACCAGCCATGGACTTTCCAGCACGATTCTGCGCCGGTCCATAAGGCTAATACGTCCCAGGTTGGCTTGGAAACAATTTGCTAGCTTTCATTTCCTCTGCAGAATGACCCTCAGGCAGTCCAGATTTGAACCCATTGGATTACAAATTGTGGTCGGTTTTAGAGGACAAGGTTTGTCACAAAAGATACCCCAACATTGGGTCTCTTAAGACTGCTTTGGTTCGAGCTGTGGCCAATTTTCAAATGGACGAGGTTCGTGCAGCTATTGACGATTGGCCAGTGCGACTTAAGGCGTGTGTAAAGGCAAAAGGCGGACATTTTGAATAAGTAGATTCTTTTTGGATACAATATACATCAATAAATATATTAAAAAATATTTGGTCCAAAAACATTCAGCACTTTTTATTTTACAGCATAAAACGTGTGTACCAGTATTTATGTTCCTACTAAGTATATGAACCGTCCCAACACCTTGGAAGACCTAATTAACATTATTGAGGCTGAAATTGGCAGAACACCAGTCGACATGCTTGTTAGAGTTCATGACGGAATTGGTGGAAATGATATTGCGCGTTGAAGATTACTCTACGCACAGTTCGAAGACTATACACAAAGGGTAATTCTCATTAATAAAAATGAGTCTCCCGTATAAGTCATTTGATTTGTGGCCGAAGTAATCGTTGCCAAAGACTGCTGAAGAAAAACCTTGGCGGTTTTAGAAACAGCTGTACAGTCTGCCTGGCAACCGTAGCAAATACATTTCACCAATTTCTTCTTTTTAAGTTGATTCTGAAAAAGAAACAACATAAAGGTCTCGAACCAGAATAAAAAACTGCTCAAGTCATAATAATGACAAAAGACCGAATAAATAACAAAAAAACGAAAAAAGTTCATGAAAACTTCAGAAAACGTATGCAGCAGTGTGTGGATAGCGAAGGTCGACATTTGCCAGATACACTATTTAAAACCATGTTATTTAAAATTTCCTTTACTATTTATTATAATTAAAATATAACATAATTTTTTTAAGGTTCAAAATTTTTTTATTTCATTTCCAAATAAGCACAAATATTAAACTGCCAGAAGTCATAAGGTATTAAAGGTAGGGACATCGGATTTGGAATATATACTACTAAAGTGAACGTAGTGAGTTTAGGGGGGAAATGGGGTGATGCCACGCCCCTTTTTTAAAATCTATGTAATGAACATAAAAACAGGCAGCTCGTCTTGAAAGTTATACTGTATTTACGGTGTGTGAGAAAAATAATATAAAAAATTCATACGATTTTAAAAAGGGGCGTGGCACTGCACATACATATTTGAAAACTTTAAATGACCAGCTCACATGAAGTAAAATTTGGAACATCAAATGAGAACAGATACTATCAGTGTGTAAAGAAATAAGCTCTGGGGAAAAAGTGGGTGGTAACATGCCCCTTTTTTAGCAGCTGTGTCAATCCCATAATTAAATAAATAAACACAGTATGCTATTGTAGGTCAAAAAATCTTCCTAGAGTATAAACAGCCACAATTTGGCAAAGGGGCTTGACACTGCCCACTCAACCAAAGTCTTTAAATGACCAGAACTAATCAAGTATCTAAAAGAGGTACATCAGATTTGGAATATAAGTATATAGTTTAAGTGAGTAAAAAATTTAAATCTTGGGGAAAAGTGGGCGGTTCCACGCCATTTTTCTAAGCGCTTATAGTTATATAAAATTATGCAGATCATTTTATAATGTACACAGTGTGCTAATGTGGATAAGGAAATGGCTTTATACGTTTACGATTTTACAGATAGGCGTGGCACCGCCCGTCAAAAACTTAAAGAAACCGCAACTAATAAATCATTGGCAAGCACCGAAAATACATACAAGCCAATGTGTGCCGTGGCATATTTTAATATTTTACGATTATCCAACAATGTTCCGGACAAATCTTCTAGAATTTGTGACACTATGTATATGTAAGAAGTCCTCTTGATTTCACAAAAAGGGTGTACCGCCTAAATATTAGAAAATGTTAAAACATCTTACTCATAAACATTTTAAGTAGTAAAAATGATTAATTCTACATGCAGTCAACCTTCGACAACGTGAACTATTTATTGTTGAGGGAGTTCACTTTTGTCATTTCATTCACGTTTTCACATCCTGAAAGTCTGAAGCAAAATAGTGGTGTTTTCGCACTGAAATGATCTATAATTAATAAATTCTATACACAGTATCTTAAAACTAAAATTTCATTGAATGAAAACAAATCATATTCCAAAAATTACTTTGTGCAGAGAAAAACTTAAATTCGTTGTCCAATGGACGGAAATATGGCTGATGAATACAATATGTGTAGGCAATATGGTGTTTATGTTTCGGATCGTTCTCAAAGTTCTCGATTAGACTCTGTATTCCGAAAAGTATGTAAAAGCAGTCCCGCACCCTCCCCTCTTTCAAAAGTGCTGTAGCGTCCATTAAAATATACCGATCGGCCTGCGATTAACTAACTGTACAGGTTTTTCCAATAGGGACATAACAATTTCGTATCTTTATGTCAACGCACCCTCAAACATTTTAAATGAGCTTTCAGTGTCAAAACGTTAGACGAAGTCAACTTTTTCATCAAAGTAAGGTTCACTTACGAGTAACGTTGGAAATCATTAAAAATAGTTCCGAAATTTTGAGTCGGTGATTAAGAGCGCCTACTTCAATTTTCTTATAATCGTTATAAATTTTGGATCCAAATTTCACATTTTGATATTTTGGAGCCAAAGACACGCCGTACCAATCGAAGCGATGAAAATATCGCAGCCGTAAGAGTATCCATTCAAAATGACCCAGATCAGTCGATTCCACGTCGTTCTCAGGAATGGGGCATCTCTCAAATCTCACTGTAGCGTATTTTGCGAAAAGATCTTGGCCTTCATCCTTATAAAAACAAACTGACTCAACAACTTAAGCCACTTTTTGAAACGCCCAAAACTTCTCCGATTGGGCTCTGGCAGAGTTTCAAGAAAATCCAAAATTTCATCGAAAAATCATCTTTAGCGATGAAGCTCATTGAGTGAGTTATTTGGCCATTAAACAAAATATGTGTTAATGGACAGCAACAAGCCCACATGTGCTCAAGAGAAACATTTGCATTCGCAAAAAAATACTTTTTGGTGTGGTTTTCATGCCGGAGGTGTGATTGGGCCGTATTTTTTCGTCGATGAAAACAATCGTCATGTTACCGTCAATGGAGAGCGCTATCGTGCCATGTTAGAAAATTATTTTTGAGCAGAATTGGATGAGCTTGTATGTGGTTTCAACAAGACGGTGCCACTAGCCACACAGCTCGCGTTACATAAGATGTCGGATTTAACGTGATTATGGCCGAAATGGCCTGAACCACGGTGTGCCATCACACTGGGGCCGTAACAATGCGACGGTCAACGCCCCATTGGATTGATTCCGCCGGTACCAATTCGAAGCATGACTGTTATGGGTCATAACTTCCCTCTTGGTTAGGGGTCGAGGACTATCTAAGCCTCTACTGTTCTATGGGTCACAGCACCCGGTCGCAATGCAACTCCACATCGAACCGAAGTTCTCCCCGCGATTTGGGTATAAACCACAGCCACCACGATACTCCCGAGGGGCCGCACCATATAGTCAGGCCAGAACAAGTTCTGGGGGCTCCTGACTACCCGTGGTACCAGATTTAAGTCTCCGGTCAGACCTCGTAACCAAAAGGCTACTCCCAGTTTTTGTTCCATACAACATGGGACTGGTCACCCATAGCCACCTACATCCTAAAACCAACAAACAACCTCTACTCTATACTGCTAAACTCGCCCTAGCACGCCGCATCGAGAAAACCCTATTTGCGAACTCATTCGCTCTGGCCAAAACCTCTTGTGAAGCAACCATCCCTCTAACATCCCACTGTCCGTCCGTCATTTCAATTCCTAACCGACCTAAATCCCTAACACTTTCATACAGAGTACATTCACAGAGAACATGCAACCAATCCTCAAGAACCGCACCACAATCACACGACTCCCTATCGCTTAGGGCCCTCTTGTGCAAAAATGCATTGAGGGACCCATGACCAGTCAGCAAAAAGCCGAGAAAAAGGCCAAAGCTAAAATCTGGCTGACCGCTAACAAACCTAACATCCCTGACAAACCTGTAAGTAACACGCCCTTTCACACTCAGCTCGCGTTACAATCGATTTACTAAAAGGCAAATTCAGTAAACGTGTTATCTCGAGAAATGGTCCGGTCGAATGGCACCTCGTTCATACGATATGACGCCATTGGACTTCTTTTTATGGGGCCACATCAAGTGATTGGTCTATGCCAACAACTTAAGTCGAGCTCAGAGACAGCATCTAACGCGAAATTGTCAACGTTCCGGTCGAAATGTGTGCAAGAGTGGTAGAAAATTTGGTCTGAAAAATAGATTGCTCTACACGGGCTCGTGGTGGTCATATGATCGAATTCAATTTTGGTTCCTAAAATGTAACATTTGCACTTCACCTGAAATAAATTTGAACTCTATATCTTAAATATGCTGTGCTTTATAAATACAGTGAAACTTCGTTATAACGAACTTCGTTATAACGAAAAACTCACTATAACGAATTTTTTGCTGAGTCCCTTGAAAAAACCTCTTTATTGCAAAGTTTTTCATACAAAAATGCACTATAGCTATAACGAAGAAATTTTGAGCTATAGAGCCTCTATATAGCGAAGTATTCATTCAAAAGCCTCTATACAACGAAATTAGAAAAAAGCAAAAAAAAAGTCGTTAAAGTCCCGTTATCAAAAGCCTCTACATAACGAAGTGTTGATTCAATATACAACGAAGTCATAATAAAGCAAAACAACGGTTTTTTAATGTTACATACAGACATATGTATGTGACGCGTCACATTAGTCATTTGCTCCTGCTTCTTTACCACCTTCGCCACCAATCGTAGAAAGTCATTCTTGTTTTGACTCTTGTCATGATGAGTGTATTAAGGCCCATTTAAGGCCCATTTAGTCTCGACGGTTGACGGTGGACGGTTGACGGTAGACAATCAGCTATTTCAGTTGGGGGTTGCATTTTGCATGTGTTAGAGGGAGATAACTACAGTTTGACGGTTGACGACGGTAGACTTCTGCAGGTTGCAGAATCTACCGTCAACCGTCGAGACTAAATGGGACTTTAAAGCGTAAATCGATTTCCATGCGTGAAAAACTTGCTATAATTGATGCCGTTGATCGTGCTGACAAATCTAAGCAAGAAATTGCTAAGCAATTTAATATACCACCCAGTACTCTTTCCACAATTTTAAAAAATCGGGAGACTATTTGCAACACCAAAACTTAAAAGTGCAAAAGAATGCGCCTTGCTGAATATGAAGACGTTGAGCAATGTTTATCTAAATGGTTTACACAATGTCGAATTCAAAACATTCCTTTAGGAGGGAGGACCGATGGTAAAAACTAAAGCTGAACAGTTTGCAGCACGATTGGGACATAACGATTTTAAAGCTAGCAATGGTTGGCTTGATAATTTTAAAAAGCGCCATGATATCGGATTTCGAAAAGTTAGTGGAGAAAGTGCCGCTGTAAGTGACCATGTTTGTTCTGAATGGAAAACGTTGCTACCAAGTTTGTTGGCAGAATATCAGCCGCACAATATTTTTAATGCAGACGAAACTGGGTTGTTTTTTAAATGCGCACCAGACCGCACAATTGCGTTTAAATCCGAGAAATGCCACGGTGGAAAACATAGTAAAGAAAGATTATCTATTTTATTTACTGTTAACAGTACAGGCTCTGAAATGAGAAAATTGCTCGTAATTGGAAAATCGACTAATCCAAGATGTTTTAAAAACATAAAAAGTTTACCAGTGGACTACACTGCGAACAAAAAAGCTTGGATGACCACCGATATATGGATGGATTACTTACAAAAATTCGACAACGATATGACTAAAGCCAATCGTAAAGTTTTATTGTTTGTGGATAACTGCACGGCACATAAAAACGCTCCATCACTTAAATCCATCAAATTACAATTTTTACCGCCTAATGCAACATCGAAACTACAACCTCTATATCTGGGAATAATCAAAAATTTCAAACACTTTTATCGAAAAGAAGTGGTCAAAATTTTAATCAACGATCTGGAAGAAGGACGCAAAAGCTCTATTAACGTTTTACAAGGAATACGAATGGCCCACAAGGAGTGGGAAAGTGTACAAAAATCAACAATTGTTAACTGTTTTGCTACATGTGGATTTGTCGAACGCCCAAATATTTTGATTACAGAAAATGTTTGCCTCCAAGATAACGAAGAATGGCTTATTTTAAAAAACCATTTTAATTTTACATTGAATTTCGATGAAAACATTACTTTTACGGGGCCCCATACTGATGATGACATTATTACAAGTGTAACGAAACCACAAGACAATGATGAGCAGGAGGAAGAAGAAACTGAAGAAATCGAAAACGTTGTAACCGCTAGAGAAGCTAAAATAATCGTCGGAAAACTGCAAATATTTCTTGAGGCACAGGATTCTACACCGCAAAATACATTCAATAGCTTAGCATCTATCAAAAAAAATGTTGATGATTGCATTCGAAACTTGAGTAAACAAACAAAAATAACACAATATTTTATTAAAACCTAAAATGTACATAATATGTAAAATTAAAAAACAGAAAAGTCTTTAATTTTTTTATGAACCTGTAGAATAGTGAGTTTTTTTTTGTATTTTCGTTCAAAATTGAATTTGAATAAAATAACTATAGTTATAACGATTTTTTTTGTATTTCTTTATATTTCGTTGTACCAAGGTTTCACTGATAAATTGTACATATGTATAACGAATCAATGGCTATAACGAAGCATTTTTCGATCCCCTTCAGATTCGTTATATCGAAGTTTCACTGTATATCAAATTGCTAAGTTCTTAATGGTAAGCCCTGTATAACGCCCTGTAATGCATCAGATTAACTTGGAACTAAAGGGTGGTTAAGTTTTAAGGGCCGATGTTGAATGCAAACCACACCTAAACGTCAAGTTTTTTTTCTGCATTTAATTTGATATTTCAGACTAACAGACTAACTCAATTTGAACGATGGAAAAATACACAAGCGAGCAACGCGTTAAAGTTATTCAAGCTTATTATGCAAGTAAAAATCAATTTTCGAAGAAAATCATCTTCAGTGATGAGGTACATTTTCACCTCAGTGGATTCGTCAATAAGCAGAATTGTCGCATTTGGGCGACTGATAATCGAAGAGTGATATTCGAAAAAACAATGCACCCACAATGAGTGACTGTTTGGAGCGGTTGATGGGCTAGCGGCATCATCTTGCCGTATTTGTTCCAAAATGAGGCCGGTCAGGCAGTTACTGTGAATGGTGTTTGCTATCGCAACTTTTTATGGCCCGAATTGGAAGATATGGATGTGGACGACATGTGGTTTTAACAGGACGATGCCACTTGCCACACAGCTAACGAAATAATAGCTCTTTGTGCGACAAATCAACATCGGCCCTTGAAATTTAACCACCCTTTATAAAGAATCGGATAAATTAATACTTTGAATAACAGTGACTCTAGTTAAAAAGTTATTACCTTTTTTTTAAGTTAATTATTTACTGCAGTCAGATTTAATTTATTGCCAACCAAATTATGTATGAATGTATTAAATCTTTTAACTGCTAGTAAGACATATATGTGGGAAATTATAAGACTTGATCTCTTTTAGTTTGGACTGAATTGTGCTTTAAACAGAAAGACTACAGACCTTTGGTCGTGGTTCTTCAAAGCCTCCCGACAGCCGATTCTATGTACCGGATCGAGCTAAAGCAGCACTTCTTCGGCCAAGGGCTGTCAACCCGGCACTATGTGCCCGGATTAGATACGCTCTTGAAAAGTCTTAAATCATTTCTGATTCCGGACAAAGTGTACATTTCGTCTCCCCCTAAATGATATCGAACAAATTTACATTGCGCGTATATTCATCCGAACTGCAATTTACAAGATTATCTCCCAGCACAGGTTTACGTGCGTACGCAGTTTTCTAAGTTGAAAAAAGTATGATTGCATCTGTGAAAAGTATATTCGCTAGTGAATTATTAACGCTTCATTGGTATTTTGCTATTTTTGTATCATATTTTCCGAAGGACTGCTGTTGTTTTCCATCAAGAAACCTGACTAGATATTTGTTTTCTTTTATGTGTGTGTGTGTGTTGGTTTCTATGATTGAATATTACACAGATTATTTGAATATTTTATTTTGTTTCTTAAGTAAATTCAAATGTTTTACTGAGGTAGGACTAATGGCACAGCGGGTGGCGTCTCCCCCACTTTGTGCACGATAAGGAGATTTCAAGGACTTTAGAAGGAAAATGCATTTTTATATTTTTGCATATCATGCGAATGAGAAGATTTGTTCATTCTTTGTTCATTCGGTTTTAGTGTTGCAAACCTCCGGGTATTTTGTTGGTCGTTCACTTTGGATTTGCTGCCACTGAGCAATTCCTCTTTGCGCTGCATACAAATACTGTAGTGAGTATGCATTTTTTCCAGTTTTAAACCTCTCAAAATACAATTTGACCGTGTATTTCTTGCAGCTTAACTAAATAGGAATTCTTGTGAACTGCTGCGTGGCGGGTGCAAAAATGAATGAAGAAGGAACGACAGAAAAATTCACCTTGAAGGTGACCCGTGCTGTGCGAACGATTTGAGTGCATTTACACACACACACGCAAGGATATATATGTACATACACAGTTTACACCAGCATAACTATTGATATCAATCCCGCTTTTAGCTTTCAGTGTAATTATTAATGGAATTTCTCAATATGTTGAAACTTTACCAAAATAAACGCGAATTGCGACAGAAAATTGCATCAGTTCTATTATTAAAAAAAAGTTAAAATGACTTCACGCAGAGAAATAATATGGTTACTATAAGCATATGGTCACGGCAATAATAATATGTTATCCGCAATAAAAGTATGTTCATCGCAACCATAGTATTGCGTTTTGAATTTAATTTTGGCAATAGTGCGATTGCCGTAATATTAATATTGTTGACATGTAACAATAGTATTATTGCCAAATTAAAAAATAAAGATATAGTTGTAGTAACAATAAAAATATGGTTGGTGCAACAAAAGTATTGTTTTTTGGGTTTTATGTTAACAATAACATGACTACACCTTTTTACTACTGATTTTTCCTACAGCTACATAAATCTCTGCTATTATTTTGAAGTTTATAGACTTTTAAATAATTTTTATAATTCATTTTTTTTGTTGACAGCCCCAATTCAAATAAATAATTTTGGGGATCAAAGTATAATTGTGTGCGATCATAATATGGTTGTGAGGATCATACTATGGTTGTATGTGGAACATACTATGGTTGTGATGATCATAATATGGTTGTGGGGATCATAATATGGTTGAGTGTGAGTCATACTATGGTTGTGGGGTTAATAATTTGGTAATGTGTGAATCATACCATTGTTGCTTGCATTGTGCTGCGTTTCTTTGAACTTCCAACTTATATTCCTGGCTTAAATTTTAATTTAAAAATGCAGCTTATTGTTTAATCTTCATCGTAAGTAGGGGCATACCAAAGCGGTTCCAATCTATAATTTTCTAATAAATAAACATATTTAGTCGGAGGCCGAAATCCCGGAGTTCGGAATCGTTCTAACACCCGTAGTCGTATGATATTTGCAAAGCTCCACAGTTGTGATGATAACTACTGGTACCTCTAAACATTGACCATATTTCCAATATTATCCATCTTTACTACACTTTGAAGCCGATATTGAATTATCGGCTGCGGCATGGGTGTCTAATTAAAACCTACACTACTCTGTGGAACAGGGGTCTTATACATAAGTTAGTTTTATGGCAAATGTTTAAAACTACTAAAAATATTTGAAATAGTCCCACCATTAATTGTACCGATCGACTTAAGACAGATGCTGTTAAATTAGAAAGAAAAACGGTTCAGATTAAGACATAGCTGCCACATATTTGTTCCACCGATTTTACCAAAAACAATGAAATTTTCTTTCAAAGATGGCTTAAATTAGATTTTAAAGCTACATATTACACCCAATCTTGATGGAATTTGGCACACGTTCGTTTTTTGATCGATAAAGGACGTTATTACGTAGAATTTAAGAAAATCAGCCTGATTTTGATACGAGTATAGCTCTCACACATATAGCTTCATGCGATTTTGTGTTTTTAGTTCTAGGAGCCTAATATTGCATCTATGCTTGGTGGAAATTGGCTCAAGTAAGTTTTTTTAGACCAAGTATCGAATTTATGGATATTGAAGGAAATCGGTTTAGATTTAGATAAAGCTACACACATATTTTCATCCGATTTTATGTTTTAAGCTCTAGGAGCCACATATAGCATCCAATCTTGACGAAATTTGGCACAAGTATGTTCTTTGTGCCAAGGACGGACGCTGGTGAAATTTAAGAAAATCGTTTCAGATTAAGATATAGCTCCCTCATATCTTTTCAACCGATTATACAAAAAACATGGAAATTTTCTTACAAATTTAAATATGACATTAGTTTAAAAATCTCGGTAAATTTAGAGCCTGTCCAAGAGGGTCCAAAAACATATTTACAGGAGACTTTTCTTACAATCCAGAAATGCAGGGTATTATATGGTCTGCCAAGCCCAACTTAAGTTTTTTTTTCAATTTTTTTAATTATCGTATGATTTCCGTACATGGTCCATTCGATCTGTTTAATTGTGGACTACTTTTTCCACTAAATCTAGCCATATGGCATTGGTTTCCAATATTTTCAGAGTTTTTGGTTTGTCGGCATAAACCAATGACTTATCGTAGCCCCATAAAAAGTAATTCAGAGGCTTTAATTTGCACGAATGAGGGGGGCAGTAAACAGGACCACTTCTGGAAGAAAATTTGTCACCGAATTGATTTTACAATTAATCGATTGTTAATCACGCTGTAAGGCAAATTTCACAGTCTTGTTGAAACCAAAAGTCGATACATTTTTAAACACAAAAGTTTATTCAGCATTGCCTGATAGTGCTCCCCGATCACAGTAACGGCATCTACTTTTCATTTCGAAAGAAATATGGACCGATGTGGCCGCCAGCGTGTACACTGCACTAAACAGTCAATTTTAATGGATGTAATGGTGATTAACGGGTTGTGGACTGTCTTCACTCCAATTACGTTAATTTTGCTTATTGGCGTTTTCATTAAACCAGATCTGAGCTTAATCGCTAAACACATATAAAATGCTCTATGAACTCCGCAAACAGATTTATTTTTTTCATAGTAAATTTCGTTCTGGCTTTAAACGATTCATGATGCCATGCAAACATTAATGAACAGAAAAACAAACACAGTTTGACATTATCAGCTGTCAAACTTTAGTTATCGATATCGATAGTTCTCATGCCGCTTATTATTATCAAGGACGATTAATTATACCAGCTGGGCGATGTGCTTCTTCTTTTCAATGATGTAAAGGAACACGCTTCAGTAACGCACTAGTTCTCGGGGTTTGTTTTTCCACAATTGTTTTTACACAATCACTAAAATGATAGAAAGTCAAAATAAAACACAAAAAACAGCAATCCCAAAATGATTGTTACTGAACTCTGTTTTTCGATTTCTCAGTAAATCTCAAATCGCCTATATGGACAATTTATCGTCTTTCATTATTATTACTTAATACAATATTCGGACTGATCGAACTTATCGAATAGTCGGTCCAATTTATTTTCATATCAAAGAAAGATAAAATAGCACAACCCCGCAAAATCATGAAACTATTAATGTTTACCCAAAAGGCTATGCTGGGATATAAGCGTCTTGCATTAAAGTATCTAAAATTATTTTCTTGCTTTTGGCCGCCTTTCTATTCCTTTCTAGTATTTTAACTGCATTATGTGGTTTCAAATTGTTCGCCCCATTGTACACGACAATTCTCACCGGGTGGTCGGGCGGTGGCGGTACAGGCGGTACTGGTAATGTTGCGTCATGAATTTTTAATTAATTTACTTTTTGCGGTTCTTAACTATTTCTCGGTTTACCCCGGGTGGCACCACTCACCAGCCCACCCACCAGTCGCCATTATACGATGGCGTAAAAAGTATTTCACGTAAGAATTTTTAGCCATCGTTCAGACTGCATTTAGTGCAAAGGAAAAACAAACTAAATCCCTCTGAAAAAATTGCCAAAGTAGAAGACGAGGCAAAATGCAAATATTTCTCGCAAAATAACATCAGAAATGCATTTAATTTGCATGACGCCTTTTCAGCATTAGTTAATTTCTTGGTCTTGGTCTTCGTCCTCATCTCCATCTTAACGTGCGAAATTTCTATACGTCCTCGCAAGTACATATTCCGCTCTCTGTTCGCCGTTGTCGTTGTTAAGTCGCCTTTTATTTTATTGTATTTTTTCGGTTTTTTTTTTGTTTTGTTCAACGAGTCCTTTTTACACCATTATCATTTTTAGTAGGGCCCCTTAAGTGAATGTCTTTTCAAGCATGGTGGTCGAACGAGGTGGGGCTGCGTGCAGAAACTTCAAGGAGGCATTATTTAAGTGCCCGTCTATCGCGAAATTAGAAAGGAAATTAAGCACAAGGCCATGATACACTTCTAAGCGAAGATACGAGGACTTTGCAATGATGCAACACCTCGCAGGAACAAAAAAGCAGAAGAATTTAATGACTATTTTTATTTTCATTTCAGTTTTACAGAGAAATGAGATTTAGCTTCAAACTTTTTTCTGTGATTAAATAAAGAAAATTGTGGAAAGCATTTTTATATCAAATTTACCTTTGTTATATGTCAAAGCTCATAAGCTGTACAATTATCGTAGCAAACCATACGATTGTCAAAATTAAATTTAAAAAACAATACCATGGTTGCGAAGAATAGAAATATGGTAGGAGCTACAAGAGTATTATTTTTTGGGTTTTATGTTAACCATAATACGATTACGGCAATCATACTGTATGATTGTAATTTTTCATCATTTGAATAAGTTTTTTATAACAATGATATTCTTACGGATCTAATTAAATTTTTTCAAACATGCTGCTTTGGCTTTGTTAAACTAAAAAAAATTAAGTGAAAACGCCTATGGTTTTTTTAAAATAATTTTTTCTACTGTTAAATAAATCACTTCTATTATATTGAATTTGATATATTTTTTTATAATTTTCATAATTCAAATCTATTGTTGACAACTTAACCCAATTCTAATAAATAATATTGGGGATCATAGTATATTTGCGTGTGATCATACTATGGTTGTAGGGATCATAACATGGTTACGTGTGAATAATACTATGGTTGTAAGGATCATAATATGAATGTGGAGATCATAGTGTGGTTGAGTGTGAATCATACTATGGTTGTGGGGATCATATTATGGTCTCTCTGCGTGTATGTTGTTTTTGTGTTAAAATGGTCCACCTACTTTTATCATTCGACTATAACTCCTTTTAACTTAAAGTGGGATATCGCCAAAAAAAAAACTAATACTTTTGGTCCTTTTGCAAAAGCTTGCAAGTTTTGTTTTTTCTGAGACGACAAGTTTATCATTTAGCATAGAGTTATTAAATGGTTGCTTTAAGAGCGAGAGGATCTGAATTCGTGAGAGACCTTTATGTGGGGCTACTTAAATCAGGGATTTGTCCAATTTCATCATGGACATTGAATATTGGTAGCTCTTTTTGCTTGTGTAAAATTTGGTCAGAATCTGTATATATAATACACTAGCATAATCCTTGCATTATAACAAAACACAAACCAATATTGACTTATTTTTTTGGCGTTTAAGTTTTGTCGAAATCCGATAATTTTTCCGACTTGTACATTGATTCCAATGATAGATAGACAGACGGGCGTACGGACGGACATCGCTCAACGAAATCTAATGGTGATTCCGAATCGCTTGGTAAAATATATCTTCCTACCTATTAGCTAGAACAAATATCAGCACTACGTCATTATATTCGGTACCACAGTGTGGTGTAGGGTATAAAACATGCCGCCTTTTGAGATCGAGGGCCCGTGGATCCGGTTCACAAGTTAACCAAAACCTTACAATAATGGAATAGTTGGGCTTAAGTTTAACAAATCATGCTCCGATCTAGTCCAATCTCATATGAGTTGGTAACTGATTGAACAGTATTTTATCGTATTACTAGCCCAATCAGCTAATTGAAAACGTCAAAAATACATAAAAAGTATATAAAGTGAAGTTTACGACTGGTACATTCGGTGAATGTTTCATAATTATTGTAAATGTTTGATATACAACTTTTAATTTTTCAAATTTCAACACATGTCTCCATTGAAATAATTTGAACAGTTGTCTTCAAGGATTTTACATATCAAATGACAATTAACATTTTGAAATGTGAATTTAAATCAACTGAGTGTGGGACTCTACCATGTTTATTATGCCATAGACTAGCAATTTTTCTATGACAAGATGAAAATAAAACCGCTAGATCTTGTCGCAAAATGTGCAATTTGGCAACACTGCCGCGGTCCCATGGCAACCCTAATTACAGTAAATAAAACAAATGCATGTTTATTAACACGATGAACAGTTTTAAGCATAATGACTTAATTAAAGTGTTAACACAAAAGCATGTGCTAACAAAGCTATTTAAAAATAATAACAAAAAACGGTTATTAAAAAACTACTACATGTAATCGTGAATGATGTCGATGGTTTTTTCTTTATTTTAACAGAAAACATTGTAGTAATTAAAATAAAAGGAAACTAGAAGTACGACAAGTACTTATACAGGAAAAGTACATATTCATAAAACTAGATCAAACAGTTCGTCGGTAATATTGCCACTGAGGGCGTACCAAAATGAATTTACAGTACAAGGACGTGGTTGGTATAGAGATTGCACTCTAAGTAAAACCTAAATTTTTAAATGACACACCAACAAGACCCGCAACCCAAAAACTTAATTTTGGGTCGGAGAAATTTATTTAAAGGTTCAGGTCAAAATTTTCATATTATATTTAAAAGATTCAGACAATACAAACACCCTTGTTTTACCTGATTTTGTTAAACGGAGTATCCCAGCAAAAAAGGCCATCCAGAGAAGTAAAAAGATCCAAAATTTTTACTCTAAAAGTACTTTGGATCGAAACAAATGATTTAAACACATACTTTTCATTTGACGGATGGATGGATTGTTACATTCGGATGTTATTTTACCCAACTTAGTCATATCTTGAAAGAAAAAAAAAGAAAATCAATCGACGCTAGTACACTGAGAAGAAAAATAACCTAATATAACGTTAACTTAACCATAAATAAACATGATTTGGAGTCTACGTTATATAAGGTTAATTTAAACATTTTGTTGTTGACTGGTATATAACAATAATAATAGTTAATTTAACTATTCTATGGTTGAATTTTTTAACCATTAAAATTATTAATTTTAAAATAATAACACAGTGTGACAGAGAAAAAATAACTGGGATATGATATAATTATTCTTGTAGATCTTGCTGAGTACAACAAGAGACCGGTTTTGAATTTTCCCAAACACCTTCAAGATCTGGAGCTACGGGTAAAAACCCGGTTTTCCGGATCTTACGCACTTATGTGCCAGTAACTTCGTTGAATATCAACCGATTTGGAAAGAAGAAACTGTGGTCTTTCGAATGGTGTATACACTTTTAAAATCAAACTGAAAAAACTCTGTGTATTTTTCTGTAAACTAATTTTTTTTAAAAAATTTTGTAATTTGTTAACTTTGGATGCGATTTTACACAGAATTTTTAAAAGGATCTGTACAATTTTTGAACTGAATAATAAAGAGTGTTCTTACGAATACAATTCATTTTTTAAATCCGTGAGAAACTGATTGAGTTATTCAACTTTTATTAAAACAATGACCGTTTTTTTTATTAAATATTTGGAAATCATTTTTATTTTATTTTTTTCTTCAAAGTTTAACACATGTTTGCAAATATTTGTAAGATCTTAAGAAAATACTCCAATTTTTAGGCCAATTACAATCTAAAACAGCTTATGTCTATAAGAGATTATAGTGCAATATATCATTATTCTTGATAATGAAGACATATTTCAAATATTAACGAAATTTAATTATCATTTATGTTGTATATGTCCATTTTTAAAAGCAAATGTTATTTAAGACCGCTAGTGCCCATAGCTCCGAACAAATCGCAATTTTGAATAAGTTTAATGCGCCTCCACTAACGATTCCACATTCAACCATGGTTCACCGACAAATAATGAAAATACATTTATTAAATCCTCAACAAAATAACTTTTTTCCACAGCACCATTTACAATGTCATGGCCATATGACTTCATCGTTTCAAAATATTTCATTCGAAATTAAATTTCAATTTGGATGTACTGTTTTTCCATTTGAAACAGAATATTTTTTATATTTCAAATAAAATGTTAAGATCGTTTGTTTTATTTCGGTCAGTTGCTTTTACACATTGAACAGGGATTAAACCGGCTCAAGACCTCTTGCTTCTATATTTAAATAGAAGACAAGTTTTTAACAAAATGGCAAGTTCAAATAAAAGATTTTTTTTTAATCATGTCCAATGGACATTTTCAAAACTTGTGAGTTGTGTCAAGTGTTGAGAATCTCTGGTATAGCCATACCTTTCTAGCAGTACATACGAAGAAAGGCAAAATAAATGTAAATTTTAATATAAAAGAAATATGCATATAAAATAAAGTCGTAAACACAGTTTAATAAATGAAACTCCTGAAACTATGTTCGTTTAGCTATGCATGTAATAAAAATAGCCATTGCGAAAGTAGCCATTAACGCCTTATTTGCCAACTACAAATGGCGTGCATAACCTACCAAACGTAACATAATCTTTTTCAGCGGAAAATCTAATAAAATTATAATAAAATATTACATTTCGCCGGGGAGAAAATTAAATAAAACAAAGAAGCAAAGCCACCTCACTTGCCTGCGATTAAGGGCGACTCCATGAAGTTTCCTACATATATGTACGAGTACAGCTAATATGTATTATTTACCTGCATGCATTAATCAGTCGTAAATGCAAATACATAGAAATATAACAAGTAACAAGAGCATAATTAAGTCAGGATTGTATCGTGTACGGCGGTTCGGAAACTTCTTAGCCTAGCACAAAAAGCGCGGTATAAACTATGAACACATGTTAAATTTTGTTTCGATCTGGCAACTTCTTCATATAGAAACAGGTGTTCACAAAAGACGCATCCGCGATTTTTTTACAATGGAAAAATTAGAAATGCGTGGTGTCATTAAATATTTACATAAAAAGGTTTATCGGGACAAGAAATTCATAATGATATGGTGAATGTGTTAGGTGAAAGTGCTCCTTCATATGCAACAGTAAAAAATTGGCTTGCTGAATTTAAACGTGGTCGTACAAGCATTGAAGATGAACCACGTAGTGGACGTACAAAAACAGCAACAACAACAGAAATTGTAGCCAAAGTGCATGATATGGTATAAAATGATCGACGAATAAAAGTGCGTGAAATAGCTAATATCATGGGTATCTCAAATGATCGAGTCCATTTAATTTTGCATGAAGAACTACAGATGAAAAAGCTTTCTGCAAGATGGGTGCCGGACTTGTTAACAGTCGACCAAAAACGCATAAGAATGAACATTTCTCAAGCTTGTTTGGATCGTTTTCAGCGAAATAAAATGGATTTTAAGCGTCGTTTCATAACTGTTGATGAGACATGGATCTACCACTATACTCCAGAGACAAAAGAACAATCCATACAAAGGACTGAAGCTGGAGGAAGTGCCCCAAAGAAGGCAAAAACAATTCAATCGGCTGGTAAGGTTATGGCAACGGTTTTTTGGGACTTCAAAGGTATTTTATTGATTGACTATCTGCAAAAGGGTAAAACAATAAATTCAGAGTACTATTGCCACCTTTTAGATCAATTAAATGTACAAATTCGAGAAAAACGTCCTGGCTTTCAACACAAAAAAATAATTTTTCATCAAGACAACGCACCAGCGCACAAGAGTGTTTTAACAATGGCTAAAATCAACGAATTAAAGTACGAGTTGCTTGACCACCCACCTTATTCTCCTGATTTAGCTCCCAGTGACTTTTACCTGTTCCCAAATCTAAAAAAATTCCTTGCTGGCAAGCGTTTTACCTCAAATAAAGATGCAATTACAGTTGTAAACCACTATTTTGAAGACCTTGAGGAAAACTATTTTAATCAAGGGATAGAATTGCTAGATAAGCGTTGGACTAAGTCTATTGAAGTTTCAGGAGATTGTATTGAAAAATAAAAATATTTTTGAAAAACTAACTATTCTCTTTCATTGATAGGCTCAGAACTTTCCGAACCGCCCTCGTACGCCCTTTAGCGTGCATTTGCTATGCAAATGACCCGTTTTTCGGGCCTTTTGCCACCCAAGAGTGCGCCCCCAATCGCAGTTAAATATTTATACTAATCTATATTAAGCTGAGTAGTTAAATTTGCTTTTAATGGGAGTATTGATATTTAATATCGAACTCTCTTTTCGACCGTACTCAGCCAAGTCTTCAAATTAATCCAAATTTGGATTCGTAGAAAATGCGGATCGTTTTTTGGACTCCTACAGTTTTTGATTTAAAGAATTGTAATGAAATTTAATTAACTTAAAATGATTTTTGGTTGATTCTGAAAAAGTAACAACAAAATGTCTCGATGACTAATGTGCAACGTATGTACGCACAAAAAATACTCACTAGGGTGGAGTGAAATTCAAAAAAAAAAGTTAACCTCGGAAAGAGATGTAGTCTGGGGTCCTAATGAGGGGAAAAATAAAGAAAAAAATTTAAAAAAATTTTTAGGGGTCGCGCCACTCCCTAGAAATTTGGAAATTATCGCTATTTTGGCGTTGATTTTAGAAAAATCCTAAAAAGTTTTATGTCAATAAATGTTTGCAATAGCGTAAACAATGAAATAAGGGCATGAAAAAATTTAAAAAAATTTTTCTCATTGTTCAAAAATTTCAAAAAGTAAAATAAGTCAAATCGTCCCTTCTTCAGAAAATTGACTGAACAATGAAATCGCCACCAAAGCTACAAATATTAGTCGATTATCCTCATATTTGCCTCAAATACTTTTGTTTGAGCACTGAACAAGCTCAAACTTTTAAATTTCGAATAAGTTAAGTCGTTAATTTTTAGGATTTTTCTAAAATCAACGCCAAAATAGCGATAATTTCCAAATTTCTAGGGAGTGGCGCGACCCCTAAAATTTTTTTTAAATTTTTTTCTTTATTTTTCCCCTCTTTAGGACCCCAGACTACATCTCTTTCCGAGGTTAACTTTTTCAAATTATAAAAAAAGCATGTTTTCACTCCACCCTAATACTCACACTTTGTGCTTTTGTATCTGTGTTTTTCAACGAAAGCCCATGCGAAACGTAATTGGTGGAAATGATATTGCGCACAGTTCGAAGATTATACGTTAAGGGTAATTCTCATTAATTCAAATAAGACTCCCGTATAAGTCATTTGATTTGAAGTCGTTGCCAAAGACTGCTGAAGAAAAACGTTGTCGGGTTAAGAAACAGCTGTACAGTCTGTCTGGCAACAAGATTTTCGGTTGGACATACCACAACATGATAAATATGAGCATCGTATTGTTTCTACAACTAATTAGTCGGTGATACTAATGAAACTTTGAAGAGGCATTTTGTTGCCACAACTGGTGTTTGCATCAACCTATAGTTTTGCAAAAATGTTGTTGTCATAACCATATTTTGGTAATGATAACTAAAACTTTATCATAACCATTCCCGGATTGTTTAATATATGTATTTTTTTACGTTTAGTCAATCGTTTAAGAAAAAACATCGTCCATTCCATTTTTTTCTTTATATGAGCCCTTCCCTATCATCAATTATTCGGTTGTGGCGACCAATTAGTTCCCTATGTGTGGCCTAAAGTTTAACTCGTAGGTGGAATGTTTATTTTCTGGCAGGAAATGTCGTTTGACAAGAAATATACGTTTTTCCCAAAAGAATAAAATTTTCCGACAAAATCCGAATAACTAAAAATTTTGATCAATTTTGTAGCAAACATTTCGATGCTTATAAAAAATACCCTTAACTGTGTAAGCACAGTCCGTACTCATAGCTTAAATAAACAAAATATCACGCATACGCCTTAGTTTCCGGTGTTATGCAAAAACACAACAACAATAGCGTGAAAACACTACACACGAACGCCCAGCTCAGGTTCACATGTTCATTCGTAGTGAATGTTATAAACTCTTTGTTCATGCATATTCTTAATATTCCACACGCGATTTGCATTTCAAAGGGTTTTTCCTGTTACGTTGTTGTCCCTTAGTCCACGTTTCCACCTGCACAGCCGCACAGTGGTGCAGAGCTAATTTTAAACGGTCAAAATGCACTAACTTTTTATTTTTTAACATAAAAGACAGCTCTTAAAGCTGCACACAGAGAAAAAAAATTGTAAATCCGTCCAATCAACAAAAATCGGTTGGATAAACCGAATTTCTGTTGCAATAACCAGCAGTCCATAGTTTTAATGGTATCATGTTTCGAGATATCATATTATGGTTGCTACAATCATATCACGGTATTTACAGCCAACAACACAGTTATTCAAACCGTTTAACAATTGGTTGCTATAACTGGCGGTTATGACAACCAACCAATTGTAATGTGCATGTTACATTGGTACCAATAGTTGGTGGTGACAACAGATTAGATCTTTGTAGTAACTAAACCCTGTTTAGTTGGCTGTTGTAACATAATATTAGTCGTTCCAACATCAACGTTTAAAACCTATAATATTTTATCGGTTTTAGTCACAAGAAAATCTTTGTTAACAACGAAAACATATTTCGAAATCCCCAAAAAAAATTAAAACCCAAAAAATTTTCAGGCAGTTTTAGTTTCTTGGGTTAGACGGGTAATGCTTCCAAACTATACTGCCATATAAATAAACGAACTATAAATTAAAAACATATTTTCCAAAATAAAGAAACAGGCTAAACTGTAATTTGGCGACCCATTTCAAGGCGGTAAAATATTGAATTTTTTCAAAAAGTACGTATAACCAACACTCAATAAAAACAATCAATACATTTACAAATTCAGTTCCAATAATCATTTTTTTCTTAAACCGAAAGTGTCAGTTCCCTCTACTGAAAATTGATGTGTATCTAATCAACAGTCGGCTGTAACGCTAGTACTTGCAACTACCAATATTCGGTTGGCACAAAATTCGGTTGTGGCAACAAATCTCTTTTCTTTGTGTGTATATTAAAAATTATTCAAACAAAAAAACAAGAAAACAAAACTTCGAGTTATCGTTTGGCAAATTTACTTAATTTACCTAAGTCTTTCATTTCTTGAAGAAATCATTTACCCCCTCGAGATAGTCTCTTGTTGCATAGTGTAATATGTCACAATAGCGAACTAAACGGGGTTTGGTTACTACAAAGACTTTATTTGGTATCACCACCATTTATTGGTACCAAAGTTGCATGTACTTTATATGTGGTTGGTTGTCATAGCCACCAGTTGTGGTAACCAATAGTTTTACTAAACTAGGTCAGTAAAACCGACTTATTGGCAGTAAGAATTGTAATATTATTGTATATTCCATCTTATAGTTAGTCGAACCATATAACCATCAGTACCATGGACAGTTGGTGATTTCAACAGTTAGTACGTTTATCCAACCAAATATTTTAAATTCGTACCGATTTGCAACTGATTTTTTCATTATGCGTAGTAAATTTTTTGATTAACCGTTGATTAAATCTCTACTAACATTGGGCAACAAAAGATTCATTTGTTGGAATCAAATAAACTTTGTAGAGTTCGAATCTGTTTCCCAAATGTCTCCAAGTACCAATTTGGAGATTTTAGTTTAGAGACAAACAAATAGATTTCAAACTGCACAAAAATGCACGCAATTCTTAAGAGTCAATATTTCTTTTGATACAATTGGTTTAAGGTATTAAAAAAATGTTTTTTATTAAGAAATTTAAAGCTTTACATTTGAAGGCCTGAAGCGCTCTTAGTCGCTAAGTATATAAAGTAAAACTTTATCTTCAATAAAGATGCAATTGCGAATAGCTTAAAACTGATTAAGGCTCAAGACGTTAACATGTATAAGGATTGAAAATTTCTGTGAAGTTTATGGTACTGAACGGAAAATCCGGGTTCCTATTGTAATTAATGTGTTTACATGCTAATAATAGTAAGTATTCTTTTCTTTTTCTAACATAAACAGGATGAAGATAAAGCAAAATTTATTTACGGAATGTCAAAACTCTAAAAAGTTTTTCTACTTTCCCTGGAAATAATAAAAAATAACGGTCAGATACCAAAAAAAACTCTTAATTTACTCTTGTCTACACCAGTTGTTTTTGGAGAGCTCAAGAAGTTGTTCCCACTGAATCAAAATATGCTAAATTTTAGCGAACATTATTATATTTTGAACCACAGTGCAAGCCGCCGCAAAAGATGTCGTGAATGTCGAGTGATTCTCTTTCCATTTACGATTTTGCTCTTATTGGTGTGGTTGTTGTTGTCGTCAATTAACCACATATTTTTGCACATACAAAAATACGTGCAGTAGGGTGAGCCCATATCAGGAAGCGCCCAAGAAAAGGAGAGTCGAAGGGGCTTGAAAGGAAAAACTCTGAATAGCCAACCAGGAAAATAAAAATTATGACATTATCGCCAATGCAAAAACAACGACGCAATAACCACAACGAAAAGATTCATTGTTATGCACACATGCATATCAATAAATTAGAATGTCAGTGTGTGTGTAATTACTTATGTGTGTATGTGTGTGTGTGCTTGAATATCCTTAAAGGCTCATAACATAACATACAATTAAAATAAGCTGAATTACCTGTTAATATCCACAAACAAACACATATGGATTTAAATTAAATATAAACGTGGAAACATTTGCATGTTTCTTAAGGTGGACCAACGTTTTTTAATATTTTAAAATAAACTCCACCATGGATTGCGTTCCAATATGGGGAAATCTATTTGAAATAAATATAACCAAACTTTCTCGCAAGTAGTTCTTAGGTTTCGAACACAACAAACGTGTATGCCGTTACTCACTTTAAAAACTTAATCAATTACTCGTAGAAGTAAGAAATAGTTTCAAATTTACAGGATCCGATTTCAAATTAACCAAATTGGTCGCTTTAATTGTATAGCCAACAAACAGAAGACCCTCGATTAATGGGCTAGCGGTTCTACAGCCACATTTGAAATCTTGCTCAAATTATGCATAGTGTCTATTATGAAACCTTGTAATTAACCCTGGTGAAATTGGACCGTATCGATTAGCTTTAGACCCCATTGAATAGGCTCATCCTGCCACTTTAGAAATTCAAATTTCCATGTTTTCGTCTTTGAGGTCCTGCCACTCCACCTGTCACTTTTTACTTCCTATATTGCTTAAATTTAGCGTGGTAACGGGTTTCCCAATAGGGACATAACAATTTCGTATCTTTCAAACATTTTTAATGATCTTTCGGTATCAAAACATTATTCGAAGTCAACATTTTCATCATGGTAAAGTTCACTTACGAGCAACGTTTGAAAAACTAAAAATTACTACCGAAATTCGGTCCCGGTGGTCGCAACTCCAAGAGCGCTTACTTCAATGTTCGGCCGTGATGTTGTTGTTGTAACAACAATATGTTTCATTTTTGAAGTCCTGTTCGTCTAAAGGGGATCTGCATCGATATCAGTGGAGGAAACGCGCTATTTGAACTAGATGCGTCCACAGAGACCAGGGGGTCAGCTGACTGGGCCTGGCCGAAAAATTGAAGAGGTGCAGTACGACATGTGGTCCCTGCTGGCAGGCATGACAGATGTCTGGAATGTTAGCATCAATTCGTGCCCAATAAGAATTGAGGCGGCTGCACCATCCAGATCTCAGCTGAGATAGAAACACGCGCGTCTGCCGAGGTAGAAGCTTCTCCTTAGGTGAAATCTCCGGGGGATGCTCCCCTAGCACTACATTCACGCTGTAGCTGGATACTGCTGCTGCGACTTCATAAGCGTGAATGTTGTTCAGACCTGCCTGATAGTTTCGATGATCTAAAGGTCCTCTCTGAACCGCTCGACCTCACTCTCTAGATCATAAAGATTGTACCTGATCCTCCTGACTACTGCATAGACACTAGGGTGGAGTGAAAACATGCTTTTTTTTTAATTTGAAAAAGTTAACCTCGGAAAGAGATGTAGTCTGGGGTCCTAAAGAGGGGAAAAATAAAGAAAAAAATTTAAAAAAATTTTTAGGGGTCGCGCCAAAATAAACAAATACACATGTTTGAAGGCGTGAATTTTCCTAACCCCTAAACCGATTTTAAAGTTTTATGTCAATAAATGTTTGCAATAGCGTAAACAATGAAATAAGGGCATGAAAAAATTTTCTCATTGTTCAAAAATTTCAAAAAGTAAAATAAGTCAAATCGTCCCTTCTTCAGAAAATTGACTGAACAATGAAATCGCCACCAAAGCTACAAATATTAGTCGATTATCCTCATATTTGCCTCAAATACTTTTGTTTGGGCACTGAACAAGCTCAAACTTTTAAATTTCGAATAAGTTAAGTCGTTAATTTTTAGGATTTTTCTAAAATCAACGCCAAAATAGCGATAATTTCCAAATTTCTAGGGTGGCGCGACCCCTAAAAATTTTTTTAAATTTTTTTCTTTATTTTTCCCCTCTTTAGGACCCCAGACTACATCTCTTTCCGAGGTTAACTTTTTTTTTTTGAATTTCACTCCACCCTAATAGACACCCTAGCACACGCAGAAAAAAAGTTTGGGTGGGGTGACAATATTGGAAGAGCATTGTGTACTATTGTTGGGTATATGGTTGTGGCACAACAATATTATGAACATCACAATAGTATGGTTCACACACAACCATACTATGATCCTAACAACAATAGTATGGTCCTCACAACAATAGTATTATTTACACACAACCATATTTATGATCCCCACAACGATATTATTATTCACACACACAACCATACTATGATCCGCAAAATTCTTTGTAAGGATTGGGTTAAGTTACTAATCAACAATAGAGATTTTTATTAAATTATGTAAAAATACATTAAACTTTCAATAATAGGAGTGACTTATTTAACAGCAGAAACAATTTAAAATTGAAAACATATCAGTTATACTAATCCAAAATAGTTCGTTTGGAAAAAAATAAATCTTCATATATAATATACTATTATTGTGTAAGATTAGTAACAATAACATTGTCAAATAAAAAAAAAATACGATTTTGGCAGTATGATTGCCGTAATCATATTATTCTTAACATAAAACCCAAAAAACAATACTTTTGTCGCACCAACCATATTTATATTGTTGCTACAACCATATTTTTATGTTTAAATTTGGCAACAATACAATTGTTACAATTCAACAATATTAGTATTGCCGCAATCTAATTGTCCAAATAAAATTCTATTGTCCAAATAAAATTCAAAAAACAATACATTGATTGCGTCAACCATACTTTTATTGCAGAGAACATACTATTGTTGCCATGACCATATAGTAACCATATCTTTTCTTTGCGTGCAGGTATTGCTTAGACAATAGGAAATTGTGTCACGGTAAGGACCTTCGTCTCGTCATGTGGATGGTTCTCAGAAAATATAAGAAGACACCCTATTGATGTTCTGAGGGCGGCATTCTGGCAAGTCAATTTTTCGTGCTTGGCATCATTTGGGTGACAGACTCTAGAGCCGAAAATACGTCCCATTTAAACATTTTATGGTTACTATCAAAGAACAATGAAAGTTCTCAAAAGTTCAAATGTGACATTATTTCTTTAATCTGGGAAAATTTAGAGCCCGTTCAAGGGGTTCAAATCCCTGTTTTCAATTGGTTTTCATCTGCACATCCAGAAGTACCGCTATAATATTGCCGGCAACGGTCGACTTATGCTTTTTTACTGGTTTATTTTAAAATATATAACAAACTCTGTTTCTTGTCGCAGTTGATTTTAATGCTTTCTGAAATACTAAAAATGGGGTAAGTTACTTCACTTCTGAATGTAAAAATATTTTCCATTTGTAGTCAAAAGGCTAATACCGGAATGACAGTTACTTACATTACAAGGGTTGCTATATATATGGCCTAGGCAACACTAAGTGCTGCCCGGCGCCATTTGACATTTTCATTGGAAAGTTTGACATTTTTTAGCATAAACGTACTCAGAACGTGTTGACGTTCGTCCATCATTTGTGTTATTTTCAGTGACTTGAAAAATCAATTTGGAAAAAATGGAATTACTCGTTAACTTTCGACGTGGATTATCACGACAAGAGTGCATCGATGAACTTAAATCTTTGTATGGCGGTGAAGAACCATCTTATAACAACTGGTTTAATGAATTAAATCATGCCCGACGCTCGCTCAAAGACGAATGTAGTGAAGGTCGTCCAAAAACGGCCGTTGTGCCAGAGAACATTTATGTCGTGCGTGAACTGATAATGCAAGATCGTCATGTGACATACCGTGAGATAGAGGCATGCTTGGGCATTTCTTTCGCCAGCATACATTCGATATTGCATAAACACCTGGCCGTAAAAAAGTTTGTTCTCGTTAGATCCCGCACAATTTTACAATCGCTCAAAAAAAGGCTCGTGTCGATGCAAAGAAATTTTGAAAAAATACCATCACGGTGCTTCAAAACAGCAATCAACCGTGTGGGTCTTCGAAGTCCAGCCAAATCCAACGAAAGTTGTTCGTGGAAGAAGCACTTCGAAGCAAATAGGCTCCTGTTTCTTTGGCAAAACTAATCATGTGGTACCGATAAATGTAAAACCGATAGTAGGGTTTTTTAAACGGGTTTGAAAAAACCTGAAATGCCATTTTTCTAAAAACTTCAGTTTTTTTGGACATTAATCAACTTGTTAATCACCAACTTGTTAAGCGAGATATATGGCTAGTTGCGCAGTCTTGTTGGAACCTACTGCCGTTGATGGCCACCTGATTAATATTTGGATACAAAAAGTCAGTCAGCATGGCTCGATGGCGCTGGACATTAACCTTTACGGCAGATCATTCCTCATGTCGAAAGAAAATGATGCTGCCAGCGTGTGTATGTAAGTAATTCGTTAACATTTAGAATTAGCTTCGGACTAAACATGGCAATTTTGCTTATTGACTTAGCCATTTACCTAGATTGTTAAACTTCTAAAAGAGTTTATTATTATAATTTTTATAAAACGTTTATATTTTATTTTTTTGGAAATAAACTAGACAATTCATTTCTTTAATTTTTAAATAGTGCTCCTTTGTATTTAATTTCGATTCTTCGCAAAGTTAGCTCAATGTGTTTGCTTTATGTTGCAGAAAAGAAGTTTGTGGGGTCATTGGATATTACTTACTTTATATAAGTTATCATGAAAATTCTATATAACATTGCAATCCAACTATTTGCAAAAGGACCTTTTGGCATGATTTTAATAGATCTTTCGTCTTTAGCCAGAAACTGGTATAACCTTATCCACTCAGTAAGAACATTATCAATCTCCTTCTAAATTCAACCGCATTCAACCTCCCCATTTAACCGCATTATTTGCTATTCTGACTGAGATGCCGTTTCTATAGCACAGATATACTCGTATGCAAACACTCTCGTGTATTCTGTCGGTAGGTATATCAAAGAGACATGTCATATGTTTGTCAATGTTTTATGAATTCGAATCATTCATGCACGCACAAAAGATAAAAATACAATAGCCGCTTTCTTTGCATCCCTTATAAACGTTAACCAACAAGTTACAAACAAAACATAGGCGGTAAGAAAAATAAACTTGGTTTCACACAAACTTGGTCGAACACATTCTGTGAAATTAAAAAACATGTTTCAGTCAAACTTTTATAGCTCGAACTCTACGTCGAAGCAAATCTTTTGGCTAAAAGATAAAACTTAATTTATTTTTATAGCGTGGGGTCCTTTTATTAAAAAAAAAAGAAAATAGCTTTCTATAAACTAGAGCGAATCTGGCAAATCGGAGGTCAGACTCGTGATCAGCAGCCCCAAGTCAAGTGCCGCAAATTTAGTGTTCACCAGTGTTTTCAATATAAAAAGCGCAATAAATGCGCGAAAAGGACTCGGTAGGAAATTACAAGGTCTGTTAAATTTAAACTTAAGGTGAGAAGAAAGATAATCTTTTGCAATTTTAAGTTAACCATAAATAAACATGATTTGGAGTCTACGTTTTATAAGCTTAATGTGAACATTTTGGTGTTGACCGGTATTTAACAATAATAATAGTTAATTTAACTATTCTATGTTTGAATTTTTTAACCATGAAAATTGTTAATTTTAAAATAATAATTGTTGTTTTAACAATGCTTTGTTGGGTAGAGTTTGTTTGTGTTACGTTTAGTTTGTTTGGGAAAGGCATAACAGACGTGCTTTCGTGTTCGAAGAATTTCTGCTGTGGAAAAAAATGGATCAAAGGGTTTACATACAATTGTATGTAAAAAAAGGGGAATTAAGTGCTCCAAATCACGTTAAATGTTGACTGTGGCATACAGTGATTGTACTTTGAGTCAAAAAAATGTTTACGAGTGGTTCAAGTTTTTGCAAGAAGGTTGAAAAGATGAATATCGTTGGTCGTCCTAGAAGATCTACGAGTTTCACATTAAAAACTGATGAAAATGTTGAGAAAGTAAAATAGTTAAGGAGAATCATCCACTTATTATCAGAAAAGTTGCAGAGGATGTCGTCATATCAGTTGACTCGTATCATATAGGTACAATTTTTCTGAAATTTCGGGCATAAATTGTGAGACATCGAAGTTCGTTCCAAAATTGCTGAACTGTGATCAAACAAAAGGTCGCTTGTTCGTAATATTTTTGGCCGAAAGCAGTACAATTGCTACTCCTCAGCCGCCATATTCACCAGATTTGGCCCTCTGCGTCCGAAATGGCGGAGTTTTGCGACGATTGTGGAAAAAAAAAGCCGCTGGCTGAGAGAGTTCAAGGCCATACCAAAAAGTGTATGTGAAGACTGCTGCGAGGATTGGAAAAAATTAATATTTTTTGAAAGAAATAAAGTTTCTCCTTTTCTCGAATAGAGCTTTAGTGGAATTCTTCTAAAAATGTAAGTTAGTTTTTATACAGGAATGAAAGTTCTACTTCTACATTTTATTCACAACAAAATCTGCCAAAACAAAATTCTCAGTTTTTCATGTAATTAGGAATGGATAGAACAATAATAATAAATATCAAAAAATTGTTAAATTTTTATTAAAATGAAAAGTAGTTTCATAACCCAAACTGTATTACATTTACCATCAAATGACATCGATGTCTGTGGCCTAGTGAGTAGAACGGTCGCTTAAAAACGTTAAGGTTCTTAGTTGAAACCTCAGAGAAACATATAATATTTTTTTTTGTAAATATTTTGGTGACGATTATTGTTCTCAAAACGTTAAACAAAATTTAAAAAAAAATTATATAAAAAATGATAGTAAATATCTGCATTCCACTACCACTAAGCGGGCACATATTTTACATATTTTCATTTAAAATTGGTACATATTTGGAGAATTTGATTCAAATCATGTCATAAAGACAAAAAAAATGCAAATATCATGTATATGGTTGCTCTATCGGCGTCGCACTTAGGAATAACCAGTCTGTAATTCAATTTTGCAATGCCTACAGTTCAGCCATTTAAGCGTGATTGGGGAACACATAAATACGAACACTTAATTTTTTGCCAAGATAGCTTAAGTCAACTGCCAGTTAGCAGTCCTGTATTTTATCAGCTAAATTATCGTTATTTCAGAAATTTATTTTGTGTATTTGATCCACACCGTATATTACAAAAACATGTTTTCAATACCACGACGACAGCGCCACCTGTCGGAACTAAACTTAAAAGAAACTTTCCGACAGAAAAGCTAACATAGTGCCAAAGATAAGTGTCAATCGGTCAAGCGGCTCTCGTGCTTAAGGCGCTCGTACACCGAACATAACATTTTAATATATTTAGAAGATAAAATGTAAATTTGAAATTTTTTAAATTTGAGTTTCAGTCATAAGATATTTCAAATTTAGTAAAATTTTTATATAAGTTAACATTAACGACAAGAGAGTTTGGCTTTAACGATATCTTAAAGAATATGTGCGGCTTTACGCACATACAGGACACAAGAAAAATCTAATATAAAATGCCCAAGTGGCGCTGAGGCAAAATTATATTATTGTATATTATCTTTTTTTTTAAATAAAAATCAATTGAATTGAAAAAAAAAATAAGATATATTTACACTGAAAGAAACGATTTTTCGAACTGATTGCAAACATTTTTGTTCCCTACGTTGCAAACTCGAAACAAGTTTAATTGTGGCAATAAGGGGAAAAGTTCCACTTTGAGTGACTTAAAAATGTCCTGCTCAAATTATTAATTTTTAACATTTTTGCTATGGAATTTGATTAAATAACTTTTAAGTCAATTTTTTCATAAGTAGTTGGCAGAGATTTTTTAACCTTCCTGCAAATTGGCGTGGTCATTGGGCCCAAAAAAACCGTCCCCTAACAGAATTCTTACAATTCCAATGATGTGCCTATATTAAAGATTTGGATGAATTTGGGATTCGGACAATATAGGCTCAATGGGACCAAAACTCGGCCTCCTTGAACTTTACACATAGGTATAAAAACAATAAAATTTCGCCACAAATCAGAATACTACATTAATTTTACGATTCGGAGAAATTTGAGACCCTTGAACGATATAGGCCCAAAGGACCCAAAAATTTGCCTCCTTGAACTATAAATATATGGTTATTAAAAAAGACCCATGAGGCTCCGAAAAAGTGGTCCCTTTGAACATTGCCATACGTGTACTCATAAATAGCGGAATTTTATGAAGAACCTGAAAATGACATCAATTTTAATATTCGGATGTTAGTCAATTTAGAGTTATTGACCTTTAGGCATGGTTAACGGGTCCCTTAGTGATCGGGTATCCAGCGACAGTGAAATTTTCTAACAAATCCAAATATGTACCTGTATACTAGGTAGATATCTTTCGTACCATAGGGTGGTTAAATTTTAAGGGTCGATGTTGAATGTGAACCACACCTAAATGTCAAGTTTTTTTCTGCATTTTATTTGATATTTCGCAATTTCAGACTAACTCAATCTGAACGATGGAAAAATACACAAGCGCGTTAAAGTTATTCAGGCTTATAATGAAAATTAAAATCAATTTTCGAAGAAAATCATCTTCTGAAAAGAGGCATATTTTCAACTCAGTGGATTCGTCAATAAGCAGAATTGGCACATTTGGGCGAATGATAATCCAAGAGTGATGGTTGAAAAAACTATGACCCACAAAGAGTGACTGTTTGGTGCTGTTTATGGGCTGGCGGCATCATCGGGCTGTATTTTTTTCCAAAATGAGGCCAGTCAGGCAGTTACTGTAAATGATGTTTATTATCGTAGCTGTTTATAGCCCGAATTGGAAGATATGGAAGTGAACGATATGTGGTTTCAACAGGACGGTAACACTTGCCACGCAGCTAACTAAACAATGGCTCTATGGCCCTTAAAATTTAACCACCCTTTATATTTTTACCACAAAAAAATTATGATTCTTCAAGAAAATAAATGGGTTTTCCATCACGATGCACGGTGTTCATTGTGAGCCTCACCTTAACATCAAGTTTTTTCCCTACTAATTTAGACATTTCTTTGTTCCAGTGATTGGCAAATTTAACCATAGAAAGCTGCACAATTTAGCAGCGCGTTAAGATCGTTGAAGTCTGTTACGAAAATAAGCGTTCGAATCGAAATGCATTTTAAGATTTTTTTTTGGTTATCAAAAGTGTCCACAATCGGAAGAATTGTGATCAAATTTCAGCAAACCGGACCTGTGTAAAAAGTAAATGTGTACGTCAATAAGCCAAGGACAATTCAAGAGCTAATGGATGAGATAATTCTGAATATTAACGACATTGAACATGTCTTTGAAAATATGGAGTCATTGAAAATGTGGTCCGGATCGGATAGAGACATGCCACCGAAGCCATGGCGAGCATTTTTTTTATTTACACTATCATAGTTACAGAGTAAAAATATATGCATTCCATTAAGAACTTATTTTGAGTTTTTACATGTAGTATTGCAGCAAATAAGGCTTATAATATATTAAATATTATCGTTGTATATGAACAATTTAAGGGAAAAGATAGGGAAAACCTTTAATATGTTAAAGAAATTTTGAGTACACCATTTCATTTCATCTTCTTTCCAGAAGATGATAAAATGGTTATACGCACAAATGTCTTATTAAGTCGATTTCTGAAGCTCTACATTTGGCTGAAAATCTTAGTGTAATTTCATTAAAAATTTGTGTTAATAATTTATGTCTAAATTTGCTATGTAAACGATTCGTTGGATATCGTCTTGGTAGATTATGTATGCATTTCATGTTTTTGTTTTGTATTATTTGGAGTTTTTTAAGGTTCGATGTAGCAGCCTTTATTGAACAGACTTGACATCCGTAGGTAAGAACTGGTCTGATACACATATTATAGATCAAAATTTTTATTTTATAGCTTAATTGTGATTTTTTATTTATCAGTGGATATAAAGCACGTCCACATTTAATAGCTTTTTCGTAGATATGAGCGATAAGATCTTTAAATGTAATTTTTTTATCAAATATTACACCCAGATATTTGACTGAATCTTCGAGAGGAATATTTTCTCCTTGAACAGACAACGTTAAACTTGGAGTTCTTTTTGGAGATTTATTAAATGGGAAAATTATCGCCTTACTTTTCGCAGAGTTTATCTTGGTTTTCCATCTATCAAAGTATTTTTCAGAAACTGTAATTGCTTTTTTCATGTTCTTGACAATATCATTTGAAACCTTTCCTGTTACGATTAAAGCAGAATCATCCGCAAAAAATGCAGCCTTTTGGTTTTTTGGTATTTTAAAGTCCGATGTAAAAATTGAATATAAGTGCGGTGATAGTAATGACCACTGAGGCACACCGGCTGGGATTAGTCTTTGTGTGGAAAAACCTTCACCCACAGTTACCACAAATGATCTTTCACATAAAAAGCTTTTTAATATTTTCTGCAAATAGACTGGATAACCAAACTGGTTCATTTTAAAAATAAGGCCATTGTGCCAAATGGAATCGATTGCCTTTTCTATGTCTACATACACAACTCCAGTGGACTTTCGGTTTTGTTTGTTGGATTCAATATAGTTATATACTCTTTTTAGCTGGTGAATAGTTGTGTGATCTCTTCTAAACCCAAACTGTTCTTTATTTATAATACCATTCGATTCTGAGATATTTGTTTCACAAATAACAGAATATATATCCTAGTACAATATTAAACAATTTTAAGATAATTCTCTGAAAAGTTTTTGTGTTCAATTGTAGATAATTAATGAATAGTTGACCTTTAATACGAGTATCTATAAAATAAAATAATTGCGTATTCAATTATTTCAGCTCAAATTTCAGGATTCAAGGTTGATACGTTTGACCGCTATCGTGATTTCATCAGACACACTAGCGGGTGGAAAAAATACCTGTATTTATGCCATCAATTGGCATCATCCGCATAATGCAAGCATTCATCAAACCCATATCTACGCACATCGATTAAGGATACTTTTTACTTTCAGTGTACATGCGACACCATGGTACTCGTACATACAAACACTTGCACATAAAAACCAAGGATAGATGACGATTTAACGCCAAAGTGTTTCTCTTTCTAATTACACATGCATGCATTACACTTGAGATGGCATTGTTAACCATAAATAATTTGTTGCATGCAATGTGAAGGAATGTGTCATCAATTCAAGGCGAGTGGAGATTTGTTACGACGGAGCGGTATCTGCTGTGATACGTTCTACAGCACTGAACACGATAAATTATGAAATGAAGAAATATTCAATGTATTCTTTAAATTTGAGTTATTTAAATGCGTTTTGATGAATATAACGCAAAATGATTCGGAATTTAAAAAAAGATGGACAACATAAAAAGTATTCCTATTCGCAGAAATATGCGAGACAATTTTATAAAACTTGGTTGAACTGTGCTACTAAAATATCTTAATCCGAACTGCTTTCTTCAAATGCAATAGCATCTTGTCTTGAACTAAATAAATTCTTTTTGAACTCAATGTACTAACATTAATAGAAATGAATATAATTACTGGTAAAAGAAAAAGGCGGACATGCATAAATCGATTTAGAATGTTTCTTTGCATCGATAGGTTTAATTTGGAATAATTATCGCCTTATTTGACGCCGGTATACATTTAAGTATTTTAAAACCCGTGTTTTAAAAAAACCGACTGTCGGGGGTTTTCAAAAGTAAATAACCAGCATTAACCGACATTCCGGTTTTAGCCTTATGCCTTGAATGAAAAATATTTTTCCAATCAAAAGTGATGCAATCAATTGTCCCCATTGCTAGACTATTCAAATGCAATAAAATCAATTTCAACGAATATAGGTTTGGTTTTTATTTAAAAATAAATTAGTAAAATAGCCTAAGTCAGAAGTGGCCGACTTTATTATTCTCTCTACTTCCGGATGTGCAGAAAAGCCAATGAAAACTGGGTTTTTGATATCTTGAATTGGCTCTAAATTGACTCAGATTTAATAAATTACATCATATTTGAATTTGTGTGAAATTTTTATTGTTTTTGGTACCATAAGATCAGATTTTCGGCCTACGGTTCGTCACCCAAATTTAAGTAGAGATGCTCTTTTCAATAGCATTTTTTGATAGATCACGTGTGATTCGTGTCATGCTGTCATGTTATTTTTGTTTAGTATTGTTTGGCATTCCATCAGGGAAAGACTTATGCCTGAACAACGTTTACAAATCGTTCAACTTTATTACGAAAATGCACGTTCTGTGAGGAATGTGTTTACGGCACTTCGTTCAACTTATGGTCAACATAATCGGCCTATTGAGCGTACTATTCGCAACACCATCACCCATCTTGTGACCCAGCATTCATTGTTGGATAATATTCAACCGAATAGACCACGTCCAGCACGCAGTGAAGAAAATGTAGCGGCCGTAGCTGAGAGTATACACCAGGACCGTGGAGAGTCGATTCGGCGCTGTTTGCAGCAACTCGGACTGACGTATGGAACGAGATCTTAAATTGAAAGAGTGAAAAATACAGCTTGTGCAAGAACTGAAGCCGCCCGACGTTCCCAAGCGACATCGCTTTGCTCAATGGGCTAAAGTTCCAAGAAGATCCGACGTTTTCGAGCCAAATTTTGTTCAGTGATGAGGTCCATTTCTGGATCAATGGGTAAGAAAACAAGCAAAATTGCCGCATTTGGGACGAATAGCAACCAGAAGAGTTTCAAGAGCTGCCACTTCATCCAGAAAAAACAACGGTTTGGTGTGGTCTGTGGGCAGGTGGAATCATCGGTCCATATTTTTTCAGAAATGATGCCAGTAAGAACGTAACCGTTATCGTGCCATGTTACCAGTCGAAGTGCTCGAACGAGTCATCGAGAATTGGACTCAACGGATGGACCATCTGAGACGTAGCCGCGGCCAACATTTAATAGACATAATCTTCAAAAAATAAATGCCAAAGAATGTTCTTCAAATGATAATAAACATTCCCCATTCATTTTGAATCTTCTATGTTTTTTTCTTTAAAAAAGTAGGGAACCTCGAAATGGATCATGCGTTATTATAACGTGTATTGGTACAACTCATTTATATCTGAGCTGATTATTTAACTATGCTACTAGAGCTAAAGACAGATCTAAACAATCCCACGACAACCGGTTCTGTGGACCGGATTGACCCGAAGAACTATTCTTCGGCCAAATGCTGTCAGCCCGGCACACAGTTGCCGCTACAACAACAACAGATATAAATTTATGGAAGCTACGAGTATATCTAAATTGTTACCTAATTTTTTAAAGTCAACAGCCTTCGTCCTTAGTACAAAAAACTTACTTCTGCCAAATTACATGAGGATCAGACAACAATTGCGACCTCTAGTTTAAAAACAAGCTTTATATAGACAGCTGTCGGATGGAGACAGATATCGTTAAAACGAATCAACCGGTGGCTCTGAGTTGATCGATACACTTAATAAGCTAGACCCATCTAGCTTATATATTTTTGGTAGTTTCGGTCCTTACTTAAAAATTATGATTTTTTTTTTTGCTTTCACATACAATACCAAAAATCGAAAACCTGACAGCAAAAAACCGGGTAAGCTGATATATTGGGTTTTAGCTATTTTTAAAAAAATCGACTGTCGTGTTTAGACATAAAATTCGGAATGTCGGTTTTAGTATTCGAGTTCGGACGCTCTCGCTTGTACCATAGAATTATAGTTTTAGTGATTGAACCCTCGGACGTGTTCCGCCATTATGTGCCAGTTAGTGAGCACAGCTTTCATACAAACTAGTAAACTTTTGTTCAAATCCGCATAAGAACATCTAAAAATGTTTCAGCAACGGATTCTCCGTCTCATAAAGGCCAGTGAGTAAGAGATTGAGCTCTAAGCCATGTCAAAACTTTTTCATTAAATACTTAAACCGTTCAAGGTCGGCAATTAACAGAAAGTCCCGACCAGTGAATAAAATTAAATCGTGCACAGCTCACCGTTCAAGAACAGTTTACTGTTTTTCTCTAATTTAATGTTAAGGGGAGTATTTGTTCCATGGCTTGCAAAGCTAATGTCAAAGAAATTTAAAGATCTATTCTGGATTATGTCAAATACAGGTTGTGCGTCGGGAAGGCATACTAGTTTGTTTATTTATAATTCTTGATTTCATGAAAGAGAACGCATCTTATTTTGATAAATGTTTTGTTTATTGTCGGCAATTATGTATGGAATACTATATCAGATAAATGTCTGCCTCTGCTAGCCTCACAAATGCGACCCCTTTTGAGCACATTTTTTATTACATTCAGCACGGCGTCGATTGAGGTTGATGGATTGTTTTGAACACTTTTTTGAGCAGCAGTAATGTTTGAAGCCGATCTTGCAGTACGCTGTGGTCCATGCTTGGGCCTATCAGCTACAGACCCTCTTTCTTCGAAATCATTCACTACACGATAAAATGTGCGGTTTTGTTGGCACTTTGTTTCTCCCAAAAATTTCACGTAACTTTCTCATCGTCACAGTAATCGATGATTGATTTTTATAAAATGTTTATCGAATATTTTCCCTAATAACTTTGACAATTCTCTACTTTACGACTGCCAAATATGAACTGTCAAGAATAATGTTTACCAAAATGGCGGCAAAACAAAGTAGTATACCTTCCCGGCGGACACCATGTATATTTAAATCGATAATCGAAATCAGTGTCGATTTTCGACTTAGATTATCGATTTAAGATTAAAAATGAAAATATATAGTGGACTATTTAAAGGTTTAAATTTGAATCGGCTGTAAAAAAAGTTTTGATAATTTTTTCAAATTTGTGATTGGTTGAAATTTGTCATTAAAAATGGAACACCATCCGATGCGTGTTCGCTTCGCCCAATGGGCTGCAGATTGTTTGGCAGGAGATTAGGAATTTTACCGTAAAATCGTGTTTTCATCTTCATTTCGGTGGCTATGTCAATAGGCAAATTTACCGCATATGAGGTTGAGAGAACCTACACGTGACTTTTAAAAATCCAAATTATCCATAACGAGTCACTGTTTGGTGTGGATTTTGCGCTGGTGGCATTATTGGGCCATTTTGCATGCACGACATTTGGTTTCAATAAGACGTGGCCACGTATCACACAGCCAACGCAACCATCGATTTTTTACGCACTGTTTTTGAAAATCGGATAATTAGCCGAAAATGTGATGTCAACTGGCAGCCTCGGAGCTGTGATTGAAGCCCTTTGAGAGCCATTAAATTTAAATGTTATGCAACGCGTCCAGAGACAGTTGAAGCGTTGAAACATAAAATCGAAGTTGCTATTGAAAAAACAATCGAAAATGTACTGAGAAATTGTATTGATCGGATGAGGTACTGCAGAGCCAGAAATGAGTTCCAATCTTTGCAATAAAGTCAGATATTTTGAAAAATTATCAGCACTTTTTTACAGCCAATTAAAATTTTAAATCACACAGTTTTTAGGGTGTCCAATCAAAATTTCGTCGTTTTGCAAACGGAATGAAAAGTGTCATCCACCCTTCGGTAGAAGATATAATTTTTTTTTTACTACTTTAAAATTTTTTTTCTCAAGAAGTATACAAGACTCCATCGTTTAACAAACTGTATATTCCAATAATAGTATAAGCAATCTAAAACAAAACTTTAAAAAAAATAAGGTATGCCTTTGGAAAAAAAAGAATTGATAAAATATTATTTTAAAATTGTAAAAATAATTTTTTTTATGATATAATATTTTCTACAGCATAACAGTCAACATATACACTTAGATTATAATATATAATACGAACCTAACATTGTTTTTTTTTGCTCTTAAAGTTTGTAAACGCTTCATTATAATCGTTTATATTGCTGCTATTAATTTTTTTTGTAAAATTTGAAATGATCACAAAATACATTTTTGGGTTCTACTAAAACTCTTGCTGTTATGGATTGACAGATTTTTACAAAATTGGGGTCACATAAAAGAGAAAACTACGATCAATTGTTTGTAGTCAAATTTTTATTTATAATTTTTTTTAATATTTTTATATATATTTTTTGAAAATTCAAATTTTTTTAAATGTTAATATTTAAATGACAAAAAAAACATTTTTGGGCTTTATTAAAAATCTTGCTGTTCTGGATTGGCCATTTTGTACAAAATATGGGTCATATGAAAAAGAATACAACAATCTATATTTTGTAATATTTTTTTTTAATTCATAAATTATTTTTTACCCAAAATGTTATATATTTTTTTTAAAATAATTTTTTTTTAAAGTTTATAGTCTTTTTTTATTTTTTTAACTTCTAGAAAATTTCGCGTAAGTCTAACAAAATAATAGTAATAATTTTTGGTCTCAAATGTTACTTATAATTTTTTTTTAAATAATTCTTTTTTTAAATGTTGTCTTTTTTTAACTTCTACAAAATTTCGCATAAGTCTAATAAAACAATAATGAAAATCGGCATTTTTTTAAAAAAAATTATATTTGTTTTAAAATATTGCACTTTCTCTAAGTAGTATGTCACCGTTTTTTTTAAATATTACAAAAATGTGCGCAAACGCCTAACAAACAGTAATTAGAGTTTTGGGATCGCCATAATTGATGAAGTTATGGTAGATCTGTACTCGATAGACATTTTTGCAAACATTTTTACCTATAGGTAACTGAGCGTTTTCCATGTTCACTTTGTGAGAAAGCATTAGTAAAAATGTGCTTCGATCTACGCCAGTGTTTCAACAATTATTGTTGAACTGTTTTCGATTTATGTGACTTTTGCGCAAATTTTGTAATTTTTTTTAAAAAATGTGCGTCTTCTAACACTTAAAAAATTTAATTTTTGGGAAAAAATTAAAACTTTTTAAAAAAATTAGAAATTTTTTTAAAAAATATTATAAAATTTTTAAAAAAAAATTATAAAATTTTTAAAAAAATTAAAACATATTTAAAAAAAATTATAAAATTTTTAAAAAAAATTATAACATTTTAAAAAAAAAATATAACACTTAAAAATAAGTATAACATTTTTAAAAAAATTATAACACTTCAAAAAATTATAAAACATTCAAAAAATGTAATTTTTTTTAAAAACAAACCGATTTAAGTCAGTTTATTGCACATAACTTTAATAGTTTTGGCGGTCCCTAAAATCTTATTTCTGTTTTGGATTTGTAAGATTTATATGCAAACGCAAACATTCAAAAAAATATTCATTTTAGTTTAAATTCGACAAAAAATATAAATCCTAGTGTTGTCTTTCATATGACCCAATTTTTTTACAAATCACCGATCAGCAATATTTAAATAAATCGCAATACTCTAAAATAAACAAAAAAAGATTTATATGCAAATTCGGTAAAAATTTAAAAAAAATAAAGTCTATAATCAAAACATTAAAAATATATTAATTTTAATTTAAATTCGACAAAAAATATAAATCCTAGTGTTCTTATTCATATGACCAAAATTTTTTACAAATCACCGATCAGCAGTATTTAAATAAATCGCAATACTCTAAAAAAAAAACAAACAAAAAAAATTGAAAGAAATATAAATTGTGCTACGTATATAAGGGGTGTTTTTATTGGGGTATAGAACTTTAAGTTGGCATCACTTTTTTAACTGGCGGCCATTTTGTCAGCTGTCAAGTGATTAATATTTAGTTTGGTTTGCCATTTCATCATGAACAGGTTGACAAAAGAACAACGCTTGCAAATCGTGCAAATTTATTTCGAAAGTAATGGTTCAGTTCGCGAAGTTCACCGCAAGCTCCGTCCATTTTATGGTCGACATAATCGTCCATCAGAGCAATTAATTCGGTTAACCATGGATCGGTTAACATGGACCATTGGATTATTTTCTTTGGGGATATGTGAAGTCGCTCGTCTACGCCAACAAACCAGAAACACGTTAGGGGACTTGGAAGCCAACATTCGTGGCGTTATTGCCAACATACGGCCCCATATGCTCGAAAAAGTGGTTGAAAATTGGACCTGTAGAATTGACATTATTCGAGCCAGCCGCGGCGGCCACATGCCCGAAATCATATTTAAACATTAATGGCATAAAATTATCCTTCCAATAAAGCCAAATTGATGGACATTAAAACGATTTTCTTGTGTTTTATTTCAATTCGAAGTTCTATACCTCAATAAAAAACACCCTTTATTACAGATTTTAACCCACTTTTCAAAAAATGTCACCAAAATTTGTAAATGGCCTCATATTGGATATTTTTCAAATCCAAATATGGATTTGCTTTCATCGCTCTTAAATGAACATATGGAAATTACAAAAAATTTAAGACTTTATTTGTAACTATCAAAAAAAATATAAATAAGTAAGGAGTTCCTCGTTTTTACAAAACAAAAATTGTGTTTGCGATTCTTTAAAAATGTTAGAATATCGATAGCCAAGGTAAAAAAGAGTTTCTGCAAAATTTGGGAATTTTTTTGCGGAGATAATTATCTTTTTTAATTTGACCAAAAAAGCTTTGGTCTTCTCTGGGTATAATGGCACCTCTTGAACCTCTTCTTTTGCTCTTCAGCCCAAATGCTGCAATTCTGTTTATTGACTTTGCCGTTGAGCCAGAAATGAGCCTCATCACTGAACAAAATGTTGGTCGAAAACAGCGGATCTTGCCGTTTCTCACCGAAAGCTCATTTTCAAAATACAGTTGCCAGCGTTTGAAGGAAATTATTTTAAAAAAATAAATGCCATAAAATGTCCTTTCAAATTACCAATAAAGATTCCACACTTGATTTGAATTTTTTTATTTTTTTTGTTCTGAAAAAATACCTCTTGATGGATCACCCTATACAGTAACTGTAATAACTTCTAACAGCCTTAACCGATTTGAATGATCTTAGGCTTATTGTAAAGGTAATTGAAAGCTTTTTAAATCCTCGGCAAAGAAAAAAATTGTTACATTTTTTGCTTTATACGTTTCATAGACGGTGACACAGCACATAAGTCAATATAGATTATTAAAAATAAGGTAGTTATGGGGGAGAAGGCAATGTTGGCATGCTCTGCATTTCCAAATTATGATATACGCAATTTTTTTATTTCATGATTTGATTTCTAATACTTTAGGCTAATTTTCAAAATTTAGAAAAAAAAATTTTGAAACACTGAGATAAATATTATCTAAATGAATTAAGAATCAAGACGAGGAATTAAAGAGCTTTCATTTACCTTTACAACAAGCCTAAGGTCATTCAAATCGGTTCAGGCAGCAATAAATTATTACAGTTATTTTATACGACCAAAGCTTTTTTGGTCAAATTTCAAATTTTAATTATCTCCGCAAAAAAATGTTTCCAAAATTTTGCAGAAAACCTTTTTTAACCTAGGCTATCGATACTATAACATTTTCAAAAAATCGCAAACAAAAACTTTTTTTTGTAAAAACGAGGAATTCTGACTCAAACTAAAATTTGACAACAAAATATAGATCGTAGTGTTATCTTTCATATGACCCAAATTTTGTACACAGCAGTCGATCTGTACAAGATAAGCAATATTTTTAATAAATCCCAATAATCCATTTTTGGCCATTTTAAACTTTTCAACTCCCAAAAAATAAAATAAAAAACTCGAACACAAAATAATTTATGTTATGTTTTACACATTCTGACCCACTTTTCAAAAAACTTCACCAAATTATGTATGTACGGCCTCGAATTGGAAAATGTTGGAATATTGCGAATCTAAATATGGGTAAACATATGTATGTATTTGACAATTTTTATCAAGATAGGAGAGAAAACCAGTGCTTTTCCAAGAACCAACCAAAACGGTTCTATATTGAATGTTTCCACCCAAATCGGTAAAAAGTCATTGAAATATTAAAAACAGTTAGCGGCAAAAAACCGACTAAAATCAGATTAAACTACTAAAATTGTTGATTTTTTCCGACACACATAAACGGCAAAACTGGATAACACCCTAAACTTACTAATTTGCTAACATGAAATTCTCTCTTCCTCTCTAGCATTCTCTGTTAACAAAATTCAAAAATTATCAATAAGAGAGAATAACATATTTTTCTCTTCTCTATTAATTTTTACCAGTTTCCAGTTTTTTGGAGAAAAAGTATGTAACTTGAATTTAAAGTGCATGTATTGGATGGAGCTTTTGTTTCTCTATCTGGAACATGTCCAACTTCCAGACAGAGAAACATTCATACATACAAACATATGTACATCCAACACAATATTCTGCACACATGCAAACTTACATCCCACACAATATTCCTTAAGCAACAAAAACATAAAAGTGACTGGAATAATGCATAACTTCACTTACCTTTTGTTTCAATACGATCGATCGGCATTAAAATATTTGCAGTTTTGTTTTAATTGTACAGTGATTTCAAAATGTCATTGATCGGGCGGAAGAACATACGAATAAATAAACAAAGTATGCACTTCTTTATTTTTATTTAACAAAAACAACAACATTCTCTCTCAGAGAGAATATTAACGGCATTCACAAAGAGTTTCACATAGTTCGGCTTGTCCTTGTTGTTATGTGCCATGTATGTACATGTCTATGCTTTTGTTGTTGCGATCTGAACACGGCGTAAAAACACTAGAACGAACGACCACACACACTTTCGCGATTATTTCCGAAAACAAATTATTGTAACCCGGTAATAGACAACAACGAACAACGACTTACAAATTTGATCAATTCTCTTTCTAATTTAAAAAGATTTCAATCCTTTTGTACAATTTCTAATTAACTGCAAATTACACGTGTACACGATAAAACCGCGGCAAAAGTACTGAATATCGTTGTACAAAATCTGAATGAGTTTGAAAGAGACAGAGTGAATGAGACAAGGATACGGAACATTCGAGATTAAAAGCTTTACGGATATTGCCATATCGATGGTTTAAAGAAGGGTTTCGATATTAACGGCAATTTTGCCGCAATTTCCAAAAAACGCGTAAATACATATTTCGCAGTTATAATTCGTGAACAATTTAATTAAGCACCGAGTGGGTACTCCAAAGCGAGCCTTTTTTCAGTGAAGCGGCGAAAAAGTATACTTTGGAAAATACACCTTTCATATACATATATGGTGAACCATCTAGAGGTTTATTTTCAGAACAAACAAAAAATATAAAAATTTAAATCAAGTGTGGAATATTTATTCGTAATTTGAAAGGACATTTTATGGCATTTACTTTTTGAAAATAATTACCTTCAAATGTTGGCAACTGTATTAAGGAAATGAGCGTTCGGTGAGAAACGGGAAGATCCGCTGTTTTCGACTAAAATTTTGTTCAGTGGTGAGGCCCATTTCTGGCTCAACGGCAAAGTCAATAAACAAAATTGCCGCATTTGCGCTGAAGAGCAACAAGAAGAAGTTCAAGAGGTGACATTATATCCAGAAAAAACACGGTTGGGTGCGTAAATGGCGCTTCCTACGATTAAGGTTTTGGAAGCCAACAGTACGCGTGTCATTAAAGCCATACCGGTCGAAATGCTCGAACGAGTCATCCAAAATTGGACCCTCAGAAAGGACGCCCTGAGGCGTAGTTGCGGCCAACATTTGGAGAAATTTATCTTCAAAAAATAAATGCCATAAAATGTCCTTTCAAATTACCAATAAAAATTCCACACTTGACTTGTATTTTTATATTTTTTTTGTTCCGAAAAAATACCTCTAAATGGATCACTTTATAGATAGAAACGATTAGAATTTGAATTAAACAATTTTCCAAAAATTTTTAGCAAAACTAGCTGAACCCGACCCGCTTTGCTGGTCCTCAAACTATTGTCCCGCTTTTATTTTTGAATTCATTTAAAGTCATTGAAAGAGCATATTAAACAGATTACTGTTCCAGCACAAATTGGAACTGAAGTTTCGCTGGAATATTTTGATTATTGCGAAAATCGGGTGCCGTCAAAGCCGGTTTGTGACTGCATCTTATACAGGATTTTCCATTAAGGACCTAACAGTTTTATATATTAATAAAGAACAAATGTTACATTTTAAGAATGAAATTACATTTCTGTCATATGACCACCACGAGCCCGCGTACAGCGATCTATGTTTTTGGTCCCAATTATCCACCACTCTTGGACACATTTCGACCGGAACGTTGGCAACTTCACGTTGGATGTTATCTCTGAGCTTGTCTTAAGTTGTTGGCATAGACCAATGACTTGATGTAGCCCCATTAACCAGACCATTTCTCGTGATAAAACGTTCACCGAATTTGCGTTTTAGTAAATCGTTTGTAACGCGTGCTGTGTGGCTAGTGGCAATGTCTTATTGAAACTAATATCCGCGATGTCAAGATCATCCAATTCTGTCCAAATTTTAATTTTCGAACATGGCACGATAGCGCTCTCCATTTATTGTAACATTATGGTGACGACTGTTTTCATCGACGAAAAAATACGGCCCAATCACACCTCCGACATGAAAACCACATCACACAGTAATTTTTTAAGGATGAAATTGTGTTTGTTGCGGTTAAATAACGCATATTTTGGTTATTGACAAAACCATTCAGCCAGAAATGAGCTTTATCGCTGTAGACGATTTTTACGGTAGAAAATTAGAGTAAGCGCTTTTAAAGTTGAGACCACCGACTCAGAATTTCGGTAGTAGTTTTTAGTGATTATCAATCACTCGTAAGTGAACTTTACCATAATGAAAATGTGACTTCGGCTAACGTTTTCACACCGAAAGATCATTAAAATGTTTGAGGGTGCTTTGACATAATGATACGAAATTGGTATGTCACCAATTGGGCTACAATAAGAAATTCATTTTTTTTTATCAGTGTACTTCCTTTGTTTTATTGTATAGAAAATTTAATATTGTATATATAATTGTAATTATATAAAATTAATGAACGACCGCAAATCCATGGTCATCCACGCTTATGCGCTAAGTAAGAATTCCTTGTGAAGCGATGAACTTTACCATAATGAAAATGTGACTTCGGCTAACGTTTTCACACCGAAAGATCATTAATATGTTTGAGGGTGCTTTGACATGATGATACGAAATTGGTATGTCACCAATTAATGAACGACCGTAAATCCATGGCTATCCACGCTTATGCAACACCTGATCATCAAAACATTCATTGCGGCCTAAAGGGTTAAAGTTGGTATCATATCAATTATTGTTTTAAGGGACCTCCTCAATTTAGTCAAATTCCTTGGTTTCTTATTATACACCTCTTGCTTGACATAACGCCATAAAAAAAAGTCTGGTGCAGTCAGGTCCAATGACCTTGGGGGCCAGCTGAAAGTGAAGTTTCTGGATATTAAATTGTTTGGGAATTCTCGTTAGATCTCTGCCATAACCAAAGCATAGGGCAACTGCACATATAGCAAAGTTACCCTATGCTGTTGAATGGGATACGTCTTTGGTGCAGTTCTAGGAAAAAAAACTCCTTCAACATCTTTAAATAACAATCCTTATCAACTGTAGCCGCGATAGCGTCTTGAAACCGAGCATAGGGTACTCGATGGAACCGTCTTTGTGATATACTTCCAAACTCCCGCCTAAATTACCTTTGGACAGAATTGCAGGGCTGCAAAGCATGTTAACGCTGCTCTATCCAAATCTGTTTTTTTTTTCAAAATAAAGAATAAGTCGATTGCTCACAAAAAAAGTTATTAAGTTTTGTTTTTGTAGCACGATTCGTGCGCCACCTTGTATAAATCATAATCTATTAGAACATCATAATGCTGGAAAAAACATTTTCTCTTTTTCATTTTTTTATAAGTATCTAGGGCTGTTATGCACTTGCAACAACTTATGGGGAAAAGGTCGAACATTGTTATCAATTTCAATCTCGAATTTTAGCTGTAAATAAAACTGGAAAATGTCAAAAATGCATTATCTAGTTTTATAACTTTTCTAAAAGATTATGCATTATAATACAATGAATATAAGTAGCAAAATGAGGACGGTAGGACAGTATTCAAAAGAATGCTAACCCTGGCTTGGAGTATCTGTCAATCATTTTTCAATTTATATTTATAGCATTGTAGGTACGACCGAGGTAAATGAAATTTCCAATTGATAGTATGTTATTATTTACTGAAAATCTAATTTATACAACTATTGAACTATTATAGAAATATTTTTGAATCGTTTTTGCTTTTTATTTTTCTAGACGTATGATGTAAAGACAATTGATACGACTGAAACTTTTGAATCGGCTCAGAATTGTAATGACTAGCTAGGTTAATAAAATCATTAAGATTTAATTTAAATGGTAAAGAAAAACCTCACTGTCGCTGTAGTAATTCATTGAATTTTTAAAGAATTAAATAAAATCAATTAAGTTTTTTTAATTTGTAAAAAATGTTGCTAGATTTTTCAAATGCATTTCTAGCGAACGACAGTGATAGCTAGATGTGTCAGTAGACAATTAAAACTAAATCAAGATTTATATAAAATTGGAATTTGATGTTCGTGACAACGAAACGTATCTCAATAAAATCTAATTCACACAAATAGGCCTGTATTTGGGGTTGTATTTTTCTTTTTTTTCGGAACAACTGGGAATATTTTCAAAAACAGGATTTCGCCCAGGGAAAAATAGAAGTAAATTTGCTAGACTCTAACAACTTGTAGCTTAAAAAGACACATAAAGAATACTTCACACAAAGCAAGAACTAAAATTGAACTTTTTAGTGACTTCTTCGGAAAATATATTTTTTTTTCTCGAAAAGTAGTAAGGCCCAAAATGCATTTTTTGTCATTTTACCTTGATAAAACAGCATTTACATAGGCAATTTTCGTTTTTCACTTGAACTTACTACCGGGCAAAGAAAATAAATTGTGAGTTAGGAACAAAAATCATGCAATTCCATTAATTTTTTTTAAGCGGCACTGATTTTCAACATTTTTTTCGGTGTTGTTCAACGTTTTTAACAACTAAAGTTCTTGGTCTTATTTATTTAATCTTGCGTTGTTAATTGTTTAGAAGAGCCAACAAACAACTAAAAAAATCTTCTTTTTCCATTTTACCCAAAATTGGCGTTTTAATATTTCAGCTAAAGTTAGCATCACAGCTAGTCAATATCACCGAATGTTTTTCGAAACAATCGATACGGCAAAGCCAGACTAAAAGCTTTATATCCCCAATGTTCCGTATCCTTTACACACTTGTACTCATACATCTGTCTCTTTCATACTCAACCAAGTTTTGAAATCTGAAAAAAACAACAACAATCATTTCTGCAGAAGTTCATGCTTGTTAGAAATTGTAGAAAATCATTGAAGTGGTATTGAATTTGAAACAAAATTTGTAAAGGCTGTCAGTCATTGTTGTCTACTACCGGGTTACAATAATTTGTCAACGAAGTTTTCGGAAATAGTCGCGTAGTGTGTGTGGTCGTTCGTACTTGTGTTTTTACACCGTGTTCGGATCGTAAAACCACGAATTAGCAACAACAAAAGCATAGACAGGCACGTAACAACAACACTGACAAGCCAAACAATGTGAAACTCTTCGAGAACGCCGTGAATTTGTATCTCTTTGAGAGAGGATGTTGTGCTTTTTGTTACAAAAATAAAAGAAGTGCATAATTTGTTTATTTATTCGTATGTATTTCCGCTAGTGACATTTTGAAATGACTGTACAGTTAAACAAAACTGCAAATATTTTAATGCCGATCGATCGTAGTGTAGCAAAAGGTAAGTGAAGTTATCAATTTTTCTTCTTACTGTTTTGTTTTTTAAAGAATATTGCGGGGATGTATGTGTGTACAATATTCTGTGGAATGTGTGTTTGTATGTATGCATGTTTCTCCATCTGGAAGTTGGATATCTTCCAGTAGAGAAACAAAAACTTCAATACATGCACATGCACTGTAAATTCAGAGAAGTTACATACATACATGTGTACGAGTACATTTGTAAAAAAGTTATGTTCTCTTACGCACTTTTTTTCGCTACTATTTTTACTCCAAAAACTAGTACAAATTGCATGGAAGTTTAAAAGAGAAAAATATGTTATTCCCCCTTATTAATAAATTATGAATTATGTTAGCAGAGAATGTTAAGTAAGAATTCCTTGTGAAGCGATCAAGTAAATTTAGGGTGGTATTCAATGTTGCCGTCTTAGTCGGTTCCGACCAATTGGGTCGGAAACAAATCAACAATTCGTCGTTCAAGTTTTTGCAGCTGACTATTATCGAAATATCATTATTTATATTGATTTGGTCGAAAACAGTCGATATTGGACCGTTCGGTAAAAATATTTTCGATCGCCAACACTGGTGTTCTCTCCGATTTTAATAAAAATGTCCAAATAAATATGTGGATTTCCAGCTGAAGGCCCACTGAGGCGAAAAAATAAAAAAAGCTTAGAAAAAAATATGTTTCAATATTATATATGAATGAATGAAATACTCATCTTTGCTTCTCAACTTGTAATTATGCTTAAATCCATCTAGAGGTATTTTTTCAGAACAAAAAAAAATATAAAAATTAAAATCAAGTGTGGAATCTTTATTGGTTATTTGAAAGGACATTTTATGGCATTTATTTTTTCAATATAACTTCCTTCAAGTGTTGGCCGCAACTACGCCTCAGGGTTTCCATTCTGAGGGTTCAATTTTGGATAACTCGCATTTCGACCGGTATTGCTTTAATGACACGCGTAATGTTGGCTTCCAAAACCGGAATCGTAGCTGGTTTGTCAACATAGACTTTGAACTTTATGTAACCCCAAAGAAAAACGTCTAAAGGTGTGATATCACTCGATCTAGGCGGTCCAAAACGTGAAATTAGCTGCTTTTCGAAATGACCTCTCAATAGATCCATTGTTTGTCGTGTCGTCAAGATTACGGGCTTCAATTTCTGGTAGCATGAAGATCGATATTAAGGCGCGATAGCGAGCACAATTCACGGATACGTTCCGGTCATCATTATCTATGAAAAATATGGACCTATAATTTCACCAGCCCATAAACCGCACCAAACCGTGGTTTTCTCTGGGTATAATGACCCCTCTAGAACCTCTTCAGGTTGCTCTTCAGCCCAAATGCGGCAGACATGGTCCTCATCACTAAAAAAAATTTTGGTCCCCAATTTACATTTTGAAGAGCCCAATTTACAGCCGTTGTTGCGGTGTAAGTCTCTCCGTGACGACATGGCAAAACATACTGAAAAGAAAACAATAAAGTTTTACACAACTCACGCGTAATCTGTGAAAAAACCCCTATTGAAAAAATACCTCTATTTTGATCACCCGTTTTTATCAAGATAATAGAATTTAAATCGATTTGATCAGAAATAGTCGATTTTGGACCGTTTTGGTCGATAAAAATATTGTGCACCGGCAACCCTGGTGTGCTGTACTGCCAATATTGAAGATTTTTAAACTTAAATTTGACCAAATGACGATTGATGCCATTTCAGATTAAAAACGCCTAAAATTATGTAAAAAAAGTTATGCAAATGTTAAACACGTCTTACCTCAAGATTGGCTAAGTCCGCAATAAGAAATTAATTTTGGCAATAAGCTATTAAGACAGAAATATTTAGGCAAAGATTGACATTTCAGCCAGATTAAGACAAGGAAAAATAGAAAAATTATTTTTTGATTGAAATAAACGCTACGCAATATTACTCCTTACTGACCAAGCCGATGTCATTATGTTATTTTTTCTTCTGCTCATATTCAAAAGAAAGGTTCAGACACACTGAAACTTGTTTTTCCTAGGCTGTTGTTATTATACTTCCGGAAATCTAAAATCCATTAATATACTTAGCAGGGACATAAATAATGTTACAACATTGAACACACCCATCTCAATAGTAGAACTAAACATACCCCATTAATGTCATATGGGTTTTGAAAGCTAACCTCAATAGCGTTAGTCTGTAACGGGATCTTAAAATTGTTTAAACTTTCATCATGGAGTGGTCAGATAATGAGAACCGTATCGCTGTAATAGCGCTTTTCAAGTGTGAAATGAAAAAAGCGATATTTTCAAAACGCTCCGGTCACTAGCGATTAGCCGCATGTTCGTCTACCGATGCTTAAAACTGTTTGAGGAGACTGGAGATATAAAAGACCGCCACCGGTGGGGCCGCCCACGCTCTGTTCGAACACCGCATGTCATCAAAGCCTTTTAATCAAGAATTCACAGAAATCCGCTCCGAAAACAGAAAATCATGGCCCGTGAGATAAATATCACGCAAAAGTCCATGAGTCGAATCAATAAAACAGACTTGGGACTTGGGGCTTTCAAACGATGCACGGGACATTTATTGACAGCAGCTTTAAAAAAAAAAATAGGATTGAAAAATGCAAACGTCTTTTGGTGAAGCACGCTGATAACGTGCAGAAAAATTTTGTTCACCGATGAAAAAATATTACCGTCCAGGAAAAATTTAACAAGCAAAATGATAGAGAGTGTACGCGGTCATCTAAGGAAGCATTTGAACTGATCCCAAGCTTGGAAAAGGGTCATCACCCAGCTTCAGTCATGGTTTGGTGGGGTGACTCTTACGATGGGGTGTCACTGACCTGCATTTCTGCGAACAAGGAGTCAAAACATCGGCCAAGAAACCGTTTTGGAAGCTGTCACAAAGGATACCCCAACATTGGATCTCTTAAGACTGCTTTGGTTCGAGCTGTGGCCAATTTTCCAATGGACGAGTTTCGTGCAGCTATTGACGATTGGCCAGTGCGACTTAAGGCGTGTGTAAAGGCAAATGGCGGACATTTCGAATAAGTAGATTCTTTTTGGATTCAATATGCATCAATAAATATATGAAAAAATGTTTGGTAAAAACATTTACAGTTAAACTTGGATAAGTGGAACGCAGTTAAGTGGAATTACTCCATAAGTGAAACATTTTTTCTGGTCCCACCCCCTGGGATACAAAAAAACTCTTTAAGTGGAATAGAAAACCCACATAAATGGATCGTTTTTTTTCTAAATTTACCTCTGTAAATGGAATTCCGCTGTTTTTTACCTTTGCAAGTGGAACAATTTTGTTAATTTCACTCAAAAATTAAAACATTAACCTCTGTAAGTGAAATTCTTGACTTTTTTACCTCTGTAAGTGGAACTTTTTTGTTTTGTTTTTACTTTTGCTCTACTCGAAACTAAAAATCAAAATAAGGTTTTTGTTACGGAAAGTCTGCTAATGTATCAAATACAAAAAAAATACAAACTCAAAAAAAAATCGTTAAACTACCGTTAGCTTTTTTGTTTTCGTAAACACGGTGGCTCGAGTTTTCAGTTCTTCTGGAGTTTTTGTAGTGAACAGCCACATGATGTCGAAGAGAAAAGTTGTAAATCTTGATGTGAATGCAAAAATTAAAATTCTTAATGCTGTTAAAGGTGGAATGTCAATCAAATTATACGTAAATTTTAAATATGCATGTTTGTCGTTCAATTTATATGAATTTTTCATGGCATTTCTATTTAATTTGTTCCATTTCAACATGATTTTTTTTATAAATAAAGTTTCTGTTTTGTTTTTATAGAACACTTTCCGTTTAAATTACTTATTTTTTCCAAAAAATTAGAAAAGTTAAAACCCATTTAAGTGGAACGTTAAGAAAAAAAACCTCTATAAGTGGAAACTACAATAAGTGGAACACCCTTATAAATGGAACGAAAAGTTCGGTCCCTTGAAGATTCCACTTATCCAGGTTTGACGTAGTACTTTTAATTTTGCAGCATAAAACGCGTGTAACAATATTTATGTCCCTACTAAGTAAACGTCCAAATCCCACAGAGAATGTATGCCTACAATTCAGAATTATAAACTCTGTAAATTGACAACATATAAAGGGTGTTTTTTATTGAGGTATAGAACTTCGAATTGAAATAAAACACAAGAAAATCGTTTTAATGTCCATCAATTTGGCTTTATTGGAAGGATAATTTTATGCCATTAATGTTTAAATATGATTTCGGGCAAGTGGCCGCCGTGGCTGGCTCGAATAAAGCCAATTCTACAGGTCCAATTTTCAACCACTTTTTCGAGCATATGGGGCCGTATGTTGGCAATAACGCCACGAATGTTGGCTTCCAAGTCCCCTAACGTGTTTCTGGTTTGTTGGCGTAGACGAGCGACTTCACATATCCCCAAAGAAAATAATCCAATGGTCCATGTTAACCGATCCATGGTTAACCGAATGATTTGCTCTGATGGATGATTATGTCGACCATAAAATGGACGGAGCTTGCGGTGAACTTCACGAACTAACCCATTACTTTCGAAATAAATTTGCACGATTTGCAAGCGTTGTTCTTTTGTCAACCTGTTCATGATGAAATGGCAAACCAAACTAAATATTAATCACTTGACAGCTGACAAAATGGCCGCCAGTTAAAAAAGTGATGCCAACTTAAAGTTCTATACCTCAATAAAAAACACCCTTTATTTCAGTGGTTTAAAGGTCATGAATAAAGTAAACTTTTAATGCGAAAATCGGAATTCTAGATTACATGTCACTGCCACCGCATTCCAGCAGTTGGATAATAACATTTTCCTTTACTTCAATGAATTATTTTATGTGTGAAACATTTATGTGATATAATTTGACCGAACTGTTATGTCTGTTTTCGTTTTTCTTAATTAAATACTCAAATTGGATAAAAATAGTGTATTCGCCATATTTTAGAAATTATAACTTTTCGGAAAAACAAAGTGGCTCTCATTTGTGAGCGTCAACTGTAGATTGGTACCAGAGGCACATTTTAATTGATGCTTCCTTCCAAAGCACACGTGCGAAACGCAATCACAGGGTGGGCGATTTAACATTTAAAATTTGAATCTACAGCCAATTCAAATTTAAAATTTGATAATAATTTTTTCAAATTTCTGGTTTTTATTAGAAAGGTTGCATTTTTCAGTTTATAATGGAAAACAATATCATTCGTTCGACTACCACGACTGGCATTACCTCGTCCGATTAACCCAATTTTTCATAGCACTTCGATACATGTTTCAACGATTTAACTGTCTCTGGAAGCTTTGCGTAACATTTATCCTTAATGTCTGCCCATAGAAAATAATCCAAAGAGCTCAAACCACAGCTCCGAAGCGGCCAATCGACATCACAATTTCGGCTGATTATTCGATTTATAAAAACAGTGCGTAAAATATCGATGGTTGCTTTAGCTGTGTGATCCCGTCTTGTTGAAAACAAATGTAGTCCATGTCATTTTCTTGAATTTTGGAATTCGTTAGGCATGATGCAGTAACGCTCACCGTTGACGGTAACGGCGGCTCCTTCTTCACTTTCGAAGATGCCGCCAGCCTAAAATCTGCACCAAACAGTGACGCGTTGTGGATGCATTCGCTTCTCAATTGTGACGTGTGGGCTCTCTGAAAAGCGGAAATTTTTCTTATTGACATAGCCATCGGAATGAAAATGAGTTTCATCTAAAAACAATATTTTTCGGTAAAAGTCTTCTTCTCCTGGCAAACAATCTTCAGCCCATTGGGCAAAGTAAAACGAGTCGGATGGTGTTTCAATATTAAATGACATAGTTCAACCTTTCCAATAAAACCAGAAATTGCCCACCCTATACATATTTATTAAAATGTTCTCGAAAATGTCAATCAAGTACTGAACTAGGCTAGTCTTTTGCCCATAACTTCAACAATTATGGTTAATTTTATCTCTTGAAAAGTTTGTTGTGGTTTTTGTAGGAAAAAAATCACAAGAGTGCATAATTTGTTTATTCTTTCATATTTTCATCCGATCAATACAATTTAGAATGTTTACAGTTCAATTGAAATGATTACAAAAGTTAATTAATATTTAATGGCAATCGATTTTTATGCAGCAGAAGGTAAGAGAAGTTTTGAATTTTTGCATTTTTTTTTGTATGCATTTGATGTTGAATGAATTGTTTGAGGATGTATGTTTGTATGTGTGTTTCTCTCTTTGGAAGTTATCTCTCTCTCTCTCTGTCTGGAAACTAGAATTGATTTGTAGCAGAGAAATCAAATTATAGCGAGAAGCTCTTGACATTAAAAAGCTCTAGTTTTACGGTGGGGTCTGTGTTCTCTCTAATGTCTTTCTCTGCCAAATTTGGTAGGAAAGTTGTTTGCTAGGGATGATAAAGTGGATAATTTAGGTATTTTTTTTTGGTCCTTTTTGACTTGCAAAAGTACCGTTGTACTCTCGCAACCCATTTGATACCTTTTTCAGTTTTTCGATAAAAGCACCTTATAACAATTATTTATTTTTATTACTTTAATAAACTCCTAAACAAATCCTTTGGATAGAATAATTTAGGAAGTATGAGAAGCCATGTAAAAGCTAGATTGAGACAAATTTATACTGAAAAGTGGCAAAAGCAGACTTTTTGCTGAAAAATGATTCATATAGTGCATACCTGCTATCAGTCTGAGTTACCATTATTTTAGACCCTAAAACAATCCCTCTGTAAACTCTGCAGATCTGTAAGGAATTATAGCAAAATCGGTCGTAATATGTTACTTCTAGAAATGCGAGGCCATAAATCGGAACGAACCTTTGCATGGGGGCTATATGAACATTTATTTTGTAGGAGGCTATATGAAAACGTTGACTGAAATGGAAAAATGTTACCAGAATCTGCAAAGACGCTCTGTGGTTTGATTAATCGAACTTTAAATGTGTTTTATCGAGCCGTGGTATGGTTGGTTAAAGTCATTCATAATGCCCCAAACTTAATTTGAACGAGATCGGATTTAATATTAAACTTCTTAAGTGGTAGGGTGGGTCGCTGATAGATATGAATCTTCATATGGGGACTGTTTGAAAACGTAGGCCGATATGGTTCATTATAACAAGGATTGATAAAGCTTTTCTTTAAAAACTAACTTTTGAGCCGTTCTTTGGGCGAAACCAACTGATCCTTATGTAAAATAATCTCCTGAATCCGAATTGAGTTTCCGTTCTTTATAATTTTGTGCAAAAACGAGTAAAAGAGCTCCTCAATTTGGGTGCAATTGGCAGTTGAAAGCAACATTTTTCAACAAGAAATTAGCTTTTACTTCTTTTAAGCCAATTCAATTCTTATTCTATTTTCATAAATTATGATTTATATAAAAGATGCATTTCTTACCAATTAATAATGCTCATTTATAACTGGTAATCGGGTAAGAATTGACAAATGTTTACGCAAGCTAATTTAAAGTCGAAAACTATACGTAATGGGGCAAAACGGATACTCAATTCAGGAGATAATTTTGCATAAGGATTAATTGGTTTCGTTCAAAGGAAAATTTTGTTGCAAAAAATTGTAATTAATCTCCAATAATGCCCTATACTTAATTTGACAACGATCATATAAAAAAAGTCTTGTAAAACGACAAGACCTCATATTGAGAGAGACCATTGCATAAAGGAAAACATAGACCGATATGGCAAAATGTGGCTCCTACAAAACTAAAAAATAATATACGAGTAGTATAAATAGTAAAACCAATTGCTTTATTTAGATACCTCTAACTAGGAGCTCGATAACTCTACCTTTTTTGACATTCAGGTATCAAGTTATTCCAAAAATGGCAGCTCTCATTTTTAAAATTTACTACATTTTTTTTTTTAATATTAAACAAGAAATATCTGTGTGAACACCCTGACCTCAAATCGGAACGGCCTATTCTTAAAATACGTCGGAAAAAATACCCTGTATTAGGGTTTGTCGTTTTAGCAATCGATATTATGCCGTCGATTTTTGGATAGCTTTTAGCTTAAGGAAACAAAGTTGCACTACGACATATCAAAAAAATAATTTTCGATGAGCCAAAATTTAAATTTTTTGGTCTGGACGCCGAAGCAATATGGCCTAACCACCATCGATGAATGGGATATTGACGAGTAAGCTTAATTTGTAGACAGTGCCAACAAATGAAAGTTTCAATTATACTTTTGGGCATCATAATGTTTCTGCATACGTTCAAAACCAATATATTGGTAGAAAAAATCTAATTTGCTTTCTTACGCTTAATCTGTATAAGTATATGATATAGATATATGTAATATATTTCGCTAAATCTATCAAAATAAGACTTATCCTACCATCTTACCATACAGAAAAAAACCCTATTAAATTTGGTAGGAAAAGCCCAAAACGGCAAAACTGGATCTAACGATCTTTCTTTATATCAAACAAATTTGAAAACTTTTTTGCGAAATGTCAATAAATTTTCTACGTTTATAACGAAATCTACAATTCCCTTTTTTATGAAACTCGTAGCAACTTGCATATAGGGTGATCAATCTAAAGGTATTTTTTTAAAATCAAAAAAAAATATAAGTACAAAAAATCAAATCAAGTGTGGAATCTTAATTGTTCATTCGAAACGACATTATATGCCATTTATTTTTTGAATATAATTTCCTTCAAATGTTGGCCGCAACTACTGCTCTGGGTGTCCAATTTGTATGTTTCATTGGAGCATTTCGACCGGTATGGCGTAACGTTGGCTTCAAAAACCTGAATCATAGCTGGTTTGTCAGCATAGACATTGGACGTTACGTAGCTCCAAAGAAAACTTCATAAGCTGTGATATCACACGATCTAGTCGGCCAACTCACCGGCTCAAAATGTAAAATTAGCTGCTCTTCGAAATGACCTCTCAATAGATCCATTGTTTGAGCAAGTGGCACGGACCTGTTGAAACGAAATGACGTCAAGATTAGGGGCTTCCATTTTGAGATAGCAAAAAGTCCGATATCATCATTTTTGGAAAAATATAGACCGATTAATCCACCACCCCATAAAGCGCACCAAACCGTGGTTTTTGCGGTGTAAGTCTATGAAGTACCATGAAGAAATGGCAAACAATACTGAAAAAAATTAAGTTTAACGCTAATCACGCATACCTCTAAATTGATCACCCATTTGTTTGAGAAAATAGAAAATGTGTGATAAAACGAAAATTTTTACAAATCTGTACTCGGTAGATACGATTACCAAATGCAAAACAGATGTAAAATCGAGAAAAAAATTAAAAGCAAACAACAAATCTGTAGAATTTTCAGATACCTAAATTAATTTTTTACTAATTCTATAACGCTACAACGAACCAAATTATACGTTCTCTACGAGTCCGTTATAACCGTGTTCGATTGTAAACACTTCGGTGTTTTTTGTTCATTCTCTTTATACGTGAGTCTGTATGTTTTTACCGGGTCAATGGAAATGCAAAAAGGAAGGGTTTATTTTTGGTAATTGCTAGCATACTGAATTGCTGAAAATGCCTTGGCTGTTGGACATTCAATACTTTTCGTTCCAAAGGGGTAGATTTTTACAGGGTTTGTAGTTTTAATATTTATTTCCGTTATTCATACGTTGTAAAGCGCACACACACTCATGCATTCCTGTACTGCGTATAACATTTTATTTACAATCTCGTCATAGTGCCCCATCTACCCTGATTTAACGTTTGGGCCATTTAGGGCATTAGAGTACTCAAACTGGTGACTTATACACACACACAATGTACACTGTACAGCCGCAACACGCCACACTCTACATTATTAAAATGCAATTTGAGTAAAAACCTGTACTTAGGGTATGTATTGATGTGGCAAGTGTTTCATTTTTTGTACACTAATATTTACCCGGTAATGTATGCAGCGCGTAAAACCGAAATTCTCCCTCCCGGGAAATCGGCGACTGTGTGCATGCAGAATGTGTGTGTTTTGCTCCTACCGGTGTACAATGTACACAGTAATTGATTATTATTAAATTAATTATATTAAACTGCAGCAGTACGTAAACTTAAACTTCAACATATTCATAGAAGGGTGTACATTAGGGTGGGTTGATTTGGCAATCGATAATCGGAGATTGATGATCTATGATTCTCTCAGTCGTATTTCTACTCTCACGCGCTCATATGTTATATTGTATGTGGCAATGTATATTTGTGTTTATTGTATGTCACCTTGGGAAGGTAACATTTTTTCTTATTATCTACTTATACTATAAAAACCTTTAAAATAAAAGTTGAGAAAAAGTCAAAAAATTTAAATTTGGGATCCTTGAAAATGGTTTTTTGATATTCGTGGTGGAACTTTTTTTCTAAAGCTTTCGAAAATTCGATGGCACAATATCGACCCACTCTAGTGTACATACCCATTAGCAGAAAGGGGAGTTTAACAGGTCTGGTATGCCTACCAAACTCAGTGCACATAAACTCAGCGTCAAGGCCTCTACCTCTAGTTCACAATCGACTGTAAATGGATTACGAAGTATGATTAGAATTTCATTTTGACAATAGTATAATTGCGGTAATATCAATGTTCTTGAAATGTAACGAAAGTATTGTTGCCAAATTTAAAAATGAAAATATGGTTGTAGCAACAATATAAATATGATTGGTGGGACAGAAGTATTGTTTTCATGGGTTTTATGTTAACAATAACATAATTACGGCAATCAGACCGGCAAAACCTAATTTTTTTTTTTAATTTGACAATGTTATTTTTACGATTCTTACGCAATAATAGAAAAAAAATTATATTTTTTTTAAAAAAAAACTACGGATTAGTATAACTAAAATATTTTTAATTTGATTTTTTACTGTTAAATAAATCACTCCTATTGTTACATAACTTACTTAATAAAGTTCTTAATTGTTGAATAACAACGTATTCTAGTCTTTACAAACAATTTTGGGGATCATAGTATGGTTGTGCGTAAGTCATACTATGGTTGTGAGGATCATACTATGTTTGGTCGTTAAACAAACTATGGTTATGAGGATCATAATATGGTTGTGGAGATCATAGTATGGTTGAATGTCAATAATAATATGGTTGTGGGGATCATAAAATGGTTGTGTGTAAATGATTATATTGTTGTGAGGACCATAATATTGTTATGGGGATCATAGTATGGTTGTGTGTTAACCATACTATTGTTGTGATGATCATAATATTGTTGTGCCACAACCATATAACCAACAATAGTATGGTGCTCTTTGAATATTATTACCCCAACCATACTTTTTTTCTGCGTGTGCCTGCAAACTGGTCAAAAAGACTAATGGGCATTATCGTTGAAAAGAAATGTTTTAAAAATTAAGCAAAACGCAGTTCATAAAAATTTACAATTTAGCGAGTGATCAATCTAAAGGTATTTTTTTTTTTAATAAAATACAAAAATTCGAATCATGTGTGGAATGTTTATTGTTCATTTAAAAGGACTTTTTATGCCATTTATATTTTTGAATATAATTTCCTTCAAATGTTGGCCGCAAGTACGCCTCAGGATGTCTAGGGGTTCGTGCATTTCGACCGGTATGGCGTCAACATAAACATTAGACTTAGCCCCATAGAAAAAAGTCTCATCGTGTGATATCTCACAATCTAGGCGGCCAAACTACCGGTACAAAACGTGAAATAAGCTGCTTTTTGACAATACCTCTCAATAGATCCATTGTCTGAGCAGCTTTGTGGCAAGTCATACCGTCCTGTTAAACCAAAATGTCAAGAGTACGGGCTTCAATTTCAGGTAGCAAATAGTCCGACATCATAGCGCAATAGCAAGTACCACTCACGGTTGCTTTCCGGATCATCATTATTTTTGAAACAATATGGACCGATGATTCCACCAGCCCATTAGCCGCATCAAACCCTGGTTTTCGCTGTGTAGGTCTTTCCATAATGTAATGGCAAACAATACTGAAAAGAAAAAAAGAAAATTTAACACAACTCACGCGTAATCTGTGAAAAAAATACCTCTAGATTAATCACCCGTTATATTCAGTGTGCGATTTAACGCCATAAGATTTCTTTTTATGGGGCCATATCATGCCATTGGTCTATGTCAACAAAACAAATTTAGACGAGCTCAGAGACAACATGCAACGCGAAATCCGAAGGTTATATTAAATTTTGTTATTCTGTCTGTAACACCGCGAAATATTAATTGGAGACACTAGGCCATGTCCATCGATCCGTGTGTCTTTTAAAAGCACGATATCGGTCAATCGTATCCTCCTTGGATCCTGAAATTTTGCATGATAATGGATGACATGACAATGCATGACATTTGGGTCACCAAATGTGTGTTGTGAATGAAAATGGGCTAAATCTGTCCAAAGTGAAAAGAGATTCCCTTTTAGGGACTAAAAGTTCCTTCACGCAGAGAAAAAACATGGTTGCTGCATGGTCACGGCAATAATAATATGTTCTCCGCAATAAAAGTATGTTCGTAGCAACCATAGCATTGTTAACTGAATTTATTTTTGACAATAGTATAATTGCTGCAATATTAATATTGTTGAAATGTCAAAAGAGTGTTATTGCCAAATTTAAAAGAGAAAATATGGTTATAGCATCAATATAAATATGTTTGTTTTTATGTTAACAATAATATGATAACTGCAATCATACTGTATGATTGTAATTTAGCTTCATTTAAATATGCTTTTAAGAACAAATGTTATTGGTACGGATCTAATGAAATAATAGTACTTTTTTATCATTATTAATTTTTTTAAACAAGTTGCTTTAGATTTTTTTTACTGAAATATTTTTAATAAAAACGCTTACGTTTATTTAAACTTATTTTTTCTACTGTGAAATAAATCACTCCTATTATTTTGAATTTAATGTATTTTTGAATAATTTTCATAATTCCTATCTATTTGTGACAACTTAAACCAATTCTAATAAAAAAATATTTGGGATCAAATCTATTGTCGACAACTTAAACAAATTCTAATAAATTATATAAGGGATCGTAGTATAATTGTGTGTGATCATACTATGGTTGTGGGGATCATAACATGGATGCGTGTGAATCATACTATGGTTGTGAGGATCATACTATAGTTGTAAATGAAACATACTATGGTTGTGAGGATCATACTATGGTTATGAAGATCATAGTATGGTTGAGTGTGAATCATACTATGGTTGTGGAAATCATAGTATGGTTATGTGTGAATCACACTATTGTTGTGAGGATCATAATATTGTTGTACCACAACCATATACCCAACAATAGTATTTTCCTCTTCGAATATTGTCACCACAACCATACTTTTTTTCTGCGTGTTGGTAAAAAGTACATGTTTTTGCGTATTTGCTAAAAAAAATCACAACTTGTGAACGAACAGTGTTTAAAATGGATACTGTTAGTTGCGACTCACTAAATACCTCAAAAAAGACATAGCTGCTGGACGTTTTCGCTTATGTGGCCAAAAATACGCAAATGGACATAGGGGCACTCAAATTAAAGTAACTTTTGCTTCCTAAATACATAAGTAGAGTTATTTTTAATTAGGGATAAACGCCTGGGCCGAAACGGTCCTTTTTTGCGCTTTAGAAGCTTGTGGAAGGTATGTAGTCGTAAGGTTCGGCCTGGCCTATCTTATCCATTGACCCGAACCAGGACAACGGCTCAAGAGTGCCTAAAACCCATTTTTTTAAACTTAACCAGTTGTCAGATCTGCTCTGCACCACTGAACCAAATCAACTCGAACTCTGACTTGGATTACAACCCTGATTTATTCGGTGCAATTTCGGCTTTAAAAGAGCCATTGGCTGACACGGTTTATTTAGTACAATTAAGAAAAATCTCATTACACTCTCCACCATACGAAGGGAGTATATATCAGTTAGTCATTCCGTTTCTTACATCTCGATGTACTTATCAACGACTACTAAAAGTATATATGTACACATAGTCAAACATTAAGTTAGAATAGGTTGGAACTACTGAAATTCCTTTGAAAGAAATGAATTTAGGTTGCAATCACCAAATGTTTATAACCGTAATTCGATTTGACTTACCATAAGATGATAAATATGATCATCGTATTGTAGACGCAACTAATTGATCGGTCATACCAATGAAACACATAAGATGTATTTGAATGGTGGTTGTGGGAACCAATAGTTAAGCCAACAATAATTGTTGTAACCGAATATTGGAGATGATGTTTAACTTTCATTATTACTGCTTTAAGCAAATCGTTTAATGTAATTTATTCAGTAAAAATCTTTCGTCTTTTGCTCTTTTTTTTCGAAATGACCCTCCCTATGCTAAGAGTAGTACTTTAAGTATACAGGGTGATTCATTCAAGAATGAACCAATTTTACCAGCGTATTGCTTGGCTCATTTCATGTTTACAGCTGCCATTTCGCCCCTTGCATCGGTCATGGTCGTAGATGGACCTATTTTCATAAAATGAGGTTAGGAATACGCTAATGAAATTTGTCTAGTCTTGAATGAATCACCCGTATAAGGAAACATTTTTTACCTCTACAATTTTGTTCGTTAAACAATGGACTTTCATATCTAATGGACTTTCAGATCCAAAAATTCTTTTCTGAATGTTCGAAAACTTCTTCTGTTCTACCGATAATTCAGTAACATTTAAATATTTGGTTTTACTGATGGAATAATCGAGATGCATGCAACTTCAATTATTCGGTTGGCAAACAAATCTGCTGTGACAACGAATATGTGCTCTGTGTGTATATAAGTATACTCGTATTATTGATTTCATAATACTCTAAGACTATCTAGCCTTATTCCTCCATTAAAAGCACGCTTCAGTCAAAATAAAACGAGCTAGATGCTTCAAATATACCAGATATACATATGTCGTAAGCCGATGATAGAGTGTTATTGGTATATGGACCAAATCAGCTAAAAGGGAAAAGAGTTCCCCATAGAGAGAATAAAAAAATTCCTAACCAAATTTTGGAATTTTTTGACATTTCTTCTGTAATTTATGTAATTTATTTAATGTAATTTATTTGATAAACTGATTTTAATGCATACTGGGAAGTAGTAGGAATGGAAACATTTAATAAATAAACGTGGTCATTGGGCCCCAAAAAGCGTTCTCTAATGTTCGAGGACGTACAATTTTCTCTAAATCCAAGAATGTAACTATATTTAAGACTTAATTTTTAATTTGTATTGGGCCATTGCTTCGCATTATTGAGTTTACAGAATTCGATCCAGCCACTTGAATGAATTTGTGCTCTATAAATAATGCGAATGTTTGCGTTTTCGATTAAACCAATACTATACCAAATTTTGTTTAGCTCGTTTGTTTTATTTCGGATTGTTGCTTTTACACATTGAACAGGGATTAAACCGGCTCAAGACCTCTTGATTCTATATTAAAATAGAAGACAAGTTTTTAACAAAATGGCAAAGTGACATGGATTTTCGTGGCTGCACACTACTTTTATCATGATTTCGGGTCCGTGACAACCCTCTTCAGAAAGCGTTGCTGCAATTGTTGAAAGTAAAACCGAACTCTTTAAGGCCAGGCTCTCCCCAAACGAATGAGAACTACTGTTGTAAACCTTACTTTTCAAATTTTTTTTACACAATTGCCCACGAAAATACAACTCACTCTTGCCACCTCTAATTTTAAATAATATTTTTAGAATTTTTAATAAAAATCTTGGATTTTGACCACCTTGAAATTACCTTAAAATTCATTTAAGTGAATATCAAATCAGTGGACTATGCTCGATATAATTCTTTTAGTTCTTCTACGGGTGGAGCGCGAAATTTTGCTTATTTGGGATGAAATAAAAAAATTATGAACCTTAGAAAATTTTTTTTTATATTTCATTTATATTGAACAGTAAGGGAATTTTTATATTTCATAGTGTATCCAAATGTCGACCTTCGCTTTCCACACATTGCTGCATACGTTTTCTGAAGTTTTCATGAACTCTAACAAGCATGTCGACTGATATTCTGCCAACCGTCCCAAGTTGTTGGGACGGTTGATATACTTAGTAGGGACATAAATACTGTTACACAAGGTTTATGCTGTAAAATAAAAAGTACTGAATGGACTAAATATTTTTTAATATATTTATTGATGTATATTGTATCCAAGAAGAATCTACTTATTCGAAATGTCCGTCTTTTGCCTATACACACACCTTAAGTCGCACTGGCCAATCGTCTATAGCTGCACGAACCTCGTCCATCGGAAAATTGGCCACAGCTCGAACCAAAGCAGTCTTAAGAGATTCAATGTTGGGGTATCTTTAGTGACGAACCTTGTCCTCTAAAACCGTCCACAATTTGTAATCCAATGGGTTAAAATCTAGACTGCCTGAGGGCTATTCTACAGAGGAAATGGACGCTGGCAGATTATTTCGAAGCCAGGCCTGGGACGTTTTAGCCTTATGGGCCGGCGCAGAATCCTGCTGGAAAGTCCATGGTTGGTTTTGGAAAAGGGAATTGTTAAGAGGCTTCTAAACGGGTTCTTGGTAAAATTTGGCCGATGTGTTGACTCCTTGTTCGCAGAAATGCAGGTCAGTGACCCCATCGTAAGAGATACCCCACCAAACCATGACTGAAGCTGGGTGATGACCCTTTTCCACCCTTAGGTTCAGTTCAGATGCTTCCTTAGATGACCGCGCATACACTCTATCATTTTGCTTGTTAAATTTTTCCTGAACGGTAAACATTTTTTCATCGGTGCACAAAATGTTTCTGTGCAAGTTATCAGCGTGCTTCACTTAAAGACGTTTGCATTTTTCAATCCTATTTTTTTAAAGCTGCAGTCAATAAATGTCCGGTACGTCGTTTAAAAGCCCCAAGTCCCAAGTCTTTTTTAATGATTCGGACTTTTGCGTGATATTCATCTCACGGGCCATGATTTTCTGTTTTCGGAGCGGATTTCTGTGAATTCTTTGATGACATGCAGTGTTCGAACTGAGCGTGGGCGGCCCGACCGGTGGCGGTCTTTTACTCCAGTCTTCTCAAACAGTTTTATGCATCGGTAGACGAACATGCCGCTAATCCCTAGTGGCCGGAGCGTTTTGAAAATATCGCTTTTTTCATTTCACACTTGAAAAGCGCTATTACAGCGATACGGTTCTCATTATCTGACCACTCCATGATGAAAGTTGAAACAATTTTAAAATCCTGTTACAGACTAACGCTATTGATTTTAGCTTTTCAAACCCATATGACATTAACGGGGTATGTTCAGTTCTACTACTGAAATGGGTGTGTTCAATGTTGTAACAGTATTTATGTCCCTACGTACACTTTCGACTTCAGGAAACCCCAAAGGAAAGTCGCATGGGGCATGAATGCCGCAATAAAAATATTGTTCAAATGAAACAATAGTATTATTGCCAAATTTAAAAATGAAAATATGGTTATAGCAACAATATAAATATGGTTGGTGCGACAAATTTATTGTTTTTTGCGTTTAATGTTAACAATAATACGATAACAGCAATCGTGTATGATTGTAATTTTTCTTCATTTGAACAATGCTTTTTAAAACAATTTTATTGTTACGGATATATTTCTGGCCTAATAATGAAAATGCGAATATTTATCATCAAAAATGGTTTTATTGTCTTTCAAAGTATTCTCCAGCGTGATTTATACATTTTGCCCTCTTTCCACTCCGATTGGCACACCTCAAAAACCGTTTTCTGAAGTTTTCATGAACTCTAATACGAATGTCGACTGGTATTCGGCCAATTTCAGCCGCAATATTGTTAATTGGGTCTTCCAAGGTGTTGCGACGGTTGATATCCACTTTCGACTTCAGGTAACCTCAAAGAAAAAAATCGCATAGGGCTAAGTCTAGTCAGCATGACAGCCAGTTTACATCACCCCTCAAAGTGATAAGCCGTCTAGGAATCATTCGTCTCAAACAATTAATGGTAACCCTCGCCATCCTGTTGGAACCATGCATCCTCTTATTGCATTGCCTCAAAATCCGGCTGGAAAAAATCCTGTATCCTAGTCAAGTACCGTTCGGAGTTTACAGTTACGAAAAGACGGTAATCCTGAAAAAAGTAAGGACCAATGATGCCTACTCGTTAGATGGCGCACACAGTGACGCGGTCCAAATGTAGAGGCCTCTGAGGTTTGTTTCACTGCAGTACCGCATATTTTGTTTGTTTACACACCCACTGAAGACAAGCACGCTGGCCTGCAATGTTCGAGCGCGCATTTGAAAAATACGCTGCAACACAAAATGACCTCTCCTCACGTGTCCAATGCATGATGGCAACTGGAAGGCAGACGAATACAAATCTCCCGTCAGCCACTATAAGCCACTCACACTCTCCACTCTATTTGACCAACAGAGCCGCCACAGCCTGCAGTGCAGTGGCAAATTACCGCTCTCCACCCTGTATTACCCTTGTATGTTTTAATAGTGTCCACATACTTGTTATCCTAGCTTTCTAGAAGCCTTATATTTGCAGCCATCACAATAACTTAACTCACTGTATACCTGGTACGGGTCTATTATCTCTGAAATACAGCTTAATATTTCACATACGAGTATATCTATTCATATGTTTGTGTGTTGCGGCAAAATGCATAGCCTTAATTGATTGTAGAAGCTTAATATGTTAATAAAGTGACCCTCATTCGTGCCAAGTAGTACTATTGAATCCATGTTTATAATTACGTTGTTCGGCTGAACCCGCCTAAGTGTGATACCATGACACTCAAAAGGACTCTAATTGACCATCTCCGCTCTTCCGCTCATTTGGAGCGGCGTATTAGATGTCCATAATGCTTTATGATTAAGATAATCACATGCCTTGACGTACGCTAATCGATGTCAATAACTTCATATTTCCGGCACACAAATGACAGAATAAGGAAGTAATTTGTGGTTATTCAATCCATCACGGCCGGAGGGGTGATGGTTTCGGTGTTCAACATGGCATGTATCTTTAAGGATATGTTCACACAAGCATTGTGTCGATAATTGTTGGAGGACGTTTATATGGGGTGTCTTTTAATGGCTTTTGATTATTTCTCAAACTTTGTGGAGTTTTGTGGCTGTGCTGTATTGATACCAGAGGTTTATTAATACTTGCTCTCCTATACCCTTTTTGTTAAACCTAAATGATAGTGAATTACAAGTATTTAAAAAACATCAAGTAGGCAAATTAAGTTCGGCCTTGCCGAAGCTTATATGTACTCCATCATGGATAACAGTCCAATGTTAAAAATTTGTTTAGGGGGCGTGGCACTGGCCTCTTTTCTAATAGGGTATGTTCCTTTCCATACCAACATCATATATAGCAACTACATGCTATCGTCATATCGGTATTAGTTCAAGAGATAAAGTCTTTCAAAGTTCAGGGTAATATGGGCTGGGCCACACAGTTTTGTCCAATTTCAACACAATATAGTCCAAAATAGTATGCTTGTCATTCATTTTAATCTGTTGACATTTTAGAACGATCGGTCGATTCCTTTAGTCATAAATTCGATTTATTGAAAAGGGGTGTGGCCCGCTTTTTCTCCAGTATGTGTTTCGATCCATTCCAACGTCATACATTCCAAATATTAAGTCATATCTCTAATAATTTATGAGATATTGTCTTTTAAATTTCATGGTTGTGTAGGCGGTGCCACGCCCACTTGTCAAATTTTAGTATAACATATTTTATATTAATTTCCTATCGTTGATTCCGTTCTGGTAAAATTTTATAACGATCGGTCCATTACTATGGCCATTAAAATGATTTTTTTGCAGGGTGCGTGTCACCGCCCACTTTTCTTCTATCTGTTTTGATCCATGCCTCCAACAACTCCGCTTGAGTTGATTTCATTCTGTTAAAATTTTATAACGATCAATCCTTTACTTTGGTCATAAATGTGATTTATTAAAAAGGGGCTTTGAACCGCCTACTTTTCCTTCAAGATGTGTTTTGATTAATGCCAATATCAAATGTTCCAAATGTTATAGTCATATAACTAAAAGTTTATGAGATACAGGCTTTTAAAGTTCAGGATAGTGAGAGTGGTACCCCGCCCCTTTTACCATAACATAGTCCAAAACAAAATTTCCTAGTCATTCTGTTAGAAATTAAATTTTTTTAAATGGACTTGAAACCGCCCACTTCTCCTCGTAATCGTATGTTCCAAATATTATCGTCCTATCTTTTATAGTTAATCAGATATGGTGTTTTTAAGTTCAGGATTGTGCAGCGTAAAAAACTAGATAAGGTGCAGTGAACCTGCTGTCTGGAAGCACGGCAATGAAAGAAATACTAATTATAAGCCTGATTGATAATTATATAAGACATGTGGCGGCTATCACAGCAAAAAGATGGATAGCAGTAGGCGAATGGTTCACGGGATACTGGATATACCGCCGACAAAACATGCTGGACACATTAACAGACCTCGCCACACCAAACCGAGTTACTGGCTGAGTTTCGGAAAGGACTAGTTTCCCACCCCTAACAGAAATCCCAGGCAACACTAAGTGTTGTCAGGCGCTATCTGGCATTTTCATTGGAAACTTTGACATTTTTTAGCATAAACGTACTCAGAACGTTTTGATGTACGACCATCATTTGTGTTGTTTACAGTGAAAAAATCAACCCAAACAGAAATCCCAGGCAACACTAAGTGTTGTCTGGCGCTATCTGACATTTTCATTGGAAACTTTGACATTTTTTAGCATAAACGTACTCAGAACGTTTTGATGTACCACCATCATTTGTGTTGTTTACAGTGAAAAAATCAATTTGGCAAAAAAAAAATGGAATTAACTCGTGAACATTTTCGTGCGATCATTTTTCACAACTTTCGACGTAGATTATCACGACAAGAGTGCATCGATGAACATAAATCTTTGTATGGCGATAAAGCACCATCCTATAGCAGTGTGAAAAACTGGTCAAATGAATTCAATCGTGGCCGACGCTCGCTCAAAGACGAAGTTCGTTCAAAAACGGCCGTTGTGCCAGAGTACATTGAAGCCGTGCATGAACTGATAATGCAAGATCGTCATGTAACAAACCGTGAGATAGAGGCATCCTTGGGCATTTCTTCCACCAGCATACATTCGATATTGCATGATCACCTGGCCGTAAAAAAGATTAGTTCCCGTTTGATCCCGTACAGTTTGACAATCGCTCAAAAAAAGGCTCGTGTCGATTGGTGCAACGAAAATTTTGAAAAAATACGATCGCGGTGCTTCTAAAAACGTTTATAAGATCGTCACAGGTGACGAATCATGGATCTATGCGTATGAGCCCGAAACAAAATACCAATCGTCCGTGTAGGTCTTCGAAGACGAGCCAAATTCAACGAAAGTTGTTCGTGGAAGAAGTACTTCGAAGCAAATGGTCGCCTGTTTCTACGGAAAAACTGGGCATGTGGCGCCTGTTCCGCTTGAGCAACATAGGACGGTCAATTCTGAGTGGTACACCACAATTTGTTTGCCTGAAGTCTTCGGAGAAATTCGAATAACGAACAAGAGAAGACGAATCGTTGTGCACCATGACAATGCGAGCTCTCACACATCGGCTCAAACCAGCGCCTTTTTGACCGACCAAAACGTCGAATTGATAGGTCATCCACCTTCTTCTTCTTCTTATACCCGCACATCAAGAAAAATGCGTGGTCAACGAATTTTGTCGCCAAAAGATGATGTTGAAGCGTTCAAAAAACATGTTTTGGAGGTGTCTCAGTCGGAGTGGAAAATGTGCTTCGACAATTGGTTTGAGCGCATGTAAAAGTGTATAAATCATGCTGGAGAATACTTTAAAAAACAATAAACCCATTTTTTATCATAAATATTCGCATTTTCATTATTAAGCCAGAAATATATATATATCAGCCCTCGTATTGTTACATTCCAACAATACATTATTAATATTGGAGCTATCATACTACTGCCAAAATGATAATAAAAAAAACAATACTATGGTTGCGACGAACATATTTTTATTGCAGAGAACATTTTATTGTTGTCGTGACTATAAAGTAACCACATCTTTTCTCTGCTTGTACATCTTAATCTCCTCACGCTCAGTTAATTTCATTTCTCGTCGGAATAAACGCCTCTCCCTTTTTTTAACCATCCGATATATCTCCCTCTTGTTGTTACACCCATTAGCGTGGCGTTATGGGCAGCATTGTCTTATCGTGTCTAGCGGCGTTCGATACCCAAATTTTTTGTAGCTGCTGCAGTCGACGATAAGTGGGATATAAAACATTAACATATCACTAATATTTGCACGTAATGCAAGTTATTACCGGTAGAAGGTAATAATGTCCAAAGCCCAGTTGTGTCCAATTTGGAACGTTCGTTTGTAAATTTTCATGAAACATGAATTTCCATCACTTGACTTTCGTGTGACATTATGATATGATTATCAAAATAGTATATTTCTACGTGAACTTTTCAAATGTTGTATCACAGGTTCCGAGGAACTCAGGAGGAAGAAGCGGAAATGCAATATGCATACCATTACATGATTATATTACTTTTGCCCTGAGGATATACACTTACAACTATATTTGCACACAATCACACACTCGCAGAACACACAGACAGGCCGCAATGCAAAAGCAACGAAGGACATGCAAGGATATTATTTATTTGTGTATTTCTGTTCGTGTCATAAACATGTTTTCTTGCTCAGCACAAGAAATTTTATTCCATGTAAACTGCATATAATTTCATTGGTATTTAGGCTAAATTCCATTCAAGTGGTAACACTTTCTCGTGCCTCACCGTCAAGAAGAACAAGAAGCATAAGAAGAAGAAGTATTATTAGCATTTCACCTCCCCGCCACATGTTACTACCGCAACAATAGCAACCAGCAACAGTGGTGAAAGGGGGCAGACAGAGGCAGAGAGAGAGGTAAGAACAAGTAGTTGGAAAACAATTTCGGTGTTTCTTTTTCATTTTCCTCGTTGCTTTTTTCCATTTCAAACAAATTTGGGTTAAGAAAGGAAATGGAAAACTTAAGTTTCATTGGTTTTAATTTACACTTCTACCCGTATACGTGGCAAAATTGAAAAAGCAACAACAAAACAAAAACATTTCCCTGCAGGAGCCAACGTACGGAAAGGACTCCTTTAAATGCGTCGAATGAAAGTTTTGCCATTTGATGGATGGTGTAGTCTGAACTTTTATTTCGGTTGAACAGGTAAATGGTAATACGAAATAAATTCTTTGATAATTGAACATTTTTGTGTTTGAATGGATAAGAATTATAATTGAAATGAGCACGACATCTTAAATTGTTGGCAAATGCCATCGGGTGAGGTGTTCTAAAAGATTTTTTCAGTTTGTTTTTGTTGTTTCTTTTTTGTAATGTCGACGACATTTCGCCTATAAAGTCATGTAAATACTTCTCAGTAATATGCTTGAGTTGTTCAGAGTGGTACACCGAGTACAGTTCCTAGTTTTAAAGAAGTGCCTCCTTCTGTTTCTATATGGCAAACACAAAAGAAACAAGTAAACAATAATTAAAGTCGGGCGTAGCCGTCTATGAGATATCCTACACCACACAGCTATTCAGAGGACTAAGCACCTCTGCCATGTTACTTAATTCTTTGTCGCTCATAACGATCTATACGAAATTTGAGCGTAATCGCTTAAAATTTCGGCTTTAACGCGGCAGATATAAAAGGGACCTTTACGTGCGGGCTATTCAAAAACAAGGACCGATATAGACCATTGTTAGAGATCGTAGATCGCCCGTAACGAAATTTAGTGGGAGTTGAGAGTAAAATGTGGCTTCTGATTCAGAAATCGGGAAGTTCCTTAGTGTGAAGCTATACCAAAAAATATATGGCCCAGTTTTACCACAGTAAATTAATGGTCACTTATAACGTACCATGCAAAATATGTCGAGGTCGGGTGTCATTTTTGGTTTCTAAACGTACAGGACCTCAAATCGGGCAGGACCTTTGTGTGGAAGCTATTGCAAAACTTGGAACGATGTGTACAAATTTCACCAGAGATTGGTGCTGGTCACTCAAATTGATCTGTGCGAAATCGAATGCATTATATGACGCGCAAAATAGAAAGGGACCTAAGGTTAAAAACCAGTTTTGTTCAGGAGAGCCACTTTGAAGATTAGGTCCTTTTCTGTTTGCGCTTAGAATCGTCGACTTCAGTTTTATAAAACGGGAGGGAAAACTTTTGGGGCATGGGATCGGTCTCATTCGATGCTCAGATGTTGTCCACAAAAAAAGAGAAAAGTTGATGAAAACTGTTGCTCAGGAGAGCCATTTTAAAGATTAGGTCCCTTTCTATTTGCGCTTAGAATCGTCGACTTCACTTTCATAAAACGCGCATATCTCTGGGAGGGAACACTTTTGGGTCATGGGATCGGTCTTATTCGATGCTCAGATATTGTCCACATCAAAAAAAGAAAAAAAAATGAAAATTGATTTTTTTTACCCTTAGGTCCCTTTCTCTATGCGCTGTCACATATGTAGATTTTAGAGCTGTAGCCTATGAATTTGTGAAAAACCTTTGGTGTGAAAAACCTTTGGTGGCTATACGAAAACATGGACCTATCTATGTGATCCAGTTTCACCACAGATAATGGTCGCTCATAGTGTACAATGCAAAATTTGTTTGGTGATCGGGTGTAATTTGTGGCAGGACCTCGAATCGAGAGTTACCTTTGTGTGGGAGCTTTTCGAAAACTTAGATCGATATGGCCAAGTTTAAACAGAGAGGGTCCTTGGTCACTCTAATCAATTCGAGAGTGACTTTCGTGTGAAGCTATTCGGAAACATGGACCGATATGGTAATATTTCAACAGACATGGGCGTTGGTCACTCGAAATCGGATCAATATGTGGCTTTGAGAGCTGTAGGTGCTGAAATCGGGAAAAACCTAGGTATGCTATCAAAATATGGACCAATTTAAATAGCGCGCTTCCTGGGCCCAAGCTTAACAAATGTGCCAAATTTCATCGAAATCGGTTAATAATTGCGAACTGTACTTTGTTTACAACGATAGGCAAAAGGGACGGACATGTCTAGATCGTCTAGCGGTCAATAATATATGTACGTTCTAGGTACTCCGCTTAGTATTTCGAGGTGTTGCAAACGGAATGACAAATTTAGTATACCCTACGTCCTAGAATAGAGGGTATAAAAAGCTAAGAAGCAATAACTAGTCAACACAGAGCTTTGGCGTTTCAACAGATGGCAAACAACATTTTTTAGTGTTGCCTAACTACGAGGGCTGCTATATATATATTTCTGGCCTAATAATGAAAATGCGAATATTTATCATCAAAAATGGTTTTATTGTTTTTCAAAGTATTCTCCAGCATGATTTTTACACTTTTGCATGCGCTCAAACTAATTGTCGAAGCACTTTTTCCACTCCGATTAAGACGCCTCCAAAACATGGTTTTTGAACGCTTCAACACCATCTTCTGGCGACGAAAATCATTGACCACGCATTTTTTTCTTGATGTGCGGGAATAAAAAGTCATTGTCATCATCATCGGATGACCCATCAATTCGATGCTTTGACCAGTCAAAAAGGCGCAGTTTTGAGTCGATGTGTGAGAGCTCGCATTGTCATGGTGCACAATGATTCGTCTTCTCTTGTTCGTTTTTCGAATTACTCCGAAAACTTCAGAATTGACCTCCTACTTGCTCAAGCGGAACAGTCGCCAGTTTTGCCGAAGAAACAGGTGAGCATTTGCTTTGAAGTGCTTCTTCCACAAACAAATATCGTTAGATTTAGCTCGTCTTCGAATACCCACACGGTCGATTGCTGTTTTGTTTCGCGCTCATACGCATAGAACCATGATTCGTCACCTGTGACGATCTTATAAACGTCTTTTGAAGCACAGCGATCGTATGTTTTCAAATTTTTTTTTGCACCAATCGACGCGAGCCTTTTTTTGAACGATTGTCAAATTGTGCGGAATCCAACGAGAACAAACCTTTTTTACGGCCAGGTGTTCATGCAATTTTTTGAGCGATTGTCAAATTGTGCGGGATCTAACGAGAACAAACTTTTTTTACGGCCAAGTATTCAAGCAATATCGAAAATGGTGGAAGAAATGCCAAGGATGCCTCTATCTCACGGTATGTCACATGACGATCTTGCATTATCAGTTTACCCACGGCATCAATGCTCTCTGGCACAACGGCCGTTTTTGGACGACCTTCGTCGTTGAGCGAGCGCCGGCCACGATTGGATTCATTAAACCAGTTTTTCACAGTGCTATAGGATAGTGCTTCATCGTCATACAAAGATTTAAGTTCATCGATGCACTCTTGTCGTTATAATCCACGTCGAAAGATGTGAAAAATGATCGCGAGAAAATTTTACGAGTTAATTCCATTTTTTGCCAAATTGATTTTTTCAAGTCACTGTAAACAACACAAATGATGGTCAAACGTCAACACGTTCTGAGTACGTTTATGCTAAAAAATGTCAAACTTTTCAATGGAAATGTCGGATGGCGCCAGTCAACACTTAGTGTTGTTGCCTAGGCCCGAAATATATATAGAGAAAGGGAACTAAGGGTAAAAAAAAATCAATTTTCATTTTTTTTTTTGATGTGGACAACATCTGAGCATCGTATGAGACCGATCCCATGCCCCAAAAGTGTACCCGCTCAAAGATATGCGCGTTTTATGAAAGTGAAGTCGACGATTCTAAGCGCAAATAGAAAGGGACGTAATCTTTAAAATGGCTCTCCTGAACAAAACTTTTCATCAACTTTCCACTTTTTTTTGATGTGGACAAAATCTGAGCATCGAATGAGACCGATCCCAGGCCCCAAAAGTGTTCCCTCCAAGAGATATGCACGTTTTATGAAAGTTAAGTCGACAATTCTAAGCGCAAATAAAAAGGGACCTAATCTTTGAAATGGCTTTCCTGAACAAAACTGGTTTTTAACCTTAGGTCCCCTTTCTATTTTGCGCGTCACATATAGCAAAAATTTCGTTTGAACCCCCGAACCTTGTATTATTCTAAATTGAAATAATATATAAGTGGAAATTATATATTTTTAAAACAATTTTAGATTGCTTTTTAAAAGTTTGTGGATAATTATGAAAGATTTTTTGATAATTTCTGTTGTAAATATTCGATCTGGTCGAACTTAATAGTTTTTTTTGTTGATTTTTTTATATTTTTTTTCTACAACCCTAGATGAAAAAACTGTTAAAAGGTGTATTTAATGGAAATACATGGCTAATTCGTACCACAAACCTTCTAAACCTTTGTAAGTCTTGTCAATTAAAATCGATCATGTAACCACGTCTAAAATGATTTACCGTCTCAAGAAGTATGTATTCATAGAACAGGCTGAGATCAATAGAAACCTCGTACGTACAGCACACTTTTATTGCTAAAGATTTAATTGTTTTATACCTTTCTCATGCTCCTCGTGGTGCACTCAAATTGAATTAATAAATTAATAAATCGTAGGCTACTTTATTATGGTTGTTAGCATTTCTTCGAACCTCATACTATTAATTCCGGATAAATTAGCATATTGCCAACATAGCGTAACCGCATATCAGGCAATAGCCTTTAACCTATGGTCCGATGTCTATGTAGTCCCCCCTCCACCCACCCTAACAAAGTCGTTCTATAGGGGCAACATATCAATACGCTCATACACATGCCATACCTTCGCAACGTATGCAAAGACTACAACTATGTTGAGGCATAGGCTCATTCGCTTCACCCCGTAAACAGTAGTGTGCAGAGGTACTTCTGGAACAAAGGTATGCACATTAGAGTACCTTGACCTGTATGGCGGCAACAAAGGTTGCAAATGTGCCCCTCTAGAAATAGACATGTTTTTAAAACGAATACCCCAATATTTTTGTTAGTGCATTTTCGATTTTAAATTTTGGTCAAATAAATAACCAAATACAATAGGACGTAGCCAGGACGTGAGCTCTGCATTGAAATAATAATTCATAATTGTTTTAACTCTCGGACGAGTTTTCGGATGTTTCTTTTTTCAAAAATTGTTTAAGTTTAATTTAACAGGCTTTCTTTCCTTTTGCAATACCTCAAAATATTAATCGGAGAACCTATAAAGTATAAATATAAAATTTTAATTATACATCCGTGAGTGAGGTAGCGGTCAAAGGAATTAACCTAGGGACAAAAGTTCCCCTTTCAGAGACTTAAAGTACTTGGGTTAGAATATTTGCTACGTACTCAACATTTTTTTATATATCGCAAAATATATAAAACATTCTTTTTAGTCGTATAAATGGTTGCTAGCATTTTTTTGTTTGTTTTGGGGATTGAAAATTTAAAATGTCCAAAAAATGCATTTTTGGGCTTTACTCAAAATTTTTCAGTTTTGAATGGATTGACTGATTTGTACGAAATTTTGGGTCATGTGAAAAAAAAACACTACGATCCTAAAATAAAGCCAAATTTTTATTTATATAAATTTTTTTGTTCTAATTTTATTTTATATAAATTTTTAAAAAAAATTATTTTTTTCAAATGTTGATAGTTGCCGATTTTAAAATTTTACCTAATGTGCGCATAACTCTAACAAATCCAAAATAGTATTACATTTTATTTCGAATGTCATAATTTTTGAAGTTATGGGCAAAACAATGAAGTAGATCGATATTTTTTTTAGTTTACTATTTTTTTTTTAATTGAAATTTGTTTTAAATTTCAAAAATGTTTAATGTCGCCGATTTTTTAAAATTTCTCGCCTTACTTGTTACAGTTATGGGCAGCACACTAGTGTTGACAGGCGTTTTATTTTAATTTGTTTGGACTCATGGGACGAAGGGGCCAGAAACGGTATTTTAGGTTCTATGGTCGGCCAGGTAAACATTTTCCTCACAAAAGGACTAAGTCAACCTCTGGAAAAACCAACAACTTTAATCTTAAAAAGACAATATCTTATGAACTATTACTTATACGAGGGTTGCTATATATATTTCTGACCTAGGCAACACTAAGTGTTGCCTGGCGCTGTCTGATATTTCCATTGGAAAGATTGACATTTTTTAATATAAACGTACTCAGAACGTTTTGACGTACGACCATCATTTGTGTTGTTTACAGTGACTTGAAAAAATAAATTTGGCAAAAAAAAAATGGAATTAACTCATGAACATTTTCGAGCGATCATTTTTCAAAACTTTCGACGTTGATTATCACAAGAGTGCATCGATGAACTTAAATCTTTGTATGGCGATGAAGCACCAACCTATAGAACTATGAAAAACTGGTTTAATGAATTCAATCGTGGCCGACGCTCGCTCAAAGGCGAAGGTCGTCCAAACACAGCCGTTGTGCCAGAGAACTTTGATGCTGGCGTGAACTGATAATGCAAGATCGTCATGTGACATACCGTAATATAGAGGCATCCTTGGGTATTTCTTTCACCAGCATACATTTGATATTGCATGAACACCTGGCCCTAAAAAAGGTTTTCTCTCGTTGGATCTCGCACAATTTGACAATCGCTCTAAAAAAGGCTCATGTCGATTGGTGCTAAGACATTTTAAAAAAATACGATGGCGGTACTTCAAAAGACGTTTATAAGATCGTCACAGGTGACGAATCATGGATCTATGCGTATGACCCGAACCGAAAGTTGTTCGTGGAAGAAGCACTCCGAAGCAAATGGTCGACTGTTTCTTCGGCAAAACTGGTCATGTGGCGACTGTTCCGCTTGAGCAACGTAGGACGGTCAATTCTGAGTGGTACACCACAATTTGTTTGCCTGAAGCCTTCGAAAACGAACAAGAGAAGAGGAATCATAGTGCACCATGATAAATCGAGCTCTCACACATCGGCTCAAATCAGCGCTTTTTTGACCGGCCAAAACGTCGAATTAATAGGTTATCCGCCGTACAGCTCTGACTAGGCATCCAATGACGTCTTTTTATTGCTGCACATCAAGAATAAAATACTTGGTCAATGATTTTCGTCGCCAGAAGATGCTGTTGGAGCGTTCAAAAACCATGTTTTAGAGGTGTCTCAATCGGAGCGGAAAAAGTGCTTCGACAATTGGTTTGAGCAAAAGTGTATCAATCATGCTGGAGAATACTTTGAAAAACAATCAAACTATTTTTGATGATAAATATTCGCACTATTAGGCCAGCAATATATACAGCTCGTACGATGATGATATTTGGAACAAATGATGTTGGCGTAGGTAGATCAAAAAACATACTGGTAAAAAGGTGGGTAGTGCCATGCCTCCTTAAAAAAATCGAATTTATAACCAAAGTAATAAACCGATCGTTATAAAATTTTAACAGAAAAAAATCAAAGACAAGGAAAAATATGTAAGCCAAATTATGGTAAAATTCGACAAGGAGGCGTGGCACGGCCTACACAACCCTAAACTAAAAAAACAATAACTCATGAACTATTAAGGACATGACGATTATATTTGGAACATACGATGTTGGCGTGGATCGAAACACATCCTGGAATAAAGGTGGGCGGTGCCACGTCTTCTTAAAAAATCGAATTCATGGCCAAGTAAAACACCGATCGTTATAATTTTCTCACATAATGAAATCAATGATAAGCATATTATTTTAGAATTAATTATGTTTAAATTGGACAAATGAGCTTAGCACTGTCCATTCCTCTAAATGAGCGTAGCACTGCCGTTCTCTACCTTAAAGGATTTTTGGCCACGTTAAAATTTCAATTCCACACGCTTCGATCTTGTGCGAGTGATCTCCAGTAGGTCTAAACCAAGCTTTCTTAGTTCTTGCTGAACTTGGTCTTTCCACTTTGGCCTGCCCCTACTGCCATCGAAAATCTGCAGTGTGGGAGCATTTTCATCCATCCGCCCAACAGGTCCCAGCCAGCACTATCGCTGTATTTTGATGAGCCCGACAACGGCGGTGTCGACATACAGCTCACTGTTCATTCGCCGTTACAGCAATCTGAATTATATTTGATGAACCTTCCTCTCTAACACTCCCAACATATATTATCCGCCTGCACTGGTACCATGGGTTTCAGCGCCATATGAGAGCACGAGCATTATGAGCAATCCTACGACAGCCGGTTCTATGGACCGGAATGATACGAAGAGCATTTCTATGGCCAAGGGCTTTTAGCTGGGCATACTGTGGCCGCTACAACAACAACAATGGGTATTTTGAGCATGTTGTAGGATGTTTTTTTTTGGTTCGTCGAGAGCGGGCTTTATTATTCAGCTGTTTGTAAAGCACAAAATAGCACCAGTTGGCTAATATGATACTTTGTTTTATTTTCCGCAGAACAAACTGGGCGAGAGTGCCCAGGTGTTTTCGCATTTCCTTCAGACCCGGATTGCTATAATTTGCGCACAATTCTCCTGATTGTGGACTAATTTGGTCGATTATGCTGACCAAATAAATCACGAAATTCATTTTGATTGGAACAGTCTTAAAACGCTGTACCTCTTCATGGTTTAACTTGTCAAACACTGAAACAAGGAAATGTCAAATGAGGTTGGGCAAAAAACTCAACATTAAGGTGTGACTCACAATTAACATGGTTGGACCACCCTTTAAACACATTTAATAGGTTCTCCGATTGATATTTCGTGGTGTTGCAAACGGAACGACAAATTAAGTATACCATCCACTCTTCGATGGAGGGTATAATAAATGTTTTATAGAGCGCCCATAAAACAAAATGTGTTATTTTTTCCGCTCGCCGCTCATTTTCTAGTATATTGAGCATCAAAAATATTATTTTCGGTGCAAAAATTTTTTCAATCGGGTGGAAACCGGTCAGTCCGTCACGTTTTTTAGCCCTAAAAATGAAGTAAAACTAGTTGCAAGCTTTGATGAGCTATAACTCGTAAGCCAGACGACTTTCGGATAATACACCCTAAGCATTTGTGTTGCATATATACAGGCAAACATTTTTCTCTTACACAATTTTTGACCTAGCTATGACCCTTCATGGTGTTTTCAGAGGTCAAACTTATTAGTAGTTTTATTTATAAACGTTTGAAAAAAATGTTGACTCAAATTTGAAGTTTGACCTCTGAAAACACCATGAAGGGCCATAGCTGGGTCAAAAATTGTGTCAGAGAAAAATGTTTGCCTGTATATTTGCAACACAAATGGTTAAGGTGTATTATCCGAAAGTCGTCTGGCTTACGAGTTACTGCTCATCAAAGCATGCAACTAGTTTTACTCCATTTTTAGGGCTAAGAGTCGTGTCGGACTGGCCGGTTTCCATCCGATTGAAAATTTTTTTGCACGGATATTATTTATGATGCCCAATATACGATACTAGAAAATAAGCGGGGAGCGGAAGGAATAACACTTTTCCATTTGTCTATGTATTTCATGGGCGCTCTAATGTGTAATGGTATTTTGAAACCGATCCATATCACGACTTTAGTCAGCCAGAGCCAAAATATTTTGGGAATCGCTCTAAACTCTATTAACTTCATTGTTTTTTTGAGGCACTCTAATGTTCCTATTTAAATGTGTGTGTGTGTGCGTTTAAATGCGTCTGTGTTTGTTTGGTTGCCGTTGTATAAACAAACATAAAGTGTTGCTGTCGTTTTTCCAGTAACACAAAGGATTTTACAAACGTGAGTGTCGCCATATCACGTGTTTTACACTCATAAATAATTCCTCAAGTTATGAGCATTTAACATATTTTGCGTTGCATGCATGCCACAAGTATCGATGCGTTGTCAAACAGCCAGCACGGGCTACAGGACGCAGGCACAACCACTGCCAGCAGCAGCAGGACGAACGAGTTGAGCTCCCCACGTAACACGATGGCGTATGCGAGTATGACTAATGTTGCGAGCAAACACAGAATGCATTGTTTCAAAAGTCGATTGCAGTGACTGAGTGATGGGCGGGTTGATGACATTCTCATTTGTGTTCGAACATAATCGGAAGCACATGGGAGGTGCTTCGCTTGAACATGGTTCCGCGGACAAAGGGGCCAAGTGATCATGGTATCTTTTTGTTGACTTTTCCGTTTTTGACGTTGGCATGTTGTAGCGTCGTAAAAATTTGTATTTACGTGTTCATGCGATAACGAAAAAAAAATAAATCAATGCAAAAACTATATCAACCGAGCTGAGGCTCATAACGAGTTTCTGATGCAATAATAATAAGAACGGACTAAAAGAAGGTATAATTAACGTATAATCAAAAGGATATTGTTCATTTCCTTAAAGAGCTTGGTAATCTGCTATCGGACGCGGAGGAATTGATTTTTAATTTTCTCAACAGAATATCAGCGGTGATTCTTCATCAATACATATTGGCTGATTCCATTGTAATGCGGATCTTTTGGACAGCGATTATTTGTGTTGTAAAATTTGTCTCCTGTAAAATGTCACTTTTTATATGCCAAATTTTAGCTTACCCAATTAAAATTTGAAATGCGTTCAGTTATAACAACAAAGAAATTAAACTTTATCCTGTATTACTCGTATTGGGTCAAAATTGCCCAAACCAGTTTTATTGGCATTGGCGTATCTTTTTGATCGGTTCGTAATTTCTTTTTAAAACTTCTTGATGTAGTTTTTTCTTTTTGTTTATATTTATTCGGTCTTTTATCATTATTATGACTTGAACAGTTTTCTATTCTGGTTCGAGACCTTTTTGTTGTTTCTTTTTCAGAATCAACGTAAAAAATTGGTGAAATGTATTAGCTACGGTTGCCATGTAGACTGTACAGCTGTTTCTAAACCCGCCAAGCAGTTCTCGCAAAGATTACTTCGACAACAAATCAATTGACTTATACGGGAGACTCATTTTTATTAATGAGAATTGCCCTTAGCGTTTAGTCTTCTTGATATACAAGGGGTCGAAATGGCAGCAGTTTTAAAATTTTTGGATTGGTGGTCAATGGGTACTAGGGTAAAATTGCATTTTTTCTCTTAAAAGACAGCCCTATCTCTTACCTTTCCAAAATAACCTAAACAAAGCCCAGAGGTTCTACCTTTCCAAAGTTGACTATTTGACTGAAATGCAATTTTTTTTATGGAAGCGAAATAACAGCTACCTTTTATTTGTTTTTGTAAATTAACACAAACATTTTGCATTTTAGTCAAAATGTTATGCCATTGGAACGGTAGGACCTTTGGGCTTCTGTGGCATAGATCTTTCCAATGGTTTATATATTCAATGACTCTGAGACATAATGAAGGTTTAATGTCATTAATGTGCTGAATAAGGTCATCCTTTAGCTCTTGAAATGTTCTGTGCTTATTGACGTAGATTTTTCTTTTAAATATCCCCAAAGAAGGAAGTCCAACGGTGTATTATCACATGATCGAGCCAGCCAATTAAGATCGCCACGACGTGAGATAACACAGCCACTTTTTCTATTCTTTAAAATGTTTCTTAAGAATAATTTTATCTAAACAGTAGTGTACTGTAATTAGCTTTATCGGACTAACTGCTTCTTAATTACAGAAAACGTAAATAAATAAATAAAAACCCAAACTGTATTTTTTTAGGAACATCAAAGTAAACCAATGTACAAAATTTCGTCTAAATCGAAGGACCTACTTGTAGAAAGTGATCGGTTTCACATGGAATTGACGAATTGTCACTTTTTGTTAGTAAATAACTAAACTATCAAGTCTTATTTATTGAGGCTAAACCAAAAACAGTATGAAGTGTATTTGATGTATGCTAGTTGAAATTAGAGGGTGTGCTATTCAAAATTTTCAATTTGAATCGGCTGTAAAGAAAAAAGTACTGAAAAGTTGTTCAAATTTCTGGTTTTATTGGAAAGTTTGTACTTTGTCATTTAATAATGGAACACAATATCAGTTATATGACTATCACAACTGGCTCGGTAGTACCACATTCAGTACACTTTTGATTGTTTCGGGTCGAATATCTTCAATGGCAACTTCGAGTTTATGTTTCAACGCTTCAATTGTATCTGGTTTCTTTGCATAACATTTATCCTTAATGGCTCCCCATAGAAAATAATCAAAAAGGCACAAATCACTGCTCCCAGGCTGTCAATTGAAATCACAATTTCGGCTGATTATTCCATTCTTAAAAACCGTGCTTAAAATATCGATGGCTGTGACATGTGGCCCCGTCTTGTTGAAACCAAATGTCGTCATATCATTCTCTTGAATTGGTTGAGAGTAACGGCGGCTTCATGCTAAATTGAACCAAAATTGCCGCCAGCCCAAAAATCCGCACCAAACAGTGACTCGTTGCGGGTGTATTGGCTTGTCAATAGTCACGTGTGGGTTGTCTGAACCACTTATGCGGCAGTTTTGCATATTACCTTAGCCACCAAGATGAAAATGAGCTTCATCTGAAAACGCGATTTTTCGGTAAAATTCTTCACCTCCTGCCAAAAAATCTTCAGCCCATTGGGCAAAGCGAAAATGCATCGGATGCTGTATTAATTAATTAATTAAATGACAAAGTTCAACCGTTCCAATAAAACCAGAAATTTGAAAAAAAAAAAATATCAGTACTTTCTTTTTTACAGCCGATTTAAATGGCCCACCCTATATATCCTTTTTAGGTTCACCGGAATGTCATATTTAGATACACTCCATTCGCTTGGTAGAGGATAATAAAAGAAAACAAATTGAATTTTTTTTGCAATGGAATTCACAATATATCTTGTTGTAGAGGAGTTGCTGCTTCGGGTCGAGCCGGTGCATAGAACTGACTGTCGTGGGATCAGAAAATAAATCGCAATGTGACAATATACGAGTATTAAACTGCCTGCTGCCACTTTAAGAGTTCAATGTGAGTGATGTTGATGTGAGTAATCTATGGTTACATAAATTCCATCAGACATAAGTATGTATAAATTAATAAATGTATAAATATACTAAAAGATGGATCAAATATTGTTGGACAAAACTTTTTATTTTATTATAAACTTAAAGTAATTTTTTAAAAAAAAAACAACATATTGTGTTTAACTGGAAAATTAGTTGTATAAATTTTGGCATTCGCATCTTATGAATAGTTTATGCGTGTTTCATTTAGTTGTGTAAAATGAATGTTTAAACAATAAACGAGCATATAAAATTATTTTTTTTTCGTTTTGGTTAAATTATGAGGATAACATTTTTTTTTTTTTGAAAACATACGTTCAAATAATGAAGGAAAAGGAGATATATAGATAGTACGAGTATATGTGTGTTTAAATAAATTGTTCATTTCGCGAACTGATGTTTCTGTGCTCCTTTTTGGCGGATCTGAGTAGAACTTTGGCTTAACCGTACTTTAAACGTCATTGTCATCGAGACGTTCGTTGTCTTCCAAAACTTGCTTGCGTACATCTTCATACGAAGGAATGGTCTGTGGGGAAAATTAAAATGGAGAATTTAACTATTGAATTTAACTAAAGATAAAGTGGGGTTTCATAGTCAAATGAGATAACTTGTTATTTGTTAGTAAGATGCAAATTAACAATAATTGTTGTGGAATTGCTACATATACCTTTTAAAGCTAGGGATTTCAGATAGGAAGATATTTAAAAATAATAGGAATTGCTTAAATTTCTTCAATACGCTGAATGAGAGCTTCAAATGAATTTGCATTAGCATGAAAAGTAAAGTTAGAACGATATGCATGCACATACGACTACAAACATTTTATTGATCTTATAAATAAGGCTTATTATCATTTCAGCCGTTTCTATACTCTCCACTTAGGGATGGAATATTAAAGCACATAAAATTCGGAAGTCATAAGTGCAGTTAACATTTAACAAATTATTTCTGCAGAGGTTGTTGCCTTACATCGACCTATCAGAGTCGTTTTAATTGAAAACCGTTCCAAAGCTTAAAAAACGTATATATGACGCGCAAAATAGAAAGGGACCTAAGGTTAAAACCAGTTTTGTTTAGTAGAGCCATTTAAAAGATTATGTCCTTTTCTATTTGCGCCTAGAATCGTCGACTTCACTTTCATAAAACGCGCATATGGGAGGGAACACTTTTGGGGCATGGGATCGGGCTCATTCGATGCTCAGTTGTTGTCCACATCAAAAAAAGAAAAAGAAAAATTGATTTTTTACCCTTAGGTCCCTTTCTCTATGCGCTGTCACATATACTTTATACCAACCCAATACAATATTTAGTTATGTCACAAACAGGTTGACATAGTTATCCCAATAACATATTCCATCCCCAATGGTGGAGGATACACAAATACGTGATCAATGTGCATATTTGGCGCCTATCTTTACATTGCAAGGTGGGTGCGGTGCATTAAAAGTGCATCTACAAAATCTTTGTATAATGAGTGAAACAATTATAGACATTATAAATGAACTTACCTTGTTATATGTAACATACTCGAATTAAAATTCCAATTATTTTGAGTTGTATATGATGTCAATGGCAAAATGTCGTTGTTACGATATTATGATAAATGAATTAATCCGTAACATGCAAGAAATGCCAAAAATTGAACGTGCATTTACTCTTATAATGTTCAAAACGCAATGATACCTGATATTGAATGTGTACCGGAGTAAGGCGGAAATGTAATTGTATGCATATTAGGGCTGGTCGATTTAGTAATCGCTTTCGTGCCATCGATTTTACGATAGATTTTGGCATGAGGGAAATAAATATACATTGCCACATACAATACTCGTACATTATAACATATGAGCGCGTGAGAATAGAAATACGACTGAGAGAATCGTAGAGAATCATGTTATATTGTACGAGTATTGTATGTGGCAATGTATATTTGTGTCACCTTGGAAAGGTATTGTTTAAAAAAAAATCAGCCGCCTTTTTTTATTACCAACTAAAAAACCTTTAAAATAAAAGTTGAGAAAGTCAAAAAAATTAAATTTGAGCGCCTCGAAAATGATTTTTTGGATAAGTTGTTTTTGAACTTATTTCCTCATGCCAAAAGCTGTCGAAAAAACGATGGTACAATATCGACATAATGTTTGTCCTTACAAATCGGCCCACGCTAATGCATATAGTAAAATTAAAGAAATCGTAATTTTAAAATTAAAGGATTGCATAGTAAAATCCTATTTAATTAAGCAGTATTTCAGAAATCATGTTCCGGACCTTCTTTAAATTTAAGACCTACGGGGGGATCCATCATAAATAAAGCATGGGTCGCAAATCATGTCGAATAAAGTTAAAACACACGAATGAATTTATGCAAAGCGTGTGTTTTATTTGGCAAGCGAAAAAATACTCTTAAAACCCCACCGAGACAATAACTTTAATTACCGATTTCGTTCACTAATTGTTTTTCTTGAAATTTTAGATTTTCGAAAACTATTTTTAACGCACATCATTTTTAATAAAGCAGTATTTTAGAAATCATGTTAGAGGCACTTTTTTAAAACTAAGACCTACGGTTCCATCATAAATAAAGCATGGGTCGCATAACTTGTCGAAGTTATGTTCATGAATGATTTTATGCAATGGGTGTTTTTTTGACAAATGAAAAATAACGCTTAAAATCCCGCCGAGACAAAATTTCAATTAGCTATTTCGTTGACTAGCAAGAATGTATTAACGCCTATATAATTAAGTAAATTTTTTTTAGAAAAATGTAATAAATCTGAAAAATGTGGATATGGCAACTTAAAAAATAATTGACGCACGTAAGAGCAGAAGAACGAAAGGTTTCGTTGTTGAGAAACGCAAATTGAGTCGAATTCAAGACTGACTTTCGTTTGCTCATGTTTTTGTTCAACATAGAGAAACAGGGTATAAATAATATTTAAATTTTTAAAAAAAAAAATCATCGTTTTTGGTATCCGTGGACAAATTCCACGTTTAAATGGGCCGGTTTTTGGAGCCCTAGGGGTCCGTCACCTAAATAAATGATACACTGTACCAAATTTGATCGAAATCGGAATTAAAATGCTTGTTCTAGAGCATGTGTATACTATATCGGGAGGCATCTTTGTTCTGCGACTCTATCAAAACGTGGACTGAGTTCACCCATTTTTATGAGCTGGTAACTCTTCGATTGTAATGCACTGTGCCAAATGTCATGAAGATTGAATTGGATAAATCTTAACCATTTTTTCAATTTTTACAAATGTTATCTTTTGTCCAAAAAAAACGATTTTGATTCAGCAAAATTTCATCAAGATTGTATGTAAAATATGGCTTCCATAGCTAAATACCTTAGATCTCAATCTTGACCCATTTTCTTCTATTTCAATAGCTCCATCCATCCTTAATCCAAAAAACTTACATGTGCCGAATTTCATCAAGATTGCATTAATATGTGGCTTCTAGAGCTAATCACATAAAATCGACAGAAGATTTGTGTGGGAGCTATGTATGTAAGGTATGTCCAAGTCTGAACCGATTTTCTTCAATTTCTATAGCGTCTGTCCTTGGTCCAAAAGATTAGCTTCTGTCAAATTTCATAAAGATCGGACAACAATTGCGAGCTGCAGCTACATGCTTTTGTTGAACAGTAGACAAACGGGCGGAAAGACAGGCATCGTTAAATCGAATCTACTCGAATCCGAGTCGATCGGCTACACTTAAATGTTGGTCTAGCTCAAATATGTTTGTTAGTTAAAAACATTTTCACGAAATGTAACTTATATAACCTTGTTCAAAAGAGTGGTGCAGGTATAAATAGCGTTTAGGTTTTTTGGTATGGATTTGTTTTGCCTAGAAAAATAAAACAAATTTTAGATGGGGATGTTATAGGGGTGAGGCATGGTTTTCAATTCTTTGTCGCAGTGTTTGTCTACTCATAAAGGGTGGGCCATTTAAATTTGAACTAACGATTACTTTGACTTTGAAATGTAGAATAACATTCATTTTTATTTTATTTTTCATCAACTCGTTTTCAGGAAGAGAACATTTTCGCACTTCTTTGAGAAGAATAAAAGGAGTATCTTCAGCTTTCTATCCCCTAAGTAGTGTATCAAAAATATACCCTCTGTCTATAACCTATGGAAATTATGTCACTACAAGTGTGTCATAAAGTCCATTGTCTTATGGCACTTTTCAAATTTTTAAAAGTGTCCCCGTATGCAGTGTAGTTTGACTTAGAGTTCCGACAGTGGAAATGTCAACTTTTCAGATCGGAGTAATGTCGACCCAATATTAAATGACAAATCCCTCAATAAAAGCCTAATATTACAAAATTCGCTGTGAACTTGAGCCTTAGATAGACCCCATATTTATTCTAGTAAAAACTTCTTAGGTTTGGCAGGCCTTCGGACGCGCTTAAATGTTTTTAGCCATGGGCAGGCCGATCTAGATACTAAGATCGTAAGCCCCTTCGGAGATGATCACTGTCGCCTATTTGTTAACATTATAATTATAACAATTTTTTTTTATTTTAAGCGTTCCATTAGTTATAAGCACCAATAGCACCCTAAGAACGAAAAAGTTTAACTAAAAACATACAAAATCCCATTTTCCAAAAATAATAGTACCAACAGAGCCATTTTAAATCTTGCACTCAGGGAAATATGCTCAAAAATCTTATAAATTTATGTCGACAACATTTGGAACTGGAACACATGGGGTGGAAATCCCCGATCTGTAAATATAAGGATGGCCAAGTTCACATTAAGGTGTATCGGATTAAAAATCAAAACCCATAAGCAGTTTATTTCAAAGAAGAAGATCCATTTGCACCCGAGGTACTAAAAAGGCAAGGCTAGTTAGTAGTCCATTTTTCTGTCGTCGAATTTATCTGCTAATTACAATCCTAACCACTTAATTTAGGGCTTTCAAAAATGTTTATTGATTTTAATGAAATCTTATTTGCATGAAAACTTTTTAGCTGTGGACAGACTTCGGCTGCGCTTGAATATTTTAACCATGAACAGGTCGATCTAGATACCAGGACCGTAAGCTCCTTCTGACATGATCACTGTTGCCTGTCTGGTAAAATTATAATTATAACGATTTTTTATTTTATGTTAAGCGTTACATTTGTTTATACTACCAATAGCAGCCTAGGGACGAAAACGGCTAACTAAAAACATACAAAGTCCAATATGAAATATTAAGATAGCCAAGTTCACATTAAGGTGTATCGAATTAAAAAGCAAAACCCATGAACAGTATATTTCAAAGAAGATCCATTTGCACCAGTGGTACTAAAAAGGCATGACCAGTAGTCCAATTTGCTTTGGTCAAATTTATCCACTGATAACAATCCTAACCACATAATTTGGGGCTTTCAACAATGTTTATTGATTTTAATGAAATCTTGTTTGCATGGGAGGTTCCAGACCTCAGCGTGGCACCTACTTTAATCCAACATACTTTTAGCGGACCTCAAGCTTTAGAATGAACAAAATGTGAAGCTAGAATAGTGTCATTTGTGCGGGATATACTAGAAAGAACGTGGTTCAAAAGATACTGTATTCGAAAATTTAGAACAGATTTAACAATATAAATGATGTTTATAAAAGGGGATAAGTTAAGTGGGTTCTAATCGGCACATTTGTTAGGAGGGTTACCACAAATGTAACCTGATTTATCTAATTATTCTGTTCTTCTGATTTGCTAATGATGACTTTTAAGAAGCCTCGATATCAATGACTAGATAGCACAAAAGTCATTCGTAAATTCTAATTATGTCTAAAGAAAACGTACTGCAATAATAGACTCTGAACAAAATGTTACTGCTCTGACTCGTTAGTAAAAAAGTTAGTTAAATGGATGTTCTCAATATTAATTAATACCTTTAGTCTCGATTAAATTCGAATTCCACTCGGAATTTAAATTAAACTGGAGGAGCCTTTTTCTAAAGTTATTGTTAGGCATGATTTAAAAAATCATAAAACGTTTTTGGTATTTGGCAACATTCGGGTAACGCATGGATATCTACAATAGATAAAGCGTTCTTCCGACCGGGTATCCGTCTGCTGCCAATAATGCGGAGGAATGTAATGTCTAGCGATAGTCAATACTAAAAATTAAACATAAGTTACCATTTTGTGGGGGGAAAATTTGCAATTTTAAATGAGAAAAATTTTTATTTGTACTTTGTGATCATTCCACCTTCATTTTTTGGCTAAACTAAAACGTAAATTCAACCTTTTATATTTACAAACAAGTTTTTCCGAGTACATATTAATTACTACGTCATACACTGGTAGTTTTGGCATGGCATAATTGTTCACTTTTTGTATCCTTGCATAAGGTAGCATTTTCCACTTGATTATGGTTTTGGTGATATCCATAATGATTTATGTGAATTTTAATAAACTCAACTCTTACTAGCAAACTATTCTAAATTGGTTAAATTATTTTTTTTTATTTAAATTAGTTTACAAAATACATAAGCAACAACAAAAAACAAACATGATATGATATTAAAAATTAATTAATGCTATTAACACTAACTACACAGGCAATGAATTAATTAAAAGATGAACAGACACACACTACAAATTTGATGAACTACTTAAAATAATAAACGATAGAAACTTTCTACTGACCTGCCAGAAACCCTCTTCCCAGCTGGGGAACATACGCTTGAATACACGCGGCTCATGATCCTGTGAAACGCGAATCACACTGACAGTGTCGATGGTGCGATGAGTGGGTTCGGACTTAATGTATTTCTGAAAACAGATTGTCATACCGTTATAGATAGGTGGGCGTATTTCAAGCAAAGCTTACCTTTGCCATATCCAAGATTCTGCCATTCTCTTCGGCGGTAGCGCCAGAGCCGACCCACATATAGATCTCATCACCTACATCCAAAAGCATGACATCGTCGACATCAAGATCAGCCTGTTCGAAATGGTTAACTTCTTCGACCTTAATGCGATTGCGCAATAAACGGCAATGGAAGAGTCTGGGCTCCAATATGGGAGCACCTTTATCGGATAGACTGCGATCGTAGATGCCTTCACCGTTCATGTCTTCCCAGAAATCGTCGGGCTCAGCGCCTTCGTCGATAAGTTCAGCCTCCACATCGGACCAGTAGTGACCGAAACGTTCCATGGCCATGGTCTTTTCGAATTCCGAAGCAGCCTGTAAACAACAAAAAAAACAGACATTATTTTTCCCCATGGAAGACTTTCCATTGAGCGCCGCACACTTACCAAACCAATCCAGATGTACACCTTATTCTCGTTATTTCTGACCAAGGCGAATACATCCGATGAGGCCAATGACGAAGAATCGGCCTTAACTTCGAAAGCATGTACACTAGTCTCATCGGCTCCACGGATGTGGAACAACTGAGGAGCGACGGGTGTGCTATTGATCATTGTCATCAATTTACCCTTGAACATCTTGATGAAATGTCTGGGTTCGTGATTCTGAACACAACGTATCAAAATGGCATTTTGTTCCATGGCCATAGACATGGCATCTTCAAAAGCACGTTCTTTGGCATCAACGCTGGCACGCAGACCTTCCCAGACATAGATCAAGGTACCGGTTTCGCCAGTCTTCGATTCGTACTTATAGGGTATAACATAGGCAGCAAAACCCAATAAAGGCATTTTGTCCTCATACTGAACATGATTACGCAAAACGTCGTTGGAACCTGCTTTACTGACATACTGAATGAATTCTCCCAAATCCTGTTCACCATTATCGGGCATGAAGCCAATAGCACGACCGCCACGTTCCTTAAGTGTCTTCAAAACCGAATCAACATCATCCGTATCGAATTCAGAATCATCCGTGTCATAGCCAAGGGCCGAGCGAACCAAACGTGTGTGCGACATACCAACGTCACGCCAGGTGGCAAAGTATTGCTTGAATGGAGCCGATTCGGCACCTTCGACCACACGATGGATTTGGGTCCAGGCGGGATATTTCTTGGTACGCAAGAACTCTTGGGCCTTGGTCATGGAATCGGCCTTCTCCTTGGGAGTGGCACCACGACCCACCCAAACATAGATACCCGAGCCGGTGTCCAAAACGAAACAATCCTGCGATTCGAGCATTTCTTGACGCAGCGGTTTCTGCGAAATGGTGTCAATTTTAAGTTTGCCGCTGCTGTCGGTTACCTTGTACAAAGTCACCGAGTTGGCATCAGCCGTCTCAAAGGCACCGTCCTCTTCAGCCGCCGACTCTTCGGGCACCTGACTGGGAGAGCCAGAACCCAACACATTGAAGAAGCCTTGTCTGTCCGAATCAGTGCCGAACTCATCTGTGTGAAAGGGAAAACAAGGTTGAACAAATGCACATTCCTCCTGTTGGCGTTCATGCTTAACCCAACTACTTACCGATAATTTGCACTCTGGCTCTGCCGTTATGATCCTGATCTCTTATCTGATTTGCGGCACTAATAGCTTTCAATTTTTCCACACGTTTAGCCTGGGCACCCACATACACATAAATATCATTACCAGCATCCAATATGAAGCAATCACCCTTGTTCATCGACGATACGGACAAATTAACTTGACGCACACGTACGTTCCGTTTACCCTTTACTTGGAAGAGACGCTTCTCGCCTTGTGCATTCGTTTCGACATGCTTGAAGCCGGTGCCAACACCACCCTGTTCATAGCGTACACCTGCATGCATCCATAGGCATGACACGGAGCAAGACCATAACGAAGTAGAGGAGAATAAGGAAAGAAAATATTACGTATGTAAGTGTAAATGTACAGTAAATGATAATTTGCAAAATGGCAGAATATTAAAGAAACATTTAACAAAATGACGGTAATAACTTAATTAGGCTCGAACGGAACTCCCTGTGCAATGCGGTTAACAACGACTTTAAGCGGGATGTTTAAATGGCGAAGGTTACTTAAATTCTGGCCAACATTGTCCAGAGTGCCTGTGCTCATAGCTTTATAGGCCATAATTTTCTGTGCAAAATGTTATGTATTGTCGGTGCCACATAGAGAGGGGGAAGGGTGGTTCAAAGTATAAAAAAACACCTCTCCCACATCGACTGGGAATATAGGCAATAGAAATCCTAAATGAGTATTGGGTTCTAAAAGGAGAATAGTTGAGAGTAGCCGATCTTTGAGAATTACTTCGCGGAAAACCGACTTGAAATAATATTCAATGCTAAAACTCAGAAAACATAAGCTACTTGGCACAAGGATAGTGCTTTTCTTGACCCTCCATCTTGGGATGAAAAGTGTTCATAAAAATATGTAAAAGAAATTTAAAAATTATCTTTGACAAAATATTTAATATCAAAATACACTGTAAAATAATATATATATGTACATATATACATAAATATACACTGAAGGGCCGTGTTCTATTATTCAAAATTTAAAAGATAAAAGTAAAACTGAATTTTCAATCGCAAAAAACATTTGAAGGTCGTAAAATTATGTGTGCAATGCGTAACAAGGCAAAATTAATTATTTTGAATGCTAGATCGCAAACAAATTCTGCCAAAAAGCTAACCACATTAATATATTGTCAACTATGAACTGTTTAAGATCTTCTGAAGAGGTTAATATGGGCTAGAAGTTGAAATATCTTCTATAACTGTGAGACGCCGATAAGTATAAAAAAAAAAAATTCGGTAGATCAAAAGTCCCATCGGGAAAGAATGACAGTGGCAAATCGTATATGATACTTTATTATTTGAAAATTAGGAATGCCCCATACACAGAAAAAATTGAGAGACGTGTCCAATCCAAGATAAATGTAGATCGAATCTAAAATAAATTTGAGTTTTTTGGTTTGTGGTAATCATTTGTTGTTAATATTTTTGAAAGCGGAATTACTCCAGAAGCTAATAACCCAGGTTTGTTATTGTTTGTCATATAGGAAAGGAAGAGTGAGGACACAAGCGACTCACTGAAACAATTCCTACAATATTGACAGACTGTCCGATTGACGCTTTTTTGGTAATGATGATGATGAACAAAAAACGTTGTTTCAGGCACACAACGAACTTATAAGCCTGGAAGAAGTAATATCATGCTTTAGTTTGGCTATTCTAGGCATATTGGATAGGGAAAACGATGATAAAAAACTTTACTATTACAGGGATTAGCCGCATGTTCGTCTACCGATGCATAAAACTGTTAGAGGAGACTGGAGATGTAGAAGACCGCCACCGGTCGGGCCGCCCACGCTCTGTTCGAACACCGCATGTCATCAAAGCCGTTAAATCAAGAATTCACAAAACAGAAAACAGAAAATCATGGCCCTTCAGATGAATATCACGCAAAAGTCCATGAGTCGAATCATTAAAAAAGACTTGGGACTTGGGGCTTTCAAACGACGTACCGGTCATTTATTGACTGCAGCTTTAAATAAAATAGGATTGAAAAATGCAAACGACTTTTGGTGCAGCACGCTGATAACTTGGACAAAAAAAATTTGTTCACCGATGAAAAATTTTTACCGTTCAGGAAAAATTTAACAAGAAAAATGATCGAGTGTATGCGCGGTCATCTAAGAAAGCATCTGAACTGATCCCAAGGGTGGAAAAGGGTCATCACCCAGTTTCAGTCATGGTTTGGTGGGGTGTCTCTTACGATGGGGTCACTGACCTGCATTTCTGCGAACAAGGAGTCAAAATATCGGCCAACATTTGAATAGGCTGTAAAAAACAAAATTCGGTTTTATTGTTAAACTTCGTCATTTTATATTGGAACACCATCCGATGCGTTTTCGCTTCGAACTTCGTCATTAATTATTGGAACACCAAGCGTTTTCGCGTGCCCCACTGGGCTGAAGATTGTTTGGCAGGAGATGAAGAATTTTACCAAAAATTCGTGCTTTCAGATGAAGCTCATTTTTATCTCGGTTCCTATGACAATAAGCAAAATTGCCGCATATGTGGTTCAGAGAACCCACAAGTGACTATTGAGAAGCCAATGCATCCACAACGAGTCATTGTTTGGTATAGTTTTTTAGCAAACGGCCATTTTTCTTCGAAAATGAGCAATGGGCCGCCGTTTCGGTCAACGGTGAGCATTACCGTGCCATGCTCAACGAATTTTTGTTTCCAAAAATGTAAGAGCATGACTTGACGACATTTGGTTTCAACAAGACGGGGCCGCATGCCACAAGGCCAACGCAACCATTGACATTTTACGCACTCGCAGCTGGGATTTAAGACCTTTAGATTATTTTTTGTGGGGAGCCATTAAGGATAAATATTACGCAAAGCATCCAGAGACAATTGCAGCGCGAATACGAAGTTGCCATTGAAGAGAAAATTTGGGTGATTGAAAAAAGTACTACCGAGCCAAATAAGGTAGTCATGTAAATGATATTGTGTTCCATTATTAATTGACAAAGTTCGACCTTTTCAATAAAACCAGAAAATTTTAAAAAAAAATTTTACAGCCGATTCAAATTTAAAATTTTTAATCTTCTCGCTCGCTGAAGTGAAAGTAGTTCTCCGTTTGTTCCTTTACGGAATCTTAATTAATTGAGTATATTCAAAATCCATTGATTTACTTTGATATTTTTTTTAAAAACTACTGCTTTCCTAAAGATCTTCGCTCAAGTCTGCTTAACTTGCACCTTCCCTTAATAAGCCATTAGGCGAAACTCCGAACAATCCAACCATAAACTACCACAACTCTCCGCGAAAACTTCAGCACCATTGTACATTAGCCGGAGCAAAAATATCCGAAATGTAAACACGCTTACATACGGCTAAAGTGGCAAAAAGTCAAAAAGTTTTTAAATTTTTACCACGATGTGCAATATTAACACTACACCACCAAGCGCAACTATGACTTTAGCAGAGGCTGTGGTTACAACAAATAGGACCACAGGTATATCCTATCCCAGCAGAAACCGATGTACGCGAGAAAAAAAAACGCACGCAGCACAGCTAAGAAAACTTGTACAGCAAACATTCTGCTAGAAAGTAGCCTCACACAATAGTCCACATTCCTTTCGTAACTCATAGAGATGAGAAGAGAATGAACGAATAAAAAAACGCAAAATTTATAGCCATCCATATCTTACCGTTTTTAAAGTAGCTCAAAAACAATTGCGATTCATGATCCTGAACTTCACGATGTTGCACTGGACCGCCATTAAGTAGGTCATCAAGTTGCACGGTTAAAATGGCAGCAGCACCAGCTTCATCCACGGACGTTTCGGAGCCCAACCAAAAGTGTACATCCCAGGAGAGTTTTTTGTCTTTACTTTCGACAGTCTGCAAAATGAAACAAACAAGTTAACAAAAAAATGGAACATGAACAAATGTACGAGTATATGTGAGCAATAATGAACAATGAAAGTTGAGGTAGAACAAAGCAGAAGTGCCGGAACTATGTCTATCTGAGGATATGTACTTTATAAAGGAGCATCTCGTACATACATATAGACTAGATGTGAGTCTTTGCGCGAGGGTTAAAAAGAATGCATGCAATGCTGAACACAATATTAAGTGGAACATGGGGATTATAGAGAAGTATTTGCAAAATGCACTGGCAGAAATATTTTTTAAAGGGGCACGCCAGACGTGCTAATAGTCAAATTTCTTGTCACCTCATTACACATGGCTCACTCTTAGTTTCATGACCTATCTTTAGTGTACCGATCGACTAAGAATGATGATCTGATTCTATTTGACGATGTCCGTCTGTACGCCTGCTGTCCATGTACAACTTGTAATCACTAGTAGGTCGCAATTGTGGTCCGATCTTCATGAAATTTGGCAGAAGTGTTTTTTTTTTACCAAAAACGGATGCTTTTAAATTGAAAAACGTGTTTCTGTCTTTAGCTCTAGAAGCCACATACCAAACTTTGGCACAGTTCCTAACAATCGATCTGTAACAAGTTAAGATGTAACTGGGGCATTGTACTAATGGTCCCTCTCAATTTAGATATTACCGCTCTAGAGCACCTATATTAGTTCAAATTTCGATCTTCGGTTGAGGGTATAAATTTATCGTTCTTTTAAATTTCCTGCATTCCGTTACACCACGAAATATTGATCGTAGACTTTATAAAGTATAAATTTTTGACCGTCGTAAAATTTAAAGACGATCTAGCCATGTCCGTCCGTTCGTGTGTCTGTTGAAGGCACGATAGCGGTCAAACAAATCAACCTAGGATCCCGAAAATTTGCATGATGAGTGCTTATGGTCAGTAGCTGCTTTGGATTGTAATGGAAACAAAAGTTTCCCTTTTAGGAAATAAATGTATCTCCGTAAAAGATACACTTTTTTCAGTATTTGTTTAACAAATCATAATTTTTTGAGGACGGACAATGTTTAAAATGGTTACTGTTAATTGGGAAGCACTAAATACCTCAAAAAAGGGCATAGTGTTAGCTTATTTGGTTCATGTCGCCCAATAAACGTCCTGTTTGAATTAGTAAATAAGGACATATGGGTAATGGATTAAAGCAAATTTTTCAAGTTTTGTCTGAGATTAGTGATGGGCACATGGGCCAAAAGGACCGAAAAACGGACAATTTGCTCGTTAATATGAACATATGTTTTAAATTTGTGTATTAAAGAAAATTTCACTATGAATCCAAATTTCAAAAAGAAACAGCGATTATGGGTCGAAGAAGGAACTAATACTGAATACAGATATAATGGTGGCCAAAATAAAGGACACGTGGCCCAAAAAACGTACCTTATGGTCAATACGGGCGTTTTTTTTGCGTGTTAATATGACATATGTTTACTCAAATTAAAACTAATTTCACAATGAATTCAAAATTCGAATTTATTTTAAAAATTTAGCTAAGATTGGTCCGCAAATAAACGGCGCAGATGGTCAAAGAAAGTGCCAGATATATGGCTGCCCAAAATAAAACCAATTTCACTACAAATCAAGAGGTGTCAAAAACAGCCCTAATAACCAAAAGAAGCTAAAGGCATTTAATCGGTGGAAAATAATGGGTGATCCAAGTAGAGATACTTTTTCAAAAGGTTTTTTTTGACCGATCACGTGTGAGTCGTGTCTTGCTGTCATATTATTTTTGTTTAGTATTGTTTGCCATTTCATCATGAAAAGAATTACGCCTGAACAACGTTTACAAATCGTTCAACTTTATTGCGAAAATTCACGTTCTGTGAGGAATGTGTTCCGTGCACTTCGTTCAACTAATGGTCAACATAATCGGCCTACTGAGCGTAATATTCGCAACACCATCACCCATCTTGAGACCCAGCATTCATTATTGAATAATATTCGACCGAATAGACCACGTCCAGCACGCGGTGAAGAAAACGTAGCTGAGAGTGTACACCAAGACCGTGGAGAGTCGATTCGGCGCCGTTTGCAGCAACTCGGACTCGGACGTATGGATCGACTTGGCGCATTTTACGTCGAGATCTTAAATTGAAAGAATACAAAATACAGCTTGTGCAAGATCTGAAGCCGCCCGACGATCCGATCCCAAGCGACATCGCCTCGATCTATGGGCTCTTAAAAAGTTCCAAGAATATCCGACGTTTTCAAGCAAAATTTTCTTCAGCGATGAGGCCCATTTCTGGCTCAATGGGTATGTAAACAAGAAAAACTGCCGCATTTGGGACGAAGAGCAACCAGAAGAGGTTCAAGAGTTGCCAGTTGGTGAGAACGTAACCGTTAATGGCGACCGTTATCGTGCCATGATAACCGACTATTTTATTGAATTGAAGCTTGTGATCTCGGCGACATTTGGTTTCCCACACTTCCCACAAATCGCATCAATCAATGGATTTATTGAGAGAACACTTCGGTGAGCAGAAAATTTCACGTTTTGGGCAGGTCAATTGGCCACCAAGATCGTGTGATATCACACCGTTAGACTTTTTCCTGTGGGGATATGTAAAGTCTAAAGTTTATGCGGACAAACCCGCTTCGATTCAGGCCTTGGAGCAAAACATCACGCGTGTCATTCGCCAGTTACCAGTCGAAATGCTCGAACGAGTCATCGGAAATTGGACTAAACGGATAAACCATCAGAGACGTAGCCGCGGCAAACATTTGATAGACATAATCTTCAAGAAATAAATGCCAAAGAATGTTCTTTCAAATGATTCAATTTGAATTTTCTGCGGTTTTTTTCCTTAAAAAAGGAGGGAACCTCGAAAATTTTAACCAATTTATATTCAGATTATAAGTAACGTGGGCTTCTGGAGCTAAAGACATAAAATCGGCTAGACATATAAGTTGGAAATATAGGGTGGGCCATTTAAAATTTTAAATTATATTCGGCTGTAAGAAACAATGTTCTGATAATTTTTTTCAAACTTCTGCTTCTATTGGGAAGGTTCAACTTTGTCGTTTAATAATGGAATACAATCCGATGTGTTTACCTTCAGCCCAATGGGCTGAATATTGTTTGGCTGAACATAAAGAAATTCACCAAAATATTATGTTTCCAGATGAAGCTTATTTTCATCTCGGTGGCTTTGTCAATAATCAAAATTACCGCATATGGGATTCAGAGAACCCACACGTGACTTTTGAAAAGCCAATGCGTCCACAACGAGTCACTGTTTGGTGTGGATTTTCGGCCGGCGGCACCATTTTTCTTTGAAAATGAGCAAGGACGACATTTGGATTAAACAAGACGGGGCCACATGTCACACAGCCAACGCAACCATCGACATTTTACGTCAATTGGACACCTCGGAGCTGTGATTAAAGCTCTTCGGATTATTTTCTGTGGGGAGCCATTAAGGATAAATGTTTCGCAAAGCATCCAGAAACAATTGAAACGGTGAAACATGAAATTGAAGTTGCCATTAAAGAGATTCGACCAGATGAGATACTGCCGAGCCAGGTGTGGTAGTCAAATCAATGTCACAGTTCAACCTTTCCAATAAAATTAGAAATTTTAAAAAATTATTATTTTTTTTTCTTAACAGTCGATTCAAATTTTAAATGTTAAATTGTCCACCAAGTATATCTTTATCTACATTGATTTTCCTCAATATCAATACCATTTTTCCTTAGTCCAAAAACTTACTTCTAACACATTTCTTCATTAGTGAATGTATATGTGGCTTCTAGATCTATAATCGGATATAAAAAACACTTTTCTACAGAGTGCTGCACGTTTTTAAGTTGCAAGGTGTGTCATGTACAACTGTAGTATGACTGAAAATAAGTCTGGTAACTCTTGCTTCAGTTTTTAGCGACTTAAAGACAACTAACCCAGCTAAGTCAAACGAACACAGCTTATGTCATTAATTTTATTTAGAAGCATAATCCAAACATTTTTCAGGGTGTATTGTTTCATACTTGTTCACTGTATGGCATTTACAACTCATATCAAAGTTGTGTGTACATTTATTTCATCCGACTATCAGAAAGATTTTTACCTTGAAAAATTCTAAAGAATTATTTGCACCACTTACTATTCCAAAGGTAAACATTGCTTGGCAGTAGGAGAAAAAAAGAGTGTGTAAAACCCGCTAAACTTTTAGAAGAAAAAACGCCAACAAAGACATCTAAAGCGAGCATAATGTATGGCTATACACAGTATACGAAACTTTCTATAAGTACAGCACATTTCAGTGTTTTCACGATGCAATTTCGCAGCAAAAATATAAGTTTGTAAGAACGAGCATCCATTTAGGTACATATGGATATGAAACTTTTTACTGCATCTCCAACAAAAACTTTTGGAAACATGTCTACAGTGTATGTTCAGGCCTTAATTTCGTAGGAATACGATTTGTAAGATGTATCATTAACTTTCGTCTAGGACCATCTGTTTGTGTCAACAGTATTGAAAAAGGGACAACAGTTGGAACAGATGAAAATTTGTAACTCCATTAGAAAGGTGGAGTCCATTTAAAACGGTCTGACCATATTTTGATATATCCTATCCTTAGCTAAGCCTTACGATTTCTAGCTTTTAGCATAGCAGAATCTGTAATTACTATTCTTTTTTATAACATTTTCTTTTTGTCGAAATTAAAGTCGGAAAGTATTGAACCATGTGTAAAATCTACTGTTTGCTGTGGTACTTTGTCCGCATTTGAAGAATTTTTCGCTTTTAAGGCTCCCTAATTGTGTTACTTTTCACTGTATATCCGCAATATGATTTCCAAAGATTCGCATTCTTATTTTAAAAAGATCTCAATGGTGCAATTAAGTCAATCTTTAATGAGTTTTCTATATATATTTTCATTCCTTACTTAAACGAAGCAATGAGGGGTAGTTTTTATGTGTTTCTGCTCACATGTCGGCAATAACGAATAGCGCAATATGTAGTCGAAAGGACAGCACAGACTTGAGTTTACCTTACTGGATTGTCAAAAATAATCAAATCTTGATATATAGGTAAAGGAACTAAATTTGATTTCAATACATACTTTATTTGAACCGCAAGATTTTTTTAGCTCGAGTATATTCATGCTGCTTATAACAATAAAATAAAACGCAACTTCAATTACACTAGGTCACAAATAACAAAATTTTCTCTGTTATTTGTTTCTAGCATACTTTTTCCAATTGATTTTGACCTACTAAACACGAAAATGAGTTTTAAAAATTTTTCTGTCGATTGGTTTTCGAGATACAAATTTTTGAACTTTTTTTTTAATTTTTTGGAGGTACACTTACAATTTTGAGCATATCTTTCGTCTTCTTTGACCTATTTGATCCTACTACTACTCAAATTAAAGAAAATTGAGCCGTCTACAACTCATTTTCAAATCGGGTAAGTAGTTTTGATGTTGGCGGCTTAAAAAGGTTAAAAAACGGCGTTTTTTTAGTAAAAATGTGGCAGAAAAAACCATATAAAAATTCATACAAAATATAAAACACGATGCTAACAGCAATTTTGGTTTTTTTACGTATATCTGGCATTTTTACAAAGAAAATAAGCCCTTACTTAACAAAATCTGACAACAAATGGCGGACTTATAATTTTTTTGGTAAAAGACCGACGATACGAATCGCTTAGGATTGCCGTTTCTACACGCGCCGTGTAACGAATTTTGTTTTCTCTGTGTAAGCTGTGCAAATAATGAAAATCAAAATATCGTGAAATAGCGGAATTTCGGTCTTTTACCAAAAAAAAAAGCTCATTTTTATTTAAATGGCTTTGTTAATAGCAGTAGTTAAAAGCAGAAATGCAGGTTCTGGGGTTCTGAAAATCTAAGAGCCATTCATCAACGCCAATTGCACCCCATTAGGTGTACAGTATGGTGTGGGATCACATCTGCAAATATCATTGGGCCTTACTTCTTCGAGAATAAAGATGGAAGTGCTGTAACCATAAATGGAGAGCGGTATCGGTCTATGGTAAAAAATTGTTTACGTCCTGCTCTTGAAAACAAACCTGAGATGTGGTTTCAGATAAACGCCGCTGCCCACACTGCCCGAGACACAATGGCACTTTTAATAAAATTTTTGGAGAGCGAATAATTTCCAGAAATTCAGAAATTATTTGGCCAGAGCGATTGCCAGATTTGTTAGCACCGACTATTTATTTAGGGTTATTTGAAGGAGCGACTATATGTGAACAAGCCCGAGACAATCCTTCAACTGAAGGACAACATTGTTGCAGAAACTCGAACGCTACAGCCACAACTTTTAAAAGATGTTATTGGAAATGCTCTAAAACATTATTTTTCATAATTAGTGTAAAAAAAATTATTTTGTATATTATACTTATAAGTATAATCGAGAAAAAATAAAATAAAATTAATAAACGAAAAAGTTATTGAAGTTTTTAACCCCATGGTAACTTTTGGCCTAACCAGTATAAGTGAATCGCAGTGTACTTATAACAAGTCAATTTTCAACAATTAAATTATTTTTTTTTCCGAGTCAAGAAATGTAACTTTTGTTTAAAATCGTATGTGTAAAAAATTGTTACCATCTTTAAACCAATTGGCCTTAAACCATAACACATGCCTGTACAAAATTGTGCTTTCCAAACAGGCGGGATCATTTTACCAAATGACATCCTAAGGTTAAGTTTAACAAAAAAAAAACAGCAAACTAAAGTAATAGTTCAAATAAATCGGCAGTAGGGTGATGCTATTAAAATTCGCGATTTGAAACAAAGTGCTCCTAAAGTTTATTATAGTTTTCTTAAAAATTCTTATTCATTGGCGCACAAAAAGTTACATGACAAAGAAGAAATGCACATCATTATGTTATGTTTTAGTAGGAATATTATGCGAAATCTTGCAGATATGAGTATGTAACAAAAGTTTCGAAGTATATTATACACTAGTATGTACTTACATTTAGGACAATGAACGAATCACCGGTGTAGAATTTTCCAAAGTTATTTTTGGGATACGCCACAGGTTCGAAATTCTAAAAGAACAAAGTCAAGAAGAATAAAATTATTAAAATTACAATGAATGAATGAAATGAATGTATAAAATTAGAAAAACATTTCTTGAACAATTTAAGGAACTAATGAACATTTATGTACATACAAAACGAAGTCAAATCAATTCGAATTGCTGCTTGATGAACATGTGTTGAACAAATGTTCACTTTCATCAAGTTTCCTCCTAAAAGCTTTTATTTTAATTATAATACCACATGTTGGAAATATTTGCATGTCAATAAATATGTATTTGCTTGTTTATTGTATCATCATCAACAGTCCGAATGTGTCTAGATGCTGTTTAAGACTCACAGATATTTTTGTTATCAATAAAAAGGAAAAAGTTTGTTTAATATAACCAAGAATAAGTAATGGAAAATGAATGGTTTAGATTTGATGTTATAACACATGACTGTTGCCTTCTTGAGCCTATCATTCATGTATTGTTGGTGGTGCGGCATTACGTTTGTATTAATATCAACATCTGTGAGACGGAAGCCGCCAAATGGTCATATTCGGTACGAGTATAAATGGGAGGCTGATAATCATCCTCTTAAAGACAAAAATCATTCATTAAGAAATTCTTGAAAGTCGCGTAATTATTAGTTTTCTTTTGTTGTTGGTCCCAACTTTCTTAATAAATGATATATTATTGGGGCGTGCTTCCAGTATCCAATACTTAGGATTCGCAGCACTTCTCTATTTTGTCCCTTCATCGGAATATTGGTCTTTCCTGCAATTTACGTGGTAGTTATCATCTAACGCCTTTCTGGGTGGCGCTTTTTTTGCAAGACAGGGCAATCGCTGTGTTTTAATGCGCTTAACTACATTCAAGTTAGAATACAGATCATGACGTAAAATAGGTTCGCTCCCTGGGATTTAGCGGGATTTATTTTTCGAATAAAGGATTCCGGAAAATAGCGGACTATTATTGAACCCATTTGTTGAACCCATCAATCAAGTCGCGTTCTTTTAGTACTGGCTTATTAAGCGAGTAAATGCTCGCTACTGCAATAACTCCAAAACTTTACGAGAACAATTTTTTGCATACAAAAACTGATAAGAGTATCTGCATCATAAAACGTTTTATTTGAATTTTTGTAGTTTAAAGAATAGAGGTTATTCAAGAAATGCTAAAAGTAACTAATAAGCGTGCTCACTAAAACTCGCTAAAGGTTATTTTTGAATAACTTTCTTTCCAAAAATATATCAAATAAAAAAACAATCTATACATATCTTATTTATTTAAATCAAACGGGTTTCAACGCAATTTATTTTTATATTCTTGTACAATGATGTGAAGTTATCGCGTAAGAGACCTCATAAACAAGTTGCTAATAGAACACAGGCAATGTTTTTGCTTTAAAAGCATTTTTTTTAATTATTAAATCACATTTGTGAAATCGACAGCACATTTGTAAAAAAGCTAAACAAAATGAAAGCATTGTAAACGATTAAGGAAAAAATAAAATTACGAGGTCTGCTATATATATTTCTGGCGTAATAATGATGCGCTCAACTAATTGTCAAATCACTTTTTCCACTCCTCCACACCTCCAAAACATGGTCTTTGAACGCTTCAACAGCATCTTCTGGCGATGAAAATCGTTCACCACGCATTTTTTTCTTGATGAGCGGGAATAAAAAGAAGTCATTGGGTGCCAAGTCAGGGCTGTACGGCGGATGACTTATCAATTCAACGTTTTGGCCGGTCAAAAAGGCGCTGGTATGAGCCGATATGTGAGAGCTCGTATTGTCATGGTGCACAATGATTCGTCTTCTCTTGATCGTTTTTCAAATTTCTCCGAATACTTCAGGCAAACAAATTGTGGTGTACCACTCAGAATTGACCGTGTTCAAGCGGAACAGTCGCCACATGACCAGTTTAGCCGAAGAAACTGGCGACCATTAGCTTCGAAGTGTTTCTTCCACGAACAACTCGTCTTCGAAGACCCATACGGTCGATTGTTATTTTGTTTTCGGCTCATACGCATATATCCATGATTCGTCACCTGTGACGATCTTATAAACGTCTTTTGAAGCAACGCGATCGTATTTTTTTTTTAATTTCTTTACACCATTCGACGAGCCTTTTTTGGAGCGATTGTCAAATTGTGCGGGATCCAACCAGAACAAACCTTTTTTACAACCAGGTAGGTGTTCATTCAATATCGAATGTATGCTGGTGGAAGAAATTCCCTCTATCCTCTATCTCACGGTATGTTACATGGCGATCTTGCATTATCAGTTCACGCAAGGCATCAATGTTTTCTGGCACAACGGCCGTTTTTGGATTTGGATCTTCACGACCTTCGTCTCTGAGCGAGCGTCAGTTACGATTGAATTCAATAAACCAATTTTTCACAGCGCTATAGGATGGTGCTTCATCGCCATACAAAGATTTAAGTTCTTCGATGCACTCTTGTCGTGATAATCCACGTCGAAAGTTGTGAAAAATGATCGCACGAATATGTTCACCAGTTAATTCCATTTTTTTTGCCAAATTGCATTTTTCATGTCACTGTAAACAACACAAATGATGGTCGTACGTCAAACGTTCTGAGTACGTTTATGCTAAAAAAAAATGTCAAACTTTCCAATGAAAATGTCAGATGGTGCCAACAAAATCCACGAGGTTGTACTTTTTTAACAGCTGTTCAATACAAACAACATGACGGAACTCTCTCAAAACTTGGCAGTAGTCTATTTACAGATGGTACTTGATGGGAGCAGTATTGCATTTCATATAACTACGAGGGAAATTGGAAAAGTCAGGGAATTATTGATATGCCCTCGTATTGGCATATTAGTAAAAAAAAAAATTATTTAATTTCCTTTGTCCATGCATGACCGTTGCCCTCAAAGTCAAAAGAAACCGCTCAAACACTGCCTGATATTAGCGCTAGTATTTAATAATGCTTCAATCGTTCGAAAATTCGAAATATTCACGATTGATGCACTCGAGTGAATCCACTTCGGATACTTACAATTTCAACATTCACTTTGCTTATACAATTTACTTTACCTTCACTTGTTTCTTAAATAGAATTGAAATTATTTTCTAAAATATGAATTCAAGATCTTAGTTAATATCGCGTTGGCAATGTATCGGATTTTCACATTCGTGTTAATAATAATTTTCCGTGAGGCACCCTAATGAATATATCGTTATTGTCATATAATTCTGTCAAAAAAATTAAAAAGCAAACATAAAAAGAATTTAAAAACAGAAGATTTTTGGTGAAGCCCAACACAACAAATTTTCACTGTGAAGATTTAACAATCACTTGTGATTGTGAATCACAAGTGAAATCCGTGCTGGATACCTGATAGAAGCAAGGATAGTATGAGTGCATACATTTCCCTCTTTCAACACAAAATCTTACAACACGTTTTGCATTTCTTGTGGAGTCCATCGAACTTTCGCTGCCAAACTTTGGCACTAAAATATTCGAAAACGATTTTAATGTAATGGTAAGGGGCAGCGTTCATCTCTTCGTCCTTATCCTACTTCGGCGAATGTAAATAAATAAGCCATTCATAGAAAAATTTAGCTTTAAAGCGGATTGTGGTCAATCGTTCGTGTACCGGGGAAAAGACGCCAACTAGCCGCTCAGAGCCGGCATTAAACTGTATGTCCCGGTAAGCGAGTATAAGAATTATGGAGAACACCGAACGTTGTACAAGTTGTTCAACCCGAGCGTATAAATATTTTATAAAACGCAAACAACTAATCCTATATGGCCAATAACTTGTAATAAATGTACTTGATTTTTTATTCATCTATTTTAATTAAATTTTCTAGCTTGAAGAGTTTTTTCTATACTACATTAACAATTTCTCATATAACTTTGAAGAATACAAAACCGACTTGATTGACTTACAGCGAAACCCAACCACACTAGCTCAGTCCAGCTTATTTATTCGAATATATCGTGCGACTTTCGAAATTTTTTAATTATTTTTAAGAGGGATAGACTAAAAGGGAATGCAGCGAAACACAATGTGTTTATCGCTTATTAAATACTTCGTTAATCGCATTTAAATCTCATTGATGTTTCATTAAAAACTTTATTTATTTTCGCTACTTTGTTTGTAAAAAAATCAATAAGCAAATTCTTCTTATCCACAGCGTTTTCTAAGAAATTAAATTAATTGTTTTCAACCAAACACATAATCTTGTACGAGTATACTAGCGTAAGCGTGAATTTAAATATACGAGTATTCACATGTATCCATAAAAACCCGACGATTAAATTGAGAAAAAATTACCCATACTCCAATTCAAACATGTACATTAGGGTGTATAAACAAGACTTTTTGGGGGTGGGAGCACAGAAGTTGTGCATTTAACATACATATAACCATTGGAATGTTTAATCATAGGTTGCCAATCATAGGCGAAAACTTGGACCCACTCTCACAGCGACCATAAAGATCTCATCTGGCATGGATTAGAAGAATTGCATGATACGAATATGTCATCCATGAAATCTCACAGAAATCTTTTCGGGTCACTGGCCTTTGAGTATAATCGATCAGAGACTGCAACTACCTCATAATGACTTCTGTTGTTCTGTTGTCGCTTTTTGTCGATAGCGACGAATTGTTGGGATTATCGTTGCCGATACAACAGTCGAAGTGAAATCGATATTTGAGAATATCTGTCGCCTTGTATTTTTGAGGCGCTGTTGATTTGTTTTTAAACGACGTTGATTTTTTGCACATTTTGCAATTTGGTACTTCCCGTTTAGGTACACAAACAAAAAATAAATTATAATGAAAATAACAAGCACGAAACAATTTGAAATTTTAGAGTCCGAACTGGAAAAAAATCCTCGTTTGGCAAAAGGGTTTTCCAAAGGCCACGTTCCGGCTAATTTCAAATCGGATTGGGAGGCCATTGCAACAAAATTAAATGCAAGCGGGCTTCCGATGAGTCACCGATGGCTGGCAGAGAGTAAGTTTTGTTTTATAATTTGTCTAATTTTTGTTATAAAATGTTTATGAAATCTTTATAGGTTTGGAAGGATTTAAAATTCAAAATCAAGGAGAAACTCGTACACAATAAGTGCGAAGCCAATAGCACTAAAGTAGGCATTATTTTGATGCGGGTTCCGTCCACACACCCAATCACACCCGGTATTCCGAACTTCGTAGAAAAATGTTCCTTTGCCTCATTCATCTCTTCTTCGTCATGGACGCTTTAACCCACTTACGGCAGATTGTTGCTTCACAAGCATCTAAAACTTTCTTCAATACTATGCTAACAGTGGGTTGGGCTAGTAAAATATTGAAGTCGTTTGCGACACTGGTCGGTAAGAGCCTTGCGCTAAAAACCGCAGTGGTGTAATTTTGGAAACATTTCATGCAGCACATGTCGGAAGCAATTCTAACTGAGCCTGAAGTAGTTCAAAAATCTAAACAAACGATATAATTTTTGTTTTTCTTTAATCAAATTTATTAATATACTTACTTGAAGTCAGACAATTTAAATATGTTTCTTTGTTGCCTAAACACTCGTCGCTACTAATGCCTTGTCCTCTTCATACTCGCTTGAACTAAGTAGTGCACTTGTCGCGTTGTTCATCATAAATTTAATTTTTTTAGGTTTTCTCAAAAAAGACTTTTGTTTGTTTTGAGCGGACTTTAAAATAAAAGCAATTTTCTGACATTTATAAGACAATGACAAAAGAGTGTAGCCAACTTATTTCTTAAACCGTCGATGTCGCTTCTATGCCTCACCGTAGTACCATTTTAGAAGCGAGGCCACGACGACAAGCACATATTGAAGCGACAACCGTAATCGGGACGATTGTCTTTTAAGTGTCTTGGACAATTCAGCAAACTATTTATTTTTCGTTGGGCTACCCCTTGTTTATTGTACCATGGATTGACCGTGTTTTACGAAATTTTAGTGATATGATAGAGAACACTACTATGTAGTAAAATTTTAATTTATAATTTAGGCACGTTTTTCAGCCCACCCTAGTATACATATCCATTCAATGGGAATTGGATAAGCCTATACCGCGAGTAGAAAAAAGTCTATATGATATTAAAAAATGTTTATCTTCAGTAAAGGAAAAAAATCTCTTTCATATTTCTCGCTTTTGATACGAAGCGTGCAATTATGATTATGTTGTTGTTGCCGCTACTGCCGCTGTTATTGTTTTAATCAGATTTAAAAAAAGTTTTTCTTCATTTCATGCTTTAATAAACGCCACAAATGTATATACAACAGACCAACTAAAAGTAAAAACGGCTTTAAGTTCGGCTGAACCGAATTGTCTATGCCCTCCACGGTGGAGTTCGTAGTTTCACAGCAATATTGACGCTGAACTGACATACTAGGTCACATATAATGGATTCTTTTTAATTAAGCCCCCTCCTTTAAAATGAAACAATCAGCTTTAAGTGAAGTTTGTGGTTGACCAGGCCAACAAAAATTCACTCTAAATAAATTGCTTTTAATAATAGATATGTATGCAGTTTCAGAAAATTTAAGAAAAACCATTCAACTATAAGATATCGCTATTGTTCAACCAAAGGGTGTTAACTCAATATTTTCGGAATTTCACTTTTTAAGGGAAAACGCTTAACAGTGGTCAAATACATAAAAACTTGTGGTCATATACATATACTAACTATGAAAATTGACTCTTTTATCAATGTTAGTGTATAGAAGCAATCGGAATATGCCTCTAATGAAACATTTAAAGTTTATGCCAAAGCGTGGCCATTGGATTTTCATTATGCGATGGCCTCTCAATATACTTGGAAACTTTAATTTCACTGAGCAACATTTTTTTTGGGGTGTGGATCATTCCTTCGGGAAATGAACGACTTAGGCGACGATAGTTGGTCTGCAAAATGACAGGGTTCTGGTAGGTCTCAGTAGTTTTTTTTGATCCGAGGACGTTTGGGTAAAAATAACGTATTAAAGAAGTAAAAAATTGTACATATTACTCCATTTAAGCGAATTTTCGTGCTAAGATGCCGGGATCAGTTTTACCGTTGTGCCACAATGTTGCCACTTTTTTATTGTGATACTTTTGTTTTTTTTTTCACTATTTAACTTTTGTGCAAGTTGTTGAAAAGACCTTCCATATTTTCATCAAAATTTGTCAACATTTTCAAATACACCACAAAAAAGGCATCATGCATTCCGATTATGTACGAGGGCGACCGCAAAATAACTGGCCTGGCACATTTTCTGTTTTACTAGCAACTTTTTTTGTTTTTTAAAAGCAATCTTTTATAAGCCATCTGTCAGAAATTCCGAAATATTTAATGATTATTTTCTTTGTTACAGGTGATTGAAGTAAACAAGTTTTATAATTTTTGAAAAATGGAAAATAAAGAGTTTCGAGCGGTAATTAAACACTTTTATATGAAAGGTTATACGCCACAATTAATCAAAGATGAATTGGATTCTGTTCATGGTGATAATGTACCATCATACTCCACCGTGAAATCCTGGGTTCAACAATTTAAAATGGGTCGTTCAAGTACGGAAGATGAACAACACTCTGAAAGACTGAAAACTGCTACAACTATTGAAAACATTAGAAAAATATATAATGAAGTGACTAAAGATAGACGAATAAAGCTCAGAGAACTTGCTGATATTGTTAAAATACACGAAAAACAAGTTTGGAGTATTTTACATGACGAACTCCACATGAAAAAGCTATCCGCAAGAACGCTGCCGTGTTTGTTGACTTCCCAAAAAAATCGTCCGTTGGACCAATTCCGAGAAGCTTTTAGCGATTTATCAGCGTAATCCAATAGAGCTCTTGCGCCGATTCATAACTGTTGATGAAACATGGATCCATCACTACATACCAGAATGCAAAGAACAGTCAAAACAATGGATAGAAGCTGGTAAAAGTGGTCCCAAGAAGGCGAAAAAATTCCCAAAAAAAACGGTTCTTTTTATGTTAGGCCGGCCAGTTACATTTGCTGTCGCCCTCGTATGTGTATAACATTTGTATACCTATACACCGTCTAGACGAAACTTTGTACAATCGCCCTGATTACGGATTTCGTTCTAGAAATGTGCCTATTGTTTTTTTTTGTTTCGAGTAGTCGTTTTATATCGGGCCATAGACAAAACGCATGTGTATTTAGTAAATAAATTAATATGTTCGAATTTTGAATTCCAATCTTGTCACTTTATAAGCCACACGAGGCTCATTCTTTAACAAATTTTGAGAAATATGTAGTCAACCGTGGTGGGTTGCTCCTTTTTGGTCCATTACAAATTCCCTTCCAATTTGTATCTTTTAAAAGTCATAAGGTGCTTGTTAATTTCGCATAGTTTATAATAATTATATATTTTAAATTATAATTGTTTATAAATTTTCTCTATTTGCTTTATTTGCAGTTGCGACCAAGTTATCCAGGAAGTCATATATTAAATCGGATCTTGCCCAAATTTTGTACAGGCAAGTCAAATTAAAAAATATTATTAAAAACCCGTTTATGAAATGCAACCCTTTGAATATGGATAAGTTTTTTCTTCAGGATTATCCGTGAAGTAATGCGTAACGGTTAATACCTTTATGGCCAACAAATATTTATAAAAATTTATCATCTGATAGCGCTCGCCGTTCGTACCGTGAAAAAGGTTTTGTCTAGTATTGGGAAACTAGAAGTTCGTAATCTGCAATGATTCAAACCCCGAAGAATTTGATAATTGCATGCCAAAAAATTCGTTGAAACATTTTATGTTGCCTCTACCTCTTAAAGAAAGTTTCCTTAAATAAACACTAAAAAACCTGTGCCAAAAAATAAAGAATGACAATTTTTGTCATTGGATTTCTGAAAATTGTCAGCGGTAACACTGGTCGGAAATCGTATGGATTTTTGTAGAACCTTTAATATACTAACTGCAAGTTTGACGTATCCCTTGCCCAGTAAAGTTCAATAGGGGCCATTGAAGACGAATAATCGATATCTCTAATTTCAGGGAGTCCTTGGTGGTGCGATTTTGATGAAATTGTATAAAATTTAATGTTTTCTATGACGACAAACAGTTTATAAAGGGTGGTCTAACTAAAACGCACGATGTAAAATGTATATAAAACAATTATGTGTGAAACCAAATATTGGCCAAATGCTAGCTACGGCTTCGGTGGTGTACTTATATTCGATGTTCAATGTTTTTAATGATTCTGAGACATAATGTAGGCTCAAGGTCATTTATGTGCCTAATTATCTTATCCGTTAGCCTTTGAATTGTTCTTGGCTAATTGACATACACTTTTTTTTCTAAATATCCCCAAATAAACAAGTCCAACGGTGTCAAATCACATGTTCGTGACGGCCAATTAACATCGGCAATTTGTGACCACAAGAAGTCCGTAACCATCTCGCGATAGCGAACACCATTCACAGAACTTGCTTGGCCGACATCATTTTCGAAGAAGTACGGCTCGATGACGATGGCAGAACGAACTGGACACTCATGCACATGCGTTTTCACATCCTACATACTCGGTTTGCTGAAATTTGCGCACACTTCTCCCGATTGTGGAATTATTTGGTCAATTATGCTGACCAAAAAATCAGAAAGTGCACAAAAATCATATTGATTTGAACGCCCATTTTCGCAAATTGTGTATCTATCTCTCTCTCTACATTTGTCAAACACTAAAACAAGGCAATGTAAAATTAAAGTTGCCAAAAAAAACTTGACATTAAGGTGTGACTCACTATTAACATCGTGCACTGTGGTTGGACCACACTTTATTTGTTTTTTGTTATCCCACGGTTTGAATGGTTTAACATATCATAAAATGATAGCTTTACCAGTCTTATAACAAACACTGTCAATAAATCGAATATACCAAAGGAATACAATCACATTACTAATTGCCAATAAGAGTTGTGACAAACAATAGATGGTTAGGACAACATTTCGTTATGTAGCCTTCAAAAATTAAAAAATTGTTAAACACATTAGTTGAAAAAAAAAATATAAATTTATTTTAGTTTGAAAGAACATTCAAAAGGAAATGAGATTAGTTGAATATGGAAAATAAAAATAATTCATTTTTTTATAATAAACGGAATCTTATTGTACAGAATATTTATTCATCAGCACAAAAGTCAAGTTCGGATATGGTTTGCACATCTAACACAACGTTTTGTTATTCTCAATTATAAAATAATCATCAATGTTAAATAAGCTTTGCTTTGACATTTTCTACATAAGCTGTTTTCACAAAATTATATACTTTCCAAACAATGTTTCATATGTCTTTAAAGTAGACCTAGCTTTTTCCAAACACACATTTACTTCTACGCTGAGTGTGGAGTGAATCCCCAAATTTCATTTTCTCACACAATCTGATTATCTCTCTCTTTCCCACTATTTTCAATGAGTCAAAAGAGCAATAGCACGCTTTCGTAGTGTTTCCATTTTCTCTCTTTGTCCGTTTTCGAACAGTGTCAATAACTTCTGAACGAATGCCCTAAATAAACGCGAAATGATGGACTATTTTTCTATTAAAACGCTCAATATGTATGTTTGAAAAATATTGAGAATATTAGGTTAAACAGTCATACTATTTATTCTACGAATATTTATTATTTCAGAATTTTCAGAGTTCGTTATGCATCTCCTCAATCCAATGGAACATAGAACATTCCCATTGGAAGTTAAACGGATCTAACCATGTGGACTCCATTATGCAGTGATTTATTAGTCATTGTACATAACATTATATTATATGTATAAACAATATGTAAATATATACGAGTACCTACCTCGAATTATTTCTGTGCTATTAATTTCACTTGTTTTTATATATATACCTTTAACAGCTACAGAAACGCATAGCAATATTGTTTCATGCGATTTTTTAAAAACACAACTTATTGTCTATCAAAGGTAGGCAACACCGTACTCGAGCCGAACACAATTTTTGGTTACACACAAAAACCGAACCAAACACACAAGTCGAAATTAGTCACCAAATTAGCACAATTTAGCAAAGACGTTAGCAAAATCAGCAGTTGCTTCTTCTTCCATTGCTAATAATATATGCATATTTTGGTTAGCGTTAGTTTATTTTGCTAACGCTAACTGAATATTACGACTAATTTAGTTTTAGCATTTGTTCGCATATTAGTTTTGACTTTTTTATGCTAAAACTAATTGACAAATTCTGTACTTTTGACTAAAATTGCATTAGCATTTTAAACCCTGTTCACAACCTTTAACATTTTCATCTACAAACAGCTAACCTTAGGATATTTTAAATTGTTCCATGTGGCCAGAATAACTTAACATATTCACCATCTTCTGTTGAAGGGTATAAAAATGTTAATCGTTTTTTTCCAAATAAGTAAAGTATAAACAATTATTCCCCTGCTGCAACTACCAAAGTGTGTTTGCAACATAATTATTTTATTTTGCTGCAAACAAAAGCCACAACAAAAAACACTTAGTACACAAAAAATACACAAAATAAAATTATTTAATATTTAGCTTTTGTACTGCCTTTTTTGTTTTTTGTCTGGCCATCAACAATTTCAACAATAAGGGCCAATTTCACAATATCGTGCTTTTCATCGAAGGGTTAAAGCGAAAATGTTAGCTTAACCAATTGGACCAATAAATCGTACGCAAAATTAAAAGTGATTACTACGATGAACAAATATACACAACATCTTAATAACTAAACTATACATCTAAATAACTAAACTATGCATCATCTAGTGGTTTATTTATGAATACTCAAAATTTCTTATTCGCTCGAATACCTAACATAAAAGTCAGTATTGTATCTTCATAAAATAAAATGAATCGCTTTACGCCTAAACAACATTGGGAAATAAAGCAAACCTATTTCCAAAGGCAAAGCTGCGTTTACTAAAAAAAAATGTTTTTACCGATTGTAGAGGCCTACCGCATATGCTGTACTCGTATATACGACAGTACAAAAAGTTCGAGTTACTGCCATACTAGAGGGCAACATTTACGGCTATACGTCGTCGAACGGAAAGCACTAACGAAAGTGCGTGCGGCTGTCATAGCCGGGAGTGTGCGACTCAGAGCAGTCCATCTGCTCGACTTTACTTTCCACGCTCCAGCCTCGCTTTATTACAAGGTCCAATTGACGGAGCTAAAGGAGGATTTAGGTAAGAAGCGATAACGAATCGGATAATTGTGTATCCGCTTTGTTATCGCTTCTCAGTTTAGGGTTGGAAAATAATATTTTCTGACAAAGCCCATTTTCTTCATACAGGACAGAAAATCATGCAAGTGATCGTCGAGAAGCCAAAGATGCATTCTCGGAGAATGGCAGTTTGCTGCAGTGTTTGGAGCGGTAGGATCATTGAGGCATTTTCATTAAAGAGCTTCAAAGGAATGCCAAACCTTTTTTTGTAGGAGATGCAAAAAGTATACTTGGGCGATCTTTAGTTTTAGCAGAAACACAATCGATCTTTCTGTATTAAATTCTGTATTAAATATGTTATCAGTAATCACGACGAGGTCATTTCGGCAGTCTAGAGTTGCGGCAATACAGTGTTTCAGGCAAAGTTTAAAGCAATCACCAAGTGTGTTGAATACCTCACATCTACTTAGGACAAAAAGGGCCCTGACATCCACAACGGTTAAAGCAACAACTATAACAAAGAGGAGATTAATGTCTCTGACATATAAAACCAAAGGACTTTTTCGTTAGCAAAAATGTAAAAAAGCGTAACTAACAAAAATATAATTTTACAGGAGAAGCAAAAAACATTGTAAAATGAAAATTAAACATTTTTAACGAAGTTTTTTCTACTTTTTTTGTTAATAAAAGCGTCACTTTTGATCGCAGAAGAGTTAAATTTAATGGCATTTATAATAACACTGTGGAACATTTTTGGGGTTATTGTCTGGGGGGTGAGAAATTCCAAGTCAGGGTGATGGTACTAGGTCAGTATTTTAAAACCCTCAAAGGGTTTTGCGTTCGTATGTGCCAGTTTTTTTTATGACCTTTTACATTTTTTCCTTATCTTGATGTTTTTTCGCTTAGTTGTAAAATGTTGGCAAAAACGTAGTTTGACATAACTCGAGAACGACTAGTTCGATTTTGCTAAAATAAATTGAGAAAAATTAATAATTACATTTTCTTTAATCCATTAATATACTGTTTCTCTACCAAATCAACATTTTTGCAATTAGAAATAAATTTATGAAGAAAATTTAGCCAAAAAAAAACATATAAATCCCAAACGGGAAAACGTGTAGAGTCTTATAACTTTCACGTAAAGTCACATAACCTATAAACAAAATGCGACATAGATCATAGAAATCGATTAACGCGTTCTGCTTTTATTTACAATTAAGTAACTTCACTTAATTGTAAATAAAAGCAGAACGCGTTAATCGATTTCTATGATCTATGTCGCATTTTGTAACTTCACTTAATTGTAAATAAAAGCAGAACGCGTTAATCGATTTCTATGATCTATGTCGCATTTTGTTTATAGGTTATGTGACTTTACATGAAAGTTATAAGAATCTACACGTTTTTCCGTTTGGGATTTATATGTTTTAAAAAAAAAAAAAAAAAAATTTTGGCAATATTTTCTTCATAAATTTATTTCTAATTGCAAAAATGTTGATTTGGTAGAGAAACAGTATATTAATGGATTAAAGAAAATGTAATTATTAATTTTTTTCAATTTATTTCAGCAAAATCGAACTAGTCGTTCTCGAGTTATGTCAAACTACGTTTTTGCCAACATTTTACAACTAAGCGAAAAAACATCAAGATAAGGAAAAATGTAAAACTGGCACATACGAACGCAAAACCCTTTGAGGGTTTTAATATACTGACCTAGTACCATCACCCTGACTTGGAATTTCTCACCCCCCAGATTGGCTGTTGTACTGTGTAATCAATCAACAAGTCGATATTTAATTTTTTTGTTAGTAACGCCTTTTTGCATTTTAGCTAACAATTTGAGTACTGGGACATAAGACGCAACGAAAAGCTGACAGAAGCCCAATTGGCCTGTGGAAGCCCAATTGGCCTGTGTGACAAAATATGGCACTGATCCACGATGGGAAGTACGACAAAATGTTATAAGGATATCCGGAAGAAGAAAGGACTAGAAGGCTCATTGACTTAAACAAGTTACAACTGAATACTCTAATTGATAAAATTCAGAATACTCTTGTTGATAAACTTCTGAATACTCTAATTGGCATTCTTCCCTCTCATGGGTCACCTGTTCTGCATAGGCAGGGAACCCCCAAACCTGTGCAAAGCATATGAAATGGAAACCGAGACTCTGGAACATTGACCATGTCACTATCCTAGAAGGGTCGAGAATGACGCACCTACATAGGGTCTCTTGTAGGTGCGTCATTCATTAGACCCCAAAAACTTGCTTAATGACTGACCATCGGAAATAATGTACCTACAACTTCCAGACCTTTACTAAATTAAAGGTCGAAATTCAGGCTTAGATGTCTTCTTGGCATATAGCAGTTTACCGCTCCCTCTACTTGAAACCAACCAAACCCGTATTCTGAAAAAAATATTTCTTGTTAATATTTTAAAGTCAAAAAAATAGGACCTCGGGCACCCTGTACTCATACATATGGAATACTCGTACATGGTATACACGAAAAAATACTTGGGCCCGTCTGAAAAAACGATATTTGAATTATTTTTCCAACCATATGCATTTAATTTGGTTTGGAGCCCAGTCAATTAACGAATTAATGGTCAGGCGAGACCTGAAATTTAGTATAATAGTTACTTATGGTCACAAAGCTCCTTGGGATAATAAAAGGCCTACAACGGTCTGGGGACGAAGAAGTTTTCCTATAAGGAACTCAATTACCGCGAAAAAATTTATACTTTTTTGAGTATTTTCTCAATAAATCATTTTCTGTTTTTGTTATTTGGAATTTTTTCTGTTTTTGTTCTATGTTTCTTTGTAACATTTTGCAGTTTCGATAAACGCTACTTCACCATCCTCAGACCCCAAGCAACGAATGTTTTTTCAATGATCAAATGTTATACACTTATGTGCGAATCATCCAGCAGTAGCGTATTCCACTGAACAAAGTTAATACAATAAAAAGTTTTTGTAGACGAACAATGGTTTAAATGAGAACTGTTAGTTGAAAAGTACTAAATTCCTTAAATAAGGGAAGTTTTGGCACAATTGGCCTGTATGGTTAAATCCAGTAATCAATAGTCATAATAAAGCAATTTTTTTTATAAATACAAATATGGATTTATTTTTTAATAAGTCTGAGATTAGAAGGGTCGTTGAACGAAGAGACCCAAAAACGGCCCTTATGCTCAAAAAAGGGACTACCGATTTTTCTACGAATCCAAATATGGATTTATTTTAAGGGACACACGGGGTTTAACATAAATTCCTCTTTAATTGCGCGTTTACGGTGAAGGACCAGATAATAACTTTTTTGGTTCTGCATTTTATTGGTTCAAACCGTTTGGCAACAGATTTTGTTCAACGGAAACCTTATGGTTATTGAATAGAACAATATTAAATTATCACCCGTAAATCGGTCCTTAATTTCTGGTACTAATTAAAAAATCATTGTAAACGGTTGCACATACATGCATACATAAGTTTGTTTATAACTATGAAGGTGGATAGGTACCATTCAGCTTGTACTTGAGCGTTTATCATTCGTATAATGAAATGTTCAACATAATGTAATATGCACGGGCTAACGCCGAAAGTAATGTTTGCTCTTTGGTTTTCATTTGTGTACAAAGTATATACGTTTTCATTTCACTTAGCCTTGCACAAATATTAAATAATTATTTTTAAAAAATATTAAATTCAGTTGGTTCATCATGTGGAGATAATCGAATGAAAAACATAGAAAATGTATAGGCATAGGTTTTTTTACAGCACACACAATATTTGCTTTGATATATTTTCAATTTAAATGCGTTTTATTCGAGAATTGGGGTGTACTTATATATTAAAATAAAGATGGATTGCATGCAGTGTTGCTGAGAACACAACTAACAACGAGTGGAAAGTTTAGTAGGCAAACCGTAGCGCCTTCTAAAGCACTCACGCTGGTCACCAGACGCCACATATGCGACAGCCGACTTAATGCTAAAGCTAGTCTGTGGCATTGTGAGTACTAATACCGGTCTTCCAACGTGATCCGGTCAATATTTTCGAGTTAGGTAAAAACCCTTGTACAGTAAGACCTCTGTAAAACGCACTTCGCTGATCCAAATTATCCAGTAATCCGAACTGCGCTTTCACTGTTGACATCAATTGACATCAAAATACGTTACGTTTTACACTTGTGTGGAAAATCCTGCTATATTTGAGATCAATTTTTTGCATTTTCATTTTTTAAAAATGTGTTCGAGCGCAGTTTTATTTTTCAATTCGTTCTTCTTTATGCGTTCCGTAATAGTGGACAGATTTTTTTTCAAAAGAACACTAATCGTATCTTTTCTCTTATTTAAGTTTATATATTTTAACTCTTTTCTATTTTATTTCGTCGAACTAGCTTATTTGTGTACTTAGTAGGGACATAAATACTGTTACAACATTGAACACACCCATTTCAATAGAAGAACTGAACATACGCCGTAAATGTCACATTGGTTTTGAAAGCTAACCTCAATAGCGTTAGTCTGTAAATGGATTTTAAAATTGTTTCAACTTTCATCATGGAGTGGTCAGATAATGAGAACCGTATCGCTGTAATAGCGCTTTTCATGTGTGAAATGAAAAAAAGTGATATTTTTAAAACGCTTCGGCCACTAGGGATTAGCCGCATGTTCGTCTACCGATGCATAAAACTGTTTGAGGAGACTGGAGATGTAAAAGACCGCCACCGGTCGGGCCGCCCACGCTCTGTTCGAACACCGCATGTCATCAAAGCCTTTAAATCAAGAATTCACAGAAATCCGCTCCGAAAACAATAAATCATGGCCCGTTAGATGAATATCACGCAAAAGTCCATGAGTCGAATCATTAAAAAAAGACTTGGGACTTGGGGCTTTCAAACGACGTACCGGACATTTATTGACTGCAGCTTTAAAAAAAATGATTGAAAAATGCAAACGTCTTTAAGTGAAGCACTCTGATAACGTGCACAGAAAAATTTTGTTCACCGATGAAAATATGATCACCGTTCAGGAAAAATTTAACAAGCAAATGATAAGAGTTTATGCGCGGTCATCTAAGGTTGCATCACAACCGATCCCAAGGGTGGAAAAGGGTCACACCCAGCTTCAGTCATGGTTTGGTGGGGTGTCTCTTACGATGGGGTCACTGACCTGCATTTCTGCGAACAAGGAGTTAAGGAATCGGCCAAAGTTTACCAAGAAACCGTTTTGGTAGCTGTTGTGAAACCTCTTAACAATTCCCTGCTCCAAAACCAGCCATAGATTTTCCAGTAGGATTCTGCGCCGGCTCATAAGGCTAAAACGTCCCAGACCTGGCTTCGAAACAATTTGCCAGCGTTCATTTCCTCTGAATAATGGCCCTCAGGCAGTCCTGATTTGAGCCAATTGGATTACAAATTGTGGACGGCTTTAGAGGACAAGGTTTGTCACAAAAGATACCCCAACATTGGATCTCTTAAGAATGCTTTGGTTCGAGCTGTGGCCAATTTTCTAATGGACGAGGTTCGTGCAGCTATTGACGATTGGCCAGTGCGACTTAAGGCGTGTGTAAAGGCAAAAGGCGGACATTTCGAATAAGTAGATTCTTTTTGGATACAATATACATCAATAAATATATTAAAAAATATTTGGTCCAAAAACATTCAGTACTTTTTATTTTACAACATAAAACGTGTGTAACAGTATATATGGCCCTACTAAGTATAAGCTTCGGCCGAACCTAATGAGTTCACTTGTTTTGTTGAGCTTAGCTTTAATATGTACTTTTTTGTTTCAAAAAGTTGTATGCGATTTTTTAATAAACGAACTATTGTTTTTGGGTTTTAAAAATGAATAATGTTTAAATTCATGTTTTAACATATTATTTGTTTGAATTAAACATTATTTCTAGTGTCAACAATCATTTGTGACATTCAAATAAATTGTAATTACTATGTATAGCGAAAATCTTCTCATTAAAATAAGAAAGAGAAAGTATCCAATAGTTCGAATTTTCGATAATTCGAGTTATGGCGTGCAATCAATTATTCGGATTAGGGAGGTCTTACTGTAAAACTTTTACATTTTTTCAATTGGAAATGTCAGCTTATTATAATTTTAGCTGTCAGTTTCCTACATGAGCTCACGTTGAGCGAAAGAGTTTTGGCTCCGTGGTTGTTGTCCACGTTGAGCGGTTTTAAAGTGTTTGTCCATATTAAGTGAGATGTGCGTCCGATTACCCAAGTTGAGTGAGAATGTTTTGGTTCCGTTGTTGTTGTTATAGTGGCACCTAGTACCGGGATGACAACTCTTGGCCGAAACATTCCTCCTTCGTTTCGATCCGGTGCATAGAACCGGCTCTCGTGGGATGGGTTTAAGTTCCATTGTGGTTACCTACGTAGAGCGGCTGTAGCGATCGCCAGATGTGACTTCACGGATGCTGATTATTTAGCAAGTTAGTGGTCGATAAGGCGATAACTTTAAACTTTGTAAAAACTGTAGGTATTTATTACAAACCGGTTGATATGACAGCTTGGAGTTTAAAGAAAAAAAGTTAATCGAGAAATACTTAAAACGAGTAATAACCGAGCTCGCTACGGGTCATTCATGAATAACTTCATTCCTAAAAACTTGAAATTTTTAAAACAAACTGTTTTTGACCAAATTATAAATAGTTTTCTGCAAACAAAGAGGCCTCTTCCGCCAAATTGTTGGTCAAAATGGCCCAAAAAAGGTTACAAATATATAATCGCAGTGATACTACTGCCAATATCCATTTCCCTCTATCCTCTAACGGAAGGTACACAATTACATAGAACGGAGTCATTCAATCGGATTGAGCCAAAATATTGGAAATGCCATCTAAAAATTGAGATATAAATTAGACGCCAAAAGTCTTCGATCACGCCATATTTGGCGAAAAATCGCCAAACCTGACAATCCTGCGTCGCACTCCGCTAAAACTCCCTCAGTAAAAAGCAAAAAACAAGAGAAAAAAGACAAAATTCTTACTTTTGGAGGTACAGCATTAAAAGGAAAACCTACTCATAGAGGTAAACGACTAAAACTCCCCACTAATAGGAGTAAATTCTAAAAAAATCAAGTCCTACTTAAAGAGGTTCACACTCCTGCTTAGAGATTTTTTTGTACAAAGTGTACAGGGACCGTAAAAACTGTCCCACTTATAAAAGATTCCTAGGTTCCACTTGTCCAGGTTCGACTTTGAAGATTGTTCTACGCACAGTTCGAAGACTATACGCAAAGGGTTTTTCTTAGTAATACAAATGAGCCACCCGTTTAAGCCATTTGATTTGTTGCCAAATTAATCGTTGCCAAAGACTGCTAAAGGACAACCTTGACGGGTTTGAAACAGCTTTGCAGTCTGCCAGACAATCAAGCCAATACATTTCAGCAATTTTTTACGTTGAAAGAAACAACAAAAAGGTCTCGAACCAGAATAAAAACTGTTGAAGTATTTGTTTTTATAGCGGTAACTGTGTGACGGGGTGACAGCCCATGGTCGAAGAATTGCTCTCCAGGTCAATCCGGTCCAGAGAACCAGCTGTCGTGAGATTGAAGACTGTATTTGTCACAACGGATTACATCTATATTTAGTAAGATTTTGCCTAACTTATGTAGATGCCTTTTAAAACTCCAAAAATCTTGCAAAGTATTGGTACAATATTTAGTTTAGCAGACTTTAAAGTTTAAACCACAACTCATACCTAAGGGTAAAAGCTCATAAGAAAGTTTCCCTTTTTCCATGTCATGTGACACAATGCCAGCACTATAAATTATTTTATGCGGACTTTTTTTACTTTAGCCTATTTTTCACGTCCATAATTGAATAGGGGCAACAAAAATTTATATTGAGATATGGAAATCGTTAATGCTTTCTGTGGGTTGCATGCAACATGCGTTCTTAAGATGCATGAATGCGTATTATTTCTTTACTGCGCTTATTTCAATTTTTTTTTCTTTAATCATTTCGCTGGCATTTTTAACGACGACTTATTGTGGTCTGGCGGCTCTGGGGGTTGCTGTTGTTTATGCCATTGTTAATTTTTTATTATTGTATTTGTTTTAAACACATAGGCGGTATGTACGAATTACACACTTTCCTTCGTTTCATTTGCGGATTTCCCTTTTCGCTTTATTATTTTAAAACGAGGAAAATCCATTAAATCGTAATAAAATCGGTGACATTATCGTCGTTTTTTCGTTGCTTACAAAAAATATTCTTTTCTTTGGCACGCTCGCATCGTGTTGAGGCTTGTAGCATTGCGCTAACGAGTAGTTGGCTTAAATGTTTACGTCAAGATTACGGTTGCACTACAAGCGCCAGTGCGCCACTTTGTGTTAAGTCAAAGAAATTTCGGTTCGCACTGTTGCACATGCTTGAAAAACAAACCATCTCGCCGTACGTTTGTACATATTTTCAATATGCACACACTACATGCAAGGCAAGCCATGGCATTGGCCAATATAGCTAATTTTATAAATTCGACATAAATTTGGACTGTGGTGTGGCATTTAACGATTGATCTAATTTCGCGTATAGGACAGACACATTTTTCCAATTTTTTCATCATCCATCCAGGTGTGAAAAGCCAATGACATTTGTGTGCAAAATAATACGCAAACAATGCCTGTCAAACGCAAAGAATATTTATGGTGCAATTAAAATATGAAATATGTTGTCTCTTGACATCTAGTAAATAAAAAAGCGAAAACATCGCTTGTCACCCACAATATAACTCTATTTGTGGAACAATTGATCAGGTTCACAAATTTGTCGCGATCGTTCGTTGACAGTTGAATCCTATGCCCTCAAACAAAGGGAAAAAATAAACATTTAAATAAGAAATTGCCTTTGTTTATTGATTATAGCAAAATATACTTATACTAAAATGTTTTTAAAAGCGTCCAGTCGATGAGTTATGTTGCAGGGACCGAACAAATTCGCATGTGGCATACCAAAAAATTCTTCGTTTTAAGAAAGAAAACGTAAAAATGAACCAAGCAATGGGTTTTAAATCATGCACACAGAGAACAGATTCGTTGTCACAACCGATTTTTTGCGAACCGAATGATTAAGGTTTCATGCAACTCGAGTATTCCATCGGTACAACCGAATGTTAGTTGGTGCTCTGTAATTGTCACTAAAACTCCTCAAACCACCCACACCTATTCAAGGAAAGATATTAAATTATTTTCAGAGGAAAAAACTGTTTGCTTACAAAATTAAAGTTCTTGAGGTACTCATAGGGAAGATCCAGGCGAGGAAAAAGTGGAAAAGATACGAGTTATCAATGATTTTTAATGGGAAAAAAATTGTTTAATCTATTTGCGGTTTAAATTCAGTACGAGGGTTGATATAAATATTTCTTGCCTAGGCAACACTAAGTGATGCCTGGCGCCATCTAACATTTCCATTGGAAAGTTTGAAATTTTTTAGCATAAACGTACTCAGAACGTTTTGACGTACGACCATCATTTGTGTTGTTTGAAACTTCCATTGGAATCTTGCACATTTTTAGCAAAACTTCACTCAGATCGTTTTGTCATTTGAGGGCGAATTGTTCTGTTGAAAAATTTATCTCAATCAAAATATGGAATTATCCCGTGAACATATACGTGCAATGATTTTTTACGATTTTCGGCGTGGGTTATCGAGACAAGAGTTTGTTAATCAACTTGTTGACTTTTGGCGATGAAGCACCATCAAAAACGACTGTTAATCGCTGGTACCAAGAGTTCAGTCTCGGACGCCGTTCGCTCCTAGATGAATTTCGTGAATGACGTCCAACTTCGGTCACTTTGCCAGAAACCATCAATGCTGTGCGTGAACTGATTAAGCAAGAACGGCATTTGACATACCGTGAAATTGAGGCATCCTTGGGGATTAGTATGACAAGCATCAATAAGATATTGCATGTTCATTTTGCCGTCAAAAAAATTTGTTCTCGTTGGATCCCACATAATTTGACGAATGCTCAAAAAAAGGCTCGTATGGATTGGTGCAAAGAGATGTTGAAAAAGTATAACTGCGGTGGTAGCTCAAAGGCAGTGTACGAGTATAACATTGTCACAGGTGACGAATCATGGATCTATGTATATGAACCCGAAACAAAACAGCAATCGACCGTATAGGACTTTCAAGACGAGCCAAATCCAACAACTTTTGTTTGTGGAAGAAGTTCATCGAAGCAAATGATTGCGGTTTTTCGGTATAACCGGCCATGTTGCCACAGTGCCTTTAGTGGAACGTAGGACGGACAATTATGTGTGGTATACAACTACTGTTTGAAAACAGTGTACGAAGAAATGAGGAAAGATAATAAGAGAAGACGGATCAGTTTGCATCACGACAATGCGAGCTCTCACACATCAGCTGAAACGATGAGTTATTTGACCACTCAAGATGTCGAATTGATGGGCCATTCACCGTACAGCCCTGGCTTGGCACCCAATGACTTCTTTTTATTGCCTATCATCTAAAAAAAAACGGTTTTCATCGCCCGAAGCAGCTGTTGAAACGTTCAAAAACCATGTTTTGAGGAGTCTCAATCGGAGTGCTTCGAAAATTGGTTTGTGCGCATGCAAAAGTGTATTGATCTTAAAGGAGAATATTTTGAAAAACAATAAAACCATTTCCAATGATAAATTATTGTGTTTTTATTGCCGGACTCGAAATATAAATAGCAACCCACGTAATATAGGCTTATGGTGTCCAATTTGTTTATTGACCGTTTGCCACGTGCCAAGGGCCATTCCCCCGATAAGATCTAATTTAAATGGTTTTGGTTATTGATCTGTCATTGCGTTCTATGAGACATTTGCAAAGAAACGGATTTAAAATTGGCTTCTAGAAATCTGTAGGATTTGAAATCGGGAAGGGCCATTTTGGCGGATATAGCCATGTTCAAAAGCCCAAACCTGCATAATGTCCAAAAATTCTTTGAGATTTATTCATACGTGCGTGATTACAACGTTAAGGTGTGACAAACATCAGAACTAAGTAACAATGTCCTTAACATAGTGTGGTGCAGGCAGAAGGTAGTAGTTATACCTCTTATTTATTTTTTGGAATTTCCAATAAAAAAGTTGCTTCACATGTTTGCTTGCATGTCCTGGGCATTGAGGTATGGTCACCCCTTTACTGGCACCACAAATCGGCCTAACAAATATTGACAAATGGGTATTCCAAAGTAGTGCAAATAAAGAATCAGATCCCCCGACAGCCGGTTCTATGCACCGGATCGACCCGAAGTAGAAATTCTTCGGCCAAGGGCTGTCACCCCGGCACTACGTGCCGCTACAACAACAATAAGAATCAGATGACTCTCCACACCATTTTACGAAAAAAAAAATTTTAGAAAAGAGGAATTTAAGAAAACCATTTATCGGACTCGGTTGTTACTCGCATATATAAAATCGGTTTTTAAAAATGTTTACTACTTTTACTCCAAAAAGCTTTTACGTACTCTGAAAACTGGTAAAAGTTGCAAGACAATTTAAGAGGGAAGAGAAAAATATGTCGTTGTCTTTTTACTCGAACAATTTTGCTAATTAAAAATAGTAAAATAGAAAAAGTTAAAAAAAATAAAGTAGTTTCATTTTAATCTAGAATGGATTATTAATTTTACATTTGATTTCTAAAAATTTAGGATTTTTGAATTTTAAAATAATTTTTATTTATGACTTCTTGACGCCTATTGCTTCAACCAATTTTACTTGAAGTTTCCGTACTTTTTTTACTGCGATTACAAATTGGATATCGCTCGTACCATGGCAGACAGTCACAACTCAATATCCGCCTGTCTTTCCCATAATCATACAAAATTACATTTATTCGTTAAGCACGACACATAATCTAAAACTCTAAAGTCTAATTTCTCAAAAAGAAGTATTTGCAGTTGTGATAATCTTACAATAAACGAGCAATATGCAGTATACATGCAGTAGAGCCTCTCGTTCATTTCTTTATGGGAAAAATGAAGTATTTAATAACAATTTGTGTATATGAACTGTACTGACTACCGGTCAATTACATATAAACCCACATCATCTGTCTGTATGTGTGTATGTGAACAAAAGTTTCGAATGTGAGAGGAGCAACCGAAGGATATATATTTAAGCTCATTTTAAATATTGGCAAAATAAAATTAAAAACACTTTTATGGGGATTTTATAATAAATAAGGATATGGTGGTGTTAAATAAATAAGACATAATATGACAATGATATGGGAAATGTTATTTTTAAATACAAGGATAAATGCTGCTGCTGCAGACATTCGCCAAACGCACCAACACACATGCAGTACAAGGCAGCGTATGGATTGCTTGTCAATCAGGCAATATGTCGCATGTGCTTACCTTAGTACTGGCATAGTTGTACATATAAGAGCGAAAAAGAGAAATAGAGTGCGTGTAAGGACATTCACACCAATACAGACACAAACACACACTGCCATACATTTGTGAACGTCCATGGCCATAATTGCATAGCCAAAGTGTCTTGCCAATGATAATGTTGCCAATAATGATGACGATCATGATGGGTCTCTTTCCAGTAGTTGCTGCCGTCAATTGCTTTAAGGCTTATAAAATCCAGTCACATTTATGTCAATTACGTACATATTGTATACAAATCTTTATGTGTATGCGTGCGTACGCTTGGATGCATGTATAGGCGGCAGCAATCTCGGTCTACAGACCTGTGCAATCTGCATGTGAGTGAATCGAGTATTTTTGGTTTGCCTGCAAACAAATATTTAAATTCTCGTCCATTCATTTGCACATGCAATTTCACCAAACCCTGGTACGGAACATTACGTTGAACATCACCTTTTTAATTTGAATGGATTCATCCAATCTGCTTGACATTGTGTCTGTGGATATGTACAGAGGCAGACGGACCGACAGACAGCCATACATACATTATTTTCTCATATTTGTATGCACACGGACAAGAAACGTACTCAGCCATCCTCAAGTGAAAACTGATGATTCCTTCGCTGAGTCCCGACGTGTACACACACTTACAGGGATGCCGATTGAGGTTAATGTCAAATATTGATGACATTTGGATTTCCAATTTCCCAAAGTCTATTATGATTATTGGTATGACCAAAGGAGCTGTCCAGTGTTAAAAGCATGACCGAATGTAGCCACACTGGATTAATAAATTGATCTAGGGTTAACATATTCTATGGTGTTCCTTACATTTCGCATGATTATGAGCGGAGATTTTGACTATTTATGTCTATTTTTTCTGTTGCTCTTACCTCACCACCAAAAAGGTCTATCAGTGCCTCTTATACTTCAACCAAAAAAAATATATGCATACGTTTATCAGCAAAAATGGTTTTATTGTATTTCAAAGTATTCTTTGCAAGCGCTCAAACCAATTGTCGAAGCACTTTTTCCACTCCGATTGAGACACCTCCAAAACATGGATTTTGGACGCTTCAACAGCATCTTCTGACGACGAAAATCGTTGACCAAGCATTTTTTTCTTGATGTGCGGGAATAAAAAGAAGTCATTGGGTGCCAAGTCAGGGCTGTACGGCGTCAATTCGACGTTTTGGCCGGTCAAAAAAGCTCTGGTTTGAGTCGATGTGTGAGAGCTCGCATTGTCATGGTGCACAATAATTCGTCCTCTTTTGTTCGTTTTTCGAATTTCTTCGAAGACATCAGGTAAACAAATTGTGGTGTACCACTCAGAATTCACCGTCCTACGTTGCTCCAGCGGAACAGTCGCCACATGGTCAGTTTTGCCGAAGAAACAGGCGATCATTTGTGTGCTTCTTCCACAAACAACTTTCGTTGGATTTGGCTCGTCTTCCAAGACCCACACGGTCGATTGCTGTTTGCTTTCGGGCTATTACGCATAGATCCATGATACGTCACCTGTGACGATCTTATAAACGTCTTTTGACGCGAGCCTATTTTTGGTCGATTGTCAAATTGTGCGGGATCCAACGAGAACATACCGTTTTTACGGACAGGTGTTTATGCAATATCGAATGTATGCTGGTGAAAGAAATGCCCAAGGATACCACTATCTCACGATATGTCACATGACGATCTTGCATAATCAGTTCACGCACGGCAACAATGTTCTCTGGCACAACAGCCGTTTTTGGACGACCTCCACGAACTTCGTCTTTGAGCGAGCGTCGGCCACGATTGACTTCATTAAACCAGTTTTTCACAGTGCTATAGGATGGTGCTTTATCGCCATACAAAGCTTTATGTGATATTCGACGCTGAAAGTTGTAAAACATAATCGCACGAAAATGTTCACGAGTTAATTCCATTTTTTTGCCATTGATTTTTTAAGTCACTATAAACAACACAAATGATGGTCGTACGTCAAAACGTTCTGAGTAAGTTTATGATAAAAATGTCAAACTATCCAAAGGAAATGTCAGATGGCGCCAGCCAACACTTAGTGTTGTCTAGCCCAGAAAGACGCTAAGACAATGTTTTTATGGACATTGTGGGTGGCATTTTTGAAATTGTGTCTTTATGACACTCTTCTTGGTGTCATTATTTCAACGACAATTATGTCCCTGGACCACAGTACGACATTCCAGGCAGTTGCCCAGGGCGGTGTGATACCTCCGAAACTTTTTATTCTTTACCTCTCTAAAATAAATGTTAAAAGTGTGTCGTACTCTAAAGACGGCACAATTCTGGCGTAAGGACATAGGCTATAAATGACATAGGCTATAAATGACATAGGCTATAAATTTACTTCTGGGAATATGAAAATACCCGTTTTCAAATCATCAGTCACTCTATTCACTGCATGTATCGCATGGTAAATTTTTTCCTTAATGTGATTGCCGATGAAGTCAACATTGGATAACCCTCTGCCGAAACTCTACACATGCTAAAGCTATCAGCGATACGTCAAAAAGTAGGAACAGCTTCAAGTCAATCGCCGGCGCAATACTCGTATAAGGAGCTGGCAAAGAAATTTTGTTGACCTTTGCGGTGTGAAAATTCAATCCTGCAAGAACGACGTCCTGAGAACCATTTATATAAAGAAACGAAGGTCCTTATGTATAGCCTCTTTAGAAGTCATACATATATTGAATACGATCATGCTCATATTGTCAACCGTATTGAATTTAACCCAAATAAGTTATGTTTTGATGTAGCTCCCATAAAAGATATCTCCCGAAACTGACCCCCTTTGCTCTTATACCCCAATATGCGGTCCGATTCTGATCAAATCCAGAATATCCACTGGAAAATTGAATTTGTTTTGTGCTTTATGCTACAACGCTAAAAAAAACGTCACGGAAGCCATCCCAAGTATTTCAGTATCGCCATCCCTGCAACATGCATATGGATTGTTTATTTGTTTGTGTATGTTGACTGTGCGAGCAGCCGTCTGCATTTTTGTTTGTGGATCTAAGGATTTATATCCGGATAACGTCATGTATCTCTTAGGTCTTCTGATAATCTTCATGCATTTCGTATAATGTGAATGACTACGTTCCGAAACGGATTTCCTTAAACAATTGGTATATGTAGCATGCCACAGTTGTAAACAATTAGCATTACACAATATGCCGCTAGAGCACTGCATATTGACATCACCCTTTAAAGAATGTTGAAATTAAAACGAAATCTAGTGAACCATAACCATGGTGGACCTTTCGCCAGGGGTCACATAAATATGTATGTTACATATAAAAAACGCTCCGGCGTTCGTCACTTCTTGTGTTTTATACCGACCGCAGTCTGATCATAGTTTGTTGTGTCCACTCACGTGTAATTATTGTTGAAATCCGATTTACTGCAGTGGTTCTTATACGGACGACTATACTTTTGCACTGCTTATGCGGCGAGTTAAGCTGGTGTTTTTTTTTTGATTCTCTCACACAGAAACATGTGAAAAGGATTTAAGGTGACGTCAGTATGAGTGTTTAGCGGCAATTAATTTCATGGCAAACTTCTGAACTTGAGGACATAATTATAGACCAACTTAAAAAATACAAATCGAAAAATTTGTTAAGCTATAATAACGTGGAGATTACAAAGAAAAAGTCATGGAACTCCTTAGGGAAGTTGGTTTCATCTGTATGCAACAGACAGATAAATAGGTAGGCTAACGTGGGCGTCCCTGCTGCAAAAGAAAGTTCTAGGCAAGGTCTACGCTGGGAGCTCCAAGACATGCTTGCAACATTTTACTCTCATTTCAAATTAACACAAGGTGAGATTGCTGAGCAAGACCTTCGACGATTCCTTTTACTGGTATACCTTTAGGGAGGCCTGCAAAAAATGCGGCCAGGATGAACCTTCTATGCCCTGCACAGTGTCCACGTTCTATGTGTCCATCACGATCTCAGTGAAATATTTAAAATAAATTTTTAATGGGTGATCCAAGTAGAGATACTTTTTTCAATTGCCTTTTTTGACAGATCACGTGTGAGTCGTATATACCGTCATGTTATTTTTGTTTAGTATTGTTTGGCATTTAATCATGGAAAGACTTAAGCCTAAACTACGTTTACAACTTGTTCAACTTTATTACGAAAATTCACGTTCTGTGAGGAATGTGTTTCTTGCACTTCGTTCAACTTATGGTCAACATAATCGGCTTACTGAGCGTACTATTCGCAACACCATCACCCATCTGAGACCCAGCATTCATAATTGAATAATATTCGACCGAATAGACCACGTCCAGCACGCAGTGAAGAAAATGTAGCGGCCGTAGCTGAGAGTGTACACCAAGACCGTGTAAAGTCGGTTCGGCGCCGTTCGCAGCAACTCGGACTGACGTATGGAACGACTTGGCGCATTTTACGTCGAGATCTTAAATTGAAAGCGTAAAAAATACAGCTTATGCATAATTGAATAATATTCGACCGAATAGACCACGTCCAGCACGCAGTGAAGAAAATGTAGCGGCCGTAGCTGAGAGTATACACCAAGACCGTGTAAAGTCGGTTCGGCGCCGTTCGCAGCAACTCGGACTGACGTATGGAACGACTTGGCGCATTTTACGTCGAGATCTTAAATTGAAAGCGTAAAAAATACAGCTTATGCAAGAACTGGATCCACCCGACGTTCCCGAGCGACATCGCATCGCTCTATGGACTCTTGAAAAGTTCCAAGAAAATCCGACGAGCCAAATTTTGTTCAGTGATGAGGCCCATTTCTGGCTCAATGGGTATGTAAACAAGAAAAATTGCCGCATTTGGGACGAAGAGCAACCAGAAGAGGTTCAAGAAATGCCACTTCATCCAGAAAAAACAACGGTTTTGTGGGGTTTGTGGGCCGGTGGAATCATCAGTCCATATTTCTTCAAAATGACGCCGGTGAGAACGTAACCGTCAATGGCGGCCGTTATCGAAATTGAAGCTCGTGATCTCGGCGACATTTGGTTTCAACAAAACGGCGCCACTTCCCAATCAATGCATTTATTGAGAAAACACTTCGTTGAGCAGATAATTTCACGTTTTAGGCCGGTCGATTGGCCACCAAGATCGTGTGATATCACATCGTTAGACTTTGTCCTGTGGGGATATGTAAAGTCTAGAGTTTATGCGGACAACCCCGCTTCGATTCAGGCCTTGGAGCAAAACATCACGCGCCAGTTACCAGTAGAAACGCTCGATTGGCCACCAAGATCGTGTGATATCACATCGTTAGACTTTGTCCTTTGGGGATATGTAAAATCTAGAGTTTATGCGGACAACCCCGCTTCGATTCAGGCCTTGGAGCAAAACATCACGCGCCAGTTACCAGTAGAAACGCTCGAACGAGTCATCTAAAATTGGACTCAAAGGATGGACCATCTGAGACGTAGCCGCGGCCAACATTTGCTAGACATAATCTTCAAAAAATGTTTTTTCTTTAAAAAAAAAAAAGTAGGGAACCTCGAAATGGGTCACGCGTTACAATTCACTCTTACCACCTCTACAGAGACTCCACATTGAGAGCTATCAATAGATTTCTTTTGAAACCCTTGTGTGTTGTGTATGTTTCGTGGGCAATTGTGTAAAGAAAACTTAAAAAGTGAGATTAACAACAGTAGTTCTCATTTGTTTGGTGAGAGTCTTGCCTTAAAGACTTCGGTTTTTTTTTCAACAATTGCTGCAAAGCTTTATGATGAAGGTCGTCACGGACCCGAAATCGCGACAAAAACAGTGTGCAGCTACGAAAATCAATGTCACTTTGTCATTTTGTTAAAAACTTGTCTTCTTAAATATATTTAAATATAGATTATTTTCAATATAATATACTTTAATTTGTCATAACATGCTGTATACAAGGGCTAGAGGACATTTTGAAAATTTTTGATTTTTAAATGCTTTTTCTTTTTTTTTTGAATTTGTCTTTTGTTTTTTTATGCTTTTTAAAACTTTCCATTTTAAACAAAATCTTAATGTTATATTCTTTCACGAAACAGTTTTGCAGTAACTAGGGTTTTCTATCCCTGAAAAAACAATAATTATGAAGGTCTTACAGGAAGTGAGTGATATCATTGCGCAACATTTAAAACAAAGAAAAGTAAACACTATTTTACAATAGCCGCTTTCTTGTTGTCCCTATATACGTTTACATATGTTGCAAAAAGGACAAGTTGGCAGTAAGAAAAATAAACTTTGTATTATTGGTAAAAAAAAATTCATAAACTTTCTGCGAAGCTATGATTATTTCATGTGTTACATTTGCCATCAAACAACATCGATGTCTGTGGCCTAGTGAGTAAAACACTTGCTTAGAAAGTTCGAAGTTTAAATCTCAGAAGGAACGCAGAATAATTTTTTTTAAAGTTGAGCATCAGTTATGAACAAATTGTTTTTACAACGTCGAAAAAGAAAATATAATAAAAAAATAACATTTCTCGCAACCTCACAACTTCGAAGCGACTGGGTTACGGGCATGAGTTTTCTTTCGTTGGCAAATTTTGAATTTGAAATTTAATGTTAATGTACAATTTGAATTTCAGTCATAAAATATTTAAAATTTGGTAACATTTTGATATACGTTAACTTGAACGACAAAAAAATTTGGTGTTTACGTCCGATTTAAGAATTTTGAGTTAGAGTTCCCTTAATATTTTTTTATAACAACTTGTCAATGTAAAATGGAAATGTAGCAAAATGTTCTCCTTTTATAGAATATTTCCTATCGGCAACAAGTTAAAAGTGCGTCATTACATTTGTCATAACAATAAATATCACCCATCACACTTTCATTATCATAAACAAATACTCGTACATGTACATTAATGTCAATACGAGTAGACATACACATGTACAAACAACCGCAATTAAATGTCACTTTACATTAGAACTCTTTCACCACACTGTGATTATGCGTCACTGTAATTGGTAGCTGGCCGATGAATAAGCTAAAGTATAACTACTCGTACATGGATTTAAACTTACCTCAACTCTCCAGATTTCCAGACCAGGAACACGGCCGGCATTGGCGAAAGCGGGTGACATGACTCTTCGGCCGGGAGATTTACTTCCGAGTTGAATTTGATTTGTTTGAACTGGATAGTTTGGGCGATTCGGTATAGTACCGGCTGAACACAGTGTTGCCAGCAGTAAAGACACGAAACAGCTGTTGTTTTCAACACCGGATGGGAAAGCACACACAAGTTAAATGTACATATGTATGAGTCATTCAATGTCAGTGTCAAGGATGTTGGGTAGATTTTCAGAAATAAAATAGAAAAAACACAAGTTATTAAGCGATTTCAAAATATATATTAAAATATCTTATACATAGAAATAGAAAACAAACTCAATGTTAAGTTTAAACGTTTACGGTGTTTACTCGATTTTGTTTTTTTCGTCTATACTCGTAGCTTTTATATTCACTTCTAGTGCTGTGAATGTCACGTTACAACTGATGTTTATATTGATTTTTTGATAGCGTAGCATACGCAATATCGTGAACTCAGTTTTATAATCGTCCATACTTTATAGTATTCATACATACGGGGGTGGTTGAGCGAAAATGCTTATCGTGCAAGTGCTGAGGCAATTAAGGTTGGTTCTCTAACGAATGCTTCGATTGCGCTAACAATTATCTTCTGTGTTTTAACGAATTGTTGAGAATATATAAAATGGGGGATATGGTTACATTCTCTACATTTTCAAGCAATATATTTGATTGTATTCCAATAATATAATCGCATTATTGACGGTCGCTACTACAATAAACTCAAAGCAATCTTCTTATGGTATGTCCAACCGAATTTCATTTAAGATTATAAACAAACGGCGATTGCATTAGAAATTTTAAAAGCTAACAATTATCTATCTTAAAAAAAATTGTTGAAGGAGGAAATTCATTTTCTAATTTTTCAACTATATATAGGGTAATCCATCTAGAGGTATTTTTTCCAAACAACAAAAAAAACCTAAAATTCAAATCAAGTGTGGAATCTTTTTATTCATTCGAAGGAAATTGTATGCCATTTACTTTTGAATATTATTGCCTTCAAATGTTGGCCGCAACTACGCCTCAGGGTGGATGACTCATTGGAGCATTTCAACCGGTATGGCGTGAATGACACGCGCAATGTTGGCTTCCAAGGCCTGACCTAATGGAACCTCTTGAACCTTTTCTGCTTCCTCTTCAGCCCAAATGCGGCCATTTTGTTTATTGAAGTTGCCGTTGCGCCAGAAATGGGCCGCATCACTGAACACAATTTTAACCGAAAACAGCGGATCTTCTGTTTTTCGCTGAACGCTCATTTCCATATTACAGTTGCCAACATTTGAAGGAAATTTTATTCAAAAAATAAATGCCATAAAATGTCTTTTCGTATGAACAATAAAGATTCCACACTTGATTTGATTTTCAGTATTTTTTTATTTTAGAAAAATACCTCTAGATGGGTATTTTTACCTCTACCGAATAATTGGTTGTCTTTACGATAATAAATTCCTAATAATTAACTTAACATTTAGAGTTTTCCAACGCAATTGTTGTAGATTGGGCCGATTTCTCAGGATGAGGCGTTTAGTGTGCTCGACTTTTATATAGGTATAAATCCGAGAAATATCTAAATTTGTCCACATCGTATAAGCCAATTACTTTACATTGCTAGTAAGAAATTTATCTCCCGCTCTCAAAAATTATTTAGACGTTTTAAACCAACATTAAACAGTAGGTCCTGGTACAATATTTTTTAATTACGGTGTAAAAAATTGCGTAGAGTACCGTAATAATAATCCCCTATGCTCATGAAATTTATACCGGGCCCGCAAGTTTGTTGCTTAGGGTCTGTTTTGAGGAAATTTTAAGGTGTGTACTATAGGTCGAAATATAAAACGAATTTGCTAGGCATCGCTTAATTTTGTGGTCGTATATCAATCCTGTGGTCGTATATCAATCCTCGGACCAACGTGAACCTATCAAAACTGGAAGTATCGAATTATATTTAACAAGTGGACAATTTGTAACTTCAGCTGTGATCCAGTTTTTATAGTCTTCATCATGGATTGTGTCCCAGCAAGTCATTGGCAGTATAAGTGGAAACGGTTGTTAGTGGTGGGTGAATGTTTGACAGGGCCAAACATATATTGTGGCCTAAGGATCATTGGCCAATAGGTTAAGGCCTCCAATTCACAACATGATTCTCGCTGATCGCCCAATAAAAGTTCGCAAAGTAGCAAAGACCGTGCGGAACGAAATGAACATTTTACGAGACGAGCTAGGCATGAGAAAGTTGTCGGATATCGCGATTTCTTACAGTGAACAACAAGCGGATACAGCTAGCTGTCAATGTCTCAGCTGAATCAGCTTCGAAGAAGGAAAAGACGGTTTCATCGGCCGGAAAGTTCATGGTCACAATCTTTTTGGAATACCAAGGGAATAATCTTTGATTGACTTTTTGAAGTAATAATAATTGACTTTTTTAAGAAAGGAAATACGATTACGGTGCACTACAACAGAAGAAAACTGGACCGGATAGATACAAAAATGGACGGAGACACGCCCTCATTTGTCTAAGAAAAAGTGCTGGTTTACGACGATTAAGCACCAGCACATTCATCCAGAATTGTCGCGGACAAATTGCATGAACTGCAACACAAGTTGCTGCCGCACATAACATATTTGGCCGACTTGGCGGCAACCATTTAACTCGAACAATAGTGCTATTACTAGGATAGAAGCATATTTTAAAAGTTTGACAAATTGTTTTTTGGCTGTTTTAAAGAAATTACGGAAATGTTGGGAAAAGTGTATTATACTAAGGGAAGACTACGTTGAAAACACGAAATGCTTATTTGGAATTCTGAGATAGTTTCAGTGTTTCTGTAACCATTATGTAAGGTTTTTGGCCCATAGGGTACAATAACTAGTTCAATTTTTGAAACGTTTATTGCGCCAATGTCTTCGACTTTCAAGCAAGGTAACTATTTAAGTTAAATAGTGGATTTTTAAGTGTGAATACAATTTGGTCATAAGTTTTTTTATCCCTTTAAGGGGAATTTTTTTTCTTTTCAGAAAGAACAATATCTACCCTTGCCAAATATAAGTATCTTATAAATACCCCTCGTAAGAAAATACTATAGTCGAATGTGATGAATTTTGAGATACTCAGCATAGCACCATCTCTGGTATATTGTGTTTCACAGCAGAACGTTCGAAAAGTACTTACAAGTGAGCATATAAAATATGGATGGCTTCGTCCTGATCTTAAATTAGTTTATACTTGAAAATCGTTACTGCAACTTAACTTATGCTTAAGAGAATTATTACACAGGTAGGCGGACAGACAGATGGATTTTAGAAAATTATGACAACAAACAATTGATGAGTTTATTATTATTGAGCCCCTCTTTTTGATTTTACAACTGAACGTCAATAATTGTTGATAAATGCAATGCCGTCAAATGATGACTTTGTTTGACAGCCGAAGAAATTAAAAAAAATACTCTTTATTCCATTATGTTGTAAGAATTTGTTAAAAATTTGTTGTTTTTAAATTTTTTGCAAGAGAAAAGCGAAAGAAACCTGGTCAACTTCATTAGTTTATGGCCAACTTAAGTAGTTTTAACGACTGCGGCTTAAGGGCTTGCAGAAGTCTAATGTCGTCGTACAAGCTTAATTTAAAAATAACCAACAAAACCGTCAGAAATGTTCTAAAAAAGCGTAATACCGTTTTGAAAGATTTGGGCGATGGCGTCTTTAGTATCACAGAAGTCAATGTAGTTTACATTTTCCATGAACATTTCTGAATAAAAAAAGCTAGCAGCAAATTAATTGCCGCATTTATTGAAACCCCATTAAAAACAATAAAACTGTTCGAAAAAACCGAAGAAGTTTATTGTTTTGTTTAAAAGGCAATATTCCCCGAGGATGATCGTCATCAGGCGATCAAAATATTGGAAATAAATAAAATAAAACAAATGACATAATAACACCAACAATTATTTCTTGAATTTGTTAATGACCTCGAGCCAGACAATTAAGATCCAAAAATATGTTTTTAATATAGGTCAACAATGCATAACCAACAACAAACTGTGAGGTTATTTAAAAAAATCGTTGAAGATAATCTAATGAAGGTTTCTATAGTCTACATATTGTCGGCAAACGCTGCTAAAAAAGTCTCATGTCCTTTTTCGTTTTTTAACTGAAATCTAAACCAGATAAAAGTGTTTTAAAAAATGTATATGTATTTTCTAAACTCAACATTTACAATAAAGTTTTTGGTACGTCCATTTGGTACATATGACACGGGTGGTGCAGGCTATGGCCAGTCTTGACCTGTACTTTTTTTTAAAGGTTAATGATAAATATATGATTGCTGACATTTGACTCTACAAATTTGCATTCATTAATTCATTTATTTAATACCAATAATTAACAAAATGTCAAACGAAATACCAGAATCCATCAAATATTACACGCATCGTTGAATCTTTTGCAAATCATTCGTGTATGATGAGAATAGCCGACATTATTCACGTTACATTCACATGGACGTTAAAATTGGAAATTGTTGAATGTGAGGTTACCAGATGCGAGTTTCAAAAATAGCTACATATAAAGTAAAAACATTTTCTTGTGAAAATGTTCGTGTAAATGACACATCCTTATAGTGTGGCTACATTTTTGTTTGCAAATGCCATCCGGAGATGGAACTTTAATATTTTTTTTGCAATAAAGTCAAGTTCCGAATACGTAGCAGGTAGTTTGGTAGACCTATTAAAAATTATACTGATTAGACTCAAAAATATTTTCCACAGCGATTTAGAATGTCTGTCTATCTCTTTTGGTAATCACTTCTCAGGTTGCAAATAAGAACTTATATCGATAAAACTTTGCACGATCGCTTTGGAAATTAGTTGAAAATTGGAAATTAGTGGAAATTTTTCTGCAATATTCGACAGAAATGCAAACAATTATAGTAAACTTGGGCCCGTTTCATGGAAAATCGATAAAAACGAATACAAATGTGTATCAACACAGACGGCAACCACTTGACGATCAATCCCACAACAGCAGGTTCTATGTACCGGATTGACCAGAAGCAGCAATCTTCGGCCAAGGGCTGTCTCCCCGCACGCAGGGAAAAAATATGGTTATTATATGGTCACGGAAATCATAATATGTTTTCCACAATTAAAGTATGTTCGTCGCAACCATAGTATTGTTTTTTAAATTTAGTTTGGACAGTTTCCGCAGCATTAATATAGTTGAAACGTAACAATAGTATTATTGCCAAATTTGAAATGAAAATATGGTTGTAGCAACAATACAAATATGATTGGTGCGACAAAAGAATTGTTTTTTGGGTTTTATGTTAACAATAATATGATTACGGCAATCAAACTGTATGAGTGTAATTTTTCTTCATTTGAATATGCTTTTTAGAACAATCTTATTGTTACGGATTTTATTCAATAATAGTACTTTTTATATGGAAATTAATTTTTTTCAAACAAACTGATTTGGCTTTGTTGAACTGAAATATTTTTAATAAAAACGCTTACGTTTTTTTTAAACTGATTTTTTCTTCTGCTAATTATTTAGCTGTTATTTTGAATTTAATGTATTTTAATAAAATTTCATAATTCAAATAGGTAAATATATTGTTGACAACTGAACCCAATTCTTATAAATAATTTTGGGGTATAGATGTGTGTGGTCATAATATGGTTGTAGGGATCATAACGTGGTTGCGTATGAATCATACTATGGTTGTGAGTTTCATAATATCGTTGTGGAGATCATAGTATGGTTGAGTGTGAATCATACTATTGTTGTGAGGATCATAGTATGGTTATGTGTGAATCATACTATTGTTATGAGGATCATAGTATGGTTGTGTGGAGTATAGTATGGTTGTGTGGATTATAGTATGGTTGTTTTTGATTCATACTATTACTGTGAGAATCATAATAGTTTTGTGCCACAACCATATACCCAACAATAGTATATTGTTTTCCCAACCATACTTTGGGAATTTAGTCTTTTTCACTTAATAGTCGAAATTGTAAAGGCCCTAATAAAGATTTCCATCACTCAAAATCATTTTGATTTTTTAGTAAAAAGGTTGTTTAAAAACAAAGTTGGATGATCAGTTTTGCGTTACCTTGTATTTACTTTATAGGGCCTCCGATCAACATTTTAAGGTGTTTCAAACGGAATGACAATTTTAGTATACACTTTATCCTTTGGTGGATGCTAAAAACATACCTCGTTTCCAACAAATTGCGTGTTTAATTTGACAAGCTAAAGAAATTAACTTAGAACCTCGCTTAGACAATAATAACAAATTTTTACAAAAAATCCAAAAACGTTTTTATTTATTAATAACATTTTACTAGTCAAATACCATTTGTTTTGACAATCTTTAACTTAAAGGAAACAGTTATTCAACGAAAACATTAAGAAGATATGATTATGATAATTTTGTGAGAAACATTTTTCCTATAAATCTAAAATAATCAAACAGTTTTTGCCTCGTAAAGCTTGTCAGTTTTTTTTTTTTTTTTTGGAAACGGTTAAAAATTATCACCTGAGCTGAGTTTTAAGTGGATTGTTTCGGTTGTTAAAAAAACAATCCTATTATTTTCTCAAAATTTTGAAGTTAATAGACATTGGCAAATTTTTACATGAAAAGGTTTTCATGTAAAAAAGTGTCAAAATAAATATAAAATAAAATTCTTTAAAAAATATTTCGGATTTATAGCTGTAAGTCTGTGCACAGTATTTGATTTCACTGGGAAATAATATACAAGTCGAAGTTTTCCCATAAATAAATCTTGATAAAAACCGCTTTAATGAGTCATTTTTAGGCGATTAATGTTTTTCAAATATACGAACTTAGTACCAAACTTTATAGCGAAAATTTATTTACAATTTCGTACCACGAGCCAAAAAAGCCTAGGAGCCGTACAATGAGCCTTTAGTTTTATGGAAAGTTGCATTTTTTTCTGAACAAGCTTAAATCCCATTTGGCTACCCTGTATTTGGGTGTGTGTTTATGGTTGGAAGATTTTAATTATTTAATTAAGAGCACATTCATATCACACGTATGTATGAGTGTATATTTGTGTATTAACAACCAATTAAGTACTTTATCTTTAATTTTCGAAATCTTAATGAGTGTATTCGGAACCAAAATGAATTTGGAGAAAAGTATCGAAAACTTTGTCCATACACATTGTAAGCAAACAAAGTTCTGTTTCGTAAATATCCCCAAATACAATTCTAGAATTTCCCGTCTTATTATGAAAACTACATTCAGAGTAGAACTATGCACGTATGGATTAATTCTTTCGGAAGGAGGATAAACTCTAAGAATGAAGGGGAAAAAAGACCCGTCGATACGTATACAAAATGAAGCAGCTGATTTTGCTACACATAAGCATGTAAGGTAAAGCTCCCCTCCCTACAACGCGTACTCTTATACACTCTCGTGGCACTTAAAATCATGCAACACCTTTTGAATGTTTGTTTTAGTGAATATATTGCAGTTAATTAGTGTATCTAATGAGGGTTTCTGATACGCTACACCATGGCACAGCAGGAGTTGGACCAACAACACATGGCTACCCAGTGGCAAATGTATGTTTCATTGTCACTTATTGTATTTGGCATGGAGCCAAAGTACAATATATAGATTTCAGATGGGCACCAACAAAGGTGCAAGCCATAAGTTCTCACCCACATACAAATGTATAAAATATTTTATAATAACATTTGAGATGGGCTGACTTAACAGACGCACCACCGCCGGTGAAAAAAAAGTACTTTACGCCAAATTGTTCTGTTTCATATAGGGGGGAAATTTTTTTAGACAAATGTCAAAAAAATACGTTTTTCAGTTCATTAATATAATTAAGAGTGAAAATATTCCATTGTCACAATGACAACCGAATATTTCAAAAGTCGTTATATTGATTCATAGCCAGCGGTGTTTAATCAGCAGAGTTTTACCGACATTCATAAACATAGTCGATATTGCACTATACACTTCGCGCCACTTGAAGAGATCACTTGTAAAGCTTAATATTTCCCATTCTAGAGAGGTTAGAGATATATCCCCCTTTTCATAAAAGCCTACAATTATAAACATTTTAGTAACCATATTTTTCTCTGCGTGTAGGGTCAGAATATTTAATACGTATCAAAAAACTTCACTGATCTTGTTTTGCATTAATTAATTAAAAAATTGGGCTAAATTATTTAGTGTAAAGAAGCTACGGGATATTCTGATGGCATGAATAAGTTCAGGCAAAAATTGGTGACTCGAATCAATTTCAGGATAACCATCACCTTCTTTGTTGTTTTCGCCTGTTTAGAATGGGGCTCTGCTAAATATTTCTTTGCATGAAAGTGTGGAGATATCGATGTTGTATTCTTCAAGTGAGTAAAAGTGACCCTGTAAGCTTAATATATCGACATTCATCAATTACCATTCAAATTTTTGTCCAAAAATAACCAAGCTATAAATCAACCCCTCATAGATTGTTATACAAGAAAAGAAAATTGTACGGTCTCCCAAAGTCGGTCTTCCCTGTTTTAACTAGCAAATGTATGTAGTTTCATTAGGAAATGCTTTGAACAAATCGACCGACAATGTACATCTGTATGTACGAGTATGTAAGTATAAACTGATGATACGAACAAATCGAGTGGAATAATTTAGTTTTCTCTTGTAAAAGGTAAACGTTGAAAAAGATGGAGGGGGGGGGGTTTCTGAATTATTTGCAGAAACAAACTAAAACTAAACATTTTGTTTAACAAGTGAAGAAAATCACTGGAAGCTTTTACAAATGTGTTCATTAGAAATTGAAAAAAATAAAAATAAAAAACTTGTTATTAAGTTGTAAATTGATTAATTATGGAAAAGCCTGCTTAATTTCTATGCATAAATCTGTACAATCTAGTTGAAACCACAGGGTTGTGGTGTGTGTGGGTTGTAAAGAATAGATTTTTGCATTTAAACGATGATTCAAAGAAGATTAAATAATCTGATGCGATCTAAGCGAATTGGCTTATTTATGGATTGCGCTTTGTTAGATTTTCAGACGACGCCTTAGAATGCAGAGCATTTGGAAAAACCTAGACAGATCGTCACAAAAGAATGTATAAGTATTAACCCATGGTGGGTCTTGGTAAGAAAAACGTCCCGATTTTCCTGATATTTCCAACCATAATGACAGCCAGAGGCTGAAATTGTTGAAACTGTTTAATGTATAACTTATACGTTAACAACTCCTATTTAGAATTAAAGAGGAAATTTAATGAAGTCCCTATTAAGCACGATATGATCGGGAGGCTACTGTATGAAATCGGTTTCGTAATTTTCTGGAAACCGTTTACATGATTAAAAAATAAATTAATGACTTGTGGTCGCCGTAAATATTTTGTGGCCCGCAATTAGTGTACATGACTATCATCATGCAAGTCAAACCAGGTTTAAATCCGGTTAAGAAATGTCGGCGGTTAGTCTATACGCTAGGCAAAAGCTTGACTATGAAATGCATTAGCCATTTGGAGCTAGCATGAAACACTAGGTCTCAGTCATCGAGTACCTGAATTGAATCTGTGCACTAAGAAAAATACCCAAAGAAAATTAAGAGTGACGCTTAAGTTTTCGTACGAGTCTTGACAGAATGCAATGTAAAGTTAGACCAATTAATTGAAATTGGCAGGTGCAAATAATTCTGATGTTTATGTAAGGATATGAAAAGGCTGTGAAAAACCTATTGTGTAAAATCCTCTTAGCGTTTAAAACCTCCTGTCATAATTATCGAGGCTCTCAAAAAACTATTGTTCGAAAGAAAGGTACAGATCCTACAACAAAGTAGCAATTTAAAATATATGTCTTACTTTAAAACAATAAAATTTATAATCGAAAATGTTTTCCTAAATAACAAAGTAAACAGATTTTAAACCATGTATCAGTTTAATACCGCTTGCCACAAATTTGATTGAACAATAACCGATTGTCAGTGTTAGTCGTAGATAATGACTCCAATTATTTTATTCTATGAAAAAAACTCTTCAACAGAATTCCCGTCCTATTTGATGTTAAATATTAGATTGTATCTCTAAAGAGATAATTATTAAATAGAGCTAAAGTTTACTTTGCAAATATGGTTAAATCAGACTAGCTAAGATCAACAAACCCCAAAGGCAAAATAAAAGCAGCTCACTTAATAAATATGTTCTCACTTTCATTCGGTGATTCACTATTAGAGTGACCAGATATACTAAAATGTAGCTTTAAACTAGAATATACATATTTTTGGAGCAATCTCTATTTGTGGTCTTAGCTTTATGTGAAGTGCTTGTTCTTATATTTGTTCTACGTTCAGTAATTGAACTACGAACCATTTGAGTCGCTTCTTATATTTTTTCAGAAATAAATTTGTTCTGACGGAACCGTCAACATTATTTTTAGACTGCCATGTTTATTTGCATAAAAAGTCCATAAATATTGTTTATTATTTGTTTAAAAAACATACCAACAGTTCAAAATGTATGTAGAATTGTAATATATGGCCCATAAATCTTTGGCTATATCAAAAAAGAATATCTTGTATATATCACACCTCGTGGCAAATACTTTGGCTGCATTATTTGGTGGCAAATACTTTGGCTGCATTATTATTTGTCAGATCCAAAATAAAACACCTTATATATTACAAGATGGTCTGTGTAATTAAAAAGGCTCTCCAGGAAAAATTTTAAAATTGATCTTTAACAAGTTGGAACTGCATTTCACAAAATAGTGCCGCTGTTCCTAGAGGGATTTCAACTCTTAAAATCTGCGTATCTTTTCGCTAAGTTTGATGTTACCAACTTTTAGACGTAATGTCAAAAACAAAACATTACCCATTAAACGTAATACCGTTTTTGAAATATGCTGGTCGAATACAAATTAGTCGTAAAGTACGCTTGGGACACACTGTGAGATATGTAAGAGGCGTAATCGATAAACCCACATAATACGTTTATTATTTATACCCTTCACCAAAGTATGTTTACTAAATGCACAATTGAATTTGCAACACATCAAAATTTTGATCGGAGACTCTATAACCAATTGATATTTTCCAACGTTGTAAAATGCTACTTCGATTTAGATATGTCTGTTCGATAGCGTTTAAACGAATTAAGCTATGACCTGTCAATTTACAATGGTTCTTTAGGTATGTAAATGAGCCCAAGGAGAAAAACATTCCCTTTAAGTGACTTAAGGAACCTCGGAACAAAGTGCACAATTTTTTGAAGGTAATTGCTCAATGGTGGAGGGTATATATGTTTCGACTTGGCCAAACTTTTGCACGTTTTTAATTGCCTTTGTCTACTTTTTGAAGAACAATTAAAAAAACCCCATAGCATTGACGTGACAATTAAGCAAAATTTTAATTGACTTCATACACATATAAATGTATAGTATTTAAGGATTTCCTTCCTCCTCCATTATTCAAATTGGTGGCAATGGTTGTTCGGAAATTAATTTCTACCATAAGATTTTATCAAGTTTACATGAGTTTATCACACAACAGCCGCTTGACAGTAAAAATTGGCTGAATTTAATGAAGATATTAGACTTTTGACATTTTTTTACAATTGAAAAAGTCATGTGATTAATTTAATTGTCCAAACATTTTGTAAGAAATGTCGTTTATTCTGGGAACAAGTAAAAATGTCGTCAAGTTCGGCCAGACCGAACATTATATAGCCACTACCGTGAATTAAAGTGGTTCATTTACTGGGCCCCATAAGTCCAACCAAAATCTAAGCCAAATCTTGAAAATTAATAGTATCTTTGGATTCGTAGTAAAACCGGCTTTATTGGAATACCCATGTGCCCATATTTACAGGTGATTGAGTCAATGAGATTAAACCAACCTTATCTAAGCTAAAACTTCTAAATATATCCATTAATTGTATATGGATTCATTGTAGAACTGGCTTTATTTTGAATATCCATATGTGACAGCGCATAGAGAAAGGGACCTAAGGGTAAAAAAAATCTATTTTCACTTTTTTTTTGATGTGGACAACATCTGAGCATCGAATGAGACCGATCCCATGCCCCAAAAATGTTCCCTCCCAGAGATATGCGCGTTTTATGAAAATGATGGTACACCAAAGATACACGTATTTAAATCTTTAAAATGGCTCCCCTGAACAAAACTGGTTTTTACCCTTAGGTCCCTTTCTATTTTGCGCGTCACATATGCCTATATTGATTACTTATCGTTCTGACCACACGGTCAAATTATGACCTTAAGCCACCATCATGAGAAATTTCAAGAACGTAAGATAATTCGTTTTACCCGAGTCGTGATTACAACCGACACACGGGCATGGCTATATCGTCTTCGAATTATACGACAAACGAAATGACAAATTTAGTATACCCTTCATCCATGAGTGGAGGCTGTAAAAACTGACAATTATGTAGGGATCGCTTGGGTAAGAAGAAGCATTACCAAATCAGATGTTAATGTGACTGGTACTGTACTGCAAGAAAACACAGACAGACGGAAAGCTAAATCAAATCAGCAAGGTAGTGTGCCTATTACTAGAGGATTTTTTACACCACTAAAATTTACGTAAGATTTTAATTTAACGAGGTATTGTCTACCAAAACGAGTAAAAAATCTTAAACATCGATGCGCTGTTGGAGCTGTTAAATTTGAAATATTTATAGCCTCTGTGGTCAGAGCCGGTATCTTAGTCAAATTTAAAAAATAATAAATTCATTTAGATTTAGAATTTGCATTTATATGTCCGTATTTACTATTGGTGTTACAAAATAAATCAATATTTTTTTGATTCGTAGTAATGTTTGCTTTAATTTAAGTAAACCATCTTTACTATGGGCCACTTAGTTTGTCCCTCCTAATTCTATATTGAAAATCGTTGTGAAACGAAATTTAAGATTCCATATTCGATATATGAAGCTTCATTGAACAAGCGGCCCTTTGTCGTTTGCCGGATCCACAATTTTAGTCCAATCTTAAAAACGTACGTGTTTGGGCCTTTAAGGGTCTATGCGTCCTAGCCTTACTTTAAACGGATTAAAATAATCGAAAATTAACATAATCACACACAGAGAATTGTACACAACTATATGTTTTCGACAACTGAATGATAGGGGTTGAGTATGTTCTAAGAAACCCATCAGTAAAATTAAATGTTAGTTCTGCATGGAACGCCAGTTGTACAGGGTGGGCGATTTAAAATTTAAATCGGCTGTAAAAAAATAGTACTGGTAACTTTTTTAAATTTCTGGTTTTATTGAAAAGGTTGAACTTTGTCATTTAATAATAGAACACAATATCATTCATGACTACCACAACTGGCTTGGCAGTACCTCATCCGAACAATCTCTCGAATCGCTTTAATGGCAACTTCGATTTCATGTTTGAACGCTTCAATTGTCTCTGGATGCTTTGCGTAGCATTTATCCTTAATAGCTCCCCAGAAAATGATCCAAAGGTCATAAATCACAGCTCCGAGGAGGCCAAATGACATCACAATTTCGGCTGATTATTCGATTTTCAAAAACTGGGTAAAATATCGATGGCTGTGTTGGCTGTGTGACATGTGGCCCAATCTTGTCATAAACAAATGTCGTCCATATCATTCTTTCTTTTGGGAACAAAAATTCGTTGAGCATGGCGCGGTAACGCTCACCGTTGACGGTAACGGCGAGCTGCGGCGGCTCCATGCTCATTTTCGAAGAAAATTTGACCAATGAAGCCGCCAGCCCAAAATCCACACCAAACGGTGACTTGTTGTGTATGCATCGGCTTCTCAATAGTCACGTGTGGGTTCTCTAAACCCTTATGTGCAACAATTTTGCTTATTGACATCCGAGATGAAAATGAGCTTTATCTGAAAATACGATTTTTCGATAAAATTCTTCATCGCCTGCTAAACAATCTGCTGTTTATTGGTCGAGGCGAAAGCGAACCGGATAGTGTTCCATTATTAAATGACAAAGTTGAACCTTTCCAATAAAACCTGAATTTTCCAAAAATTGTCAGTACTTCATCACTTTTTTTACAGCTGATTCGATTTTAAAATATTCAATGGCCCACACTATAAAATAACTTTTCTTTAAGACACATTGACTTCGCTTAGGGCTTCTATTACATGAAGTTTTTCCACCCACCGAAATGTTTTTAGATCGGACAGTTTTCCACCTGCTGATTCTCTGTGTGAATATATAGGGTTATCATCCTAGAGGTATTTTTCAATAGGGATTTTTTCACAGATTACGCGTGAGTTGTATTGAAAATTTTAATTTTATTTGTTTTTAGTACTGTTTGACATTTCATCATGAAAAGACTTACACACCGCAACAACGTCTCCTAATTGTGCAACTGTACTTATATTATGGACATGAGCGATCAGTAAGAAACTGGCTTCGGCCAAAATTTTGTTCAGTGATGAGGCCCATTTCTGGCTCAACAGCAACGTCAATAAACATAATTGCCACATTTGGGCTGAAGAGCAACCAGAAGAGGTCCAAGAGGTTTCATTATACCCAGAAAAAAATACGGTTTGGAGCAGTTTATGGATAGTAGAATCATCGGTCCATATTTTTCCAAAAATATGATGGCCGTAACGTAACCGTGAATGGTGCCCGCTCTCGCGCCATGATATCGGACTTTTTGCTACCTCAAATTGAAGCCCGTAATCTTGACGAAATATGATTTCAACATAACAGTGCCACTTGCCATACAGAGCTGCTCAAACAATCTATCTATTCGAGTGGTAATTTCCAAGACTAGCTAATTTCTCGTTTTGGACCGGTGATCGTGTAGCCGCCTAGATCGTGTGATATCACACCTTTAGACTTTTTTCTTTGGGGCTATGTGAAGTCCAAAGTCTATGCTGGCAAACCAGCTACGAATTAAGTTTTATTAAGCCAACATTACGCGTGTCATTAACACCATACCGGTCAAAATGCTCTAATGATTCATTCAAAATTGGACCCTCAGAATAAACACAATGGGGCGTTGTTGTGGCCATACTTTGAAAATTATGTTCAAAAATAAATGGCATAACATTTCTATTCGAACAAGAACAATAATGATTGCACACTTGATTTGAATTTTTGTATTTTTTATTTTGAAAAAAATACCTCTAGATTGGTCACCCATAATTTAAAAACGTCTACATCAGAAATCAAGAACCCGCATCCTCCTTAGGATGCGGGTAGAAAGGTAGAATCTGCTTTCAATTGTGTCTTTGTTCGTTCTTTATGACATTTTCATATTTCATTCTTCGCACTATTTTAGTTTTACATTTTTGATCTGAGTTCCCTTAGGACGTGTGTACTATTTATAACCTTCCAGTTTCGAAACAACTTCCACCGATGAAGTGCTACGGAATGATTTCATCTTATCAAGCAAAACAAACATGGATACACACAGAGTGTATGTTTTTCAACAAAATTTTGAAACTCCGAACACGTTTTTGCATTTTAGAAGTTTCAGTTTCTTTCCCCTGGAGTCAATAATAAAAAAAAGTGAAAACTTCAAACAACAAATGTTTGTTCGTTTTTGCACCACGAATTGATTTTTTTGGAGCCGTTGTGGGAATAATAATGAATGAAATGAAATTCGATTTAATCTTGTTTCACAAAAATTCACACAAATACAAAGTATTATTTGCACCTGTTTTTTTTTGGTATACCTTTTTTGGATACAATCGCCACAAATTGACTGAAAAAATCGTATTTAAACTTTTCGCGTAACAACTTCAATTTATCCGGTTTTGTTTTTAAATTTTACTTTAGAAATTCGTGCAATTGTATTTTTTTATTTTTTATAGCGCTTTTGTTGTGCTTTTAGTTGCGTTACCTGTAGATCACTGCCATGATGAACGGCGATCGTATCAAACAGCGGTTCCAGCAAAAGCAAAAAATGTTTTTGTTTTACTTTGGAGAATTTGTTTGTGTTTTTTCCGTTGTCGCGTCTGCTGCTGCTCTGGTTAATTGCTTTTGTTTATGGTATTTTCAGTTTATTTTGTTTTAGTTTCCTTGCTCAGATGATTCACTTTTTGATGTTTCTAGTGGAGCGAGCACATGTACTGCTCTCGTTGTTTGTTTTTGTTACTGTTTATATTTATCACAATTTACTCTCTCAGCTACAAAGAACGATCTGTAAGATAAATAAAAAAAAGAGAGACAAACACATTAAAAGTCAATTTAAACGTCAAAATTGTTTATGCTCTGAAACAAAAGTTAACTGAATAATGTGATATTTATCGGCATCAAGTAAGCAATAACGAAGGCCTTGTGAAAATTTTTAGTAAAAAGGCCAAACTTATTGCAGTTGTTTAACTAAAGGTTATCAACTCAAAAATTTCAAATGTTCAGTAGGAACAAAAAAAGTTTTGCTTCTACAGAGTTGAGTAAACGGTGGAAAAGTGACTAGAGGAGATGACCTCTGCATTCCGTTTTTCAACAAGAAATAAACATTTGGAATTTTTTGAGTTGATATCCTTAAGAAGGCCGACCAAGTACAAATATGTTTCCTGTATGTACATGTAATTTGAGACAAAGTGAAGTGATTAGAGCTTGTTACAATGGAATCACAGGGGCCCCGTATTTTATACTTGCGCAACGTGCGGTTTGCAAATGGTTCTTTAAAACGAATATTTATATTGTGACTTGCTATGCACATGGCTAGCAAAGAAACAACCTTACGTGTGATTTATTTATCCTCCACCCTAGAATGGAGTGCATATACTTATATAAGTTTGTAACATCTCGAAATAGCCTCCGACTCTATTAAGTGTATATAAAGGTTGGGCCATTTAAAATTCGCACTACCGATTACTTTGACTTTGAAAGGCAGAATAACATTCATTTAAATTTTTATTTTTAGGTTTTTGTTTGACATTTGCAAAATTCGACGCTATATGCTCGAAGAAAACTGGGAAATTTTAAAAACGTATATCCAAAGTAGTGAGTCTTTAACGCAAACTGTAAGAAATTTAAACGGAAAATATTCGTGAAGAGATTCAGTTTGTGCGTCAATTTGTGAAGCGAGAAGAATTTTGCACAAAGACCTCGGTATGAAGGTTTACAAATTTTACCTCATGGACATCCGAAACCTCATGACCATCCGATGCGTTTTCGCTTCGCCCGTTGGGCTGAAGATTGTTCGGCAGGAGATGCATTTTACCGAAAAATTGTGTTTTCGAATCAAGTTTATTTTAATCTCGTTGGCTACTTCAATACGCAAAATAGCCGCATATAGGTCTCAGAGATTCCAACGTGACTATTGATCCACAACGAGTCACAGTTTAGTTTGGGTTTTGGGCTGGAGGAATTATTGGGCCATTTTTCTTCGAAATGAGTAAGGAGCCGCCGTTATCGTCAACGGTGAGGGTGACGAATTTTTGTTTCCAAAATTAAAGAGGATGACATTGACGACATTAGGTTTCAACAAGACTGGGCCACATGTCACACACACAACGCAACCATAGATATTTTACGCACTGTTTTTAAAAATCATATAAATGATATTGTGTACCATTATTAAATGACAAAGTTCAACCTAACCAATAAAACCAGAAGTTTTAACAAATTATCAGTACTTTTTGGACAGCCGACTCTAATTTAAAATGTTAAATCGCCCGCCCTGTAGATCCCGACAGTACACCAATAAATCCTGTTGACTATGAGCTTTCGGCTTATACCAGCGTACGAGGGTTGCTACATATATTTCTTGCTAGGCAACACTAAGCCATCTGACATTTCCATTGGAAAGATTGAAATTTTTTAGCATTAACGTACTTAGAGCGTTTTGACCATCATTTGCGTTGTTTTCAGTGACAAAAAAATGGAATTAACTCGTGAACATTTTCGCGCGATCATTTTTCACAACTTTCGACGTGGATTATCGCGACAAGAGTGCATCGATGAACTTAAATCTTTGTATGGCGATCAAGCACCAACCTATAGCACTGTGAAAAACTGGTTTAATGAATTCAATCGTGGCCGACGCTTGCTCAAAGACGAAGGTCGAGTAGGTCGTCCAAAAACAGCTGTTGTGCCAGAGAACATTGATGCCGTGCGTGAACTGATTATGCAAGATCGTCATGTGACACACCGTGAGATAGAGGCTTCCTTGGGCATTTCTTCCAACAGCTTACATTCGATATTGCATGAACACCTGGCCGTAAAAAAGGTCATGGATATATGCGTATGAGTCCGAAACAAAACAGCAATCGACCGTGTGGGTCTTCGAAGACGAGCCACATGAAAATATCGCTTTTTTCACTTCACACTTGAAAAGCGTTATTACAGCGATGCGGTTCTCATTATCTGACCACTCCATGGTGAAAGTTGAAACAATTTTAAAATCCCGTTACAGACTAACGCTATTGAGGTTAGCTTTCAAAACCAATATGACATTAACGGGGTATGTTCAGTTCTACTGTTGAAATGGGTGTGTTCAATGTTGTAACAGTATTTATGTCCCTACTAAGTAAATCAAAGATGCATGCACATTAGAGTGCCTCAGAGATGAAGACTGGTAGGTTTAGACCGATTCTTAAAATAATTCGCAGCTTCTTGAGCTGGAAAAAATTTAAAGCTAAATTTCCTCGATTTTATACTTTTGGTGAAATAAATGACCAAACATAAAAAATATAAAGACCTTATACATTCATTAAAATCTTCAGTTCCTTGTGGTGGTTGCTTACGTCTTAATAAAAAAAAATTTAAAATCCCACCTCGAAATACTGGTCGGCGACCCTATAAAGAATATATATTTTTAAAGTCTAAATATCAAAGACGATCTATCTAGCTTTCCACAAACGGAGTATGTTAAAAACAATTTTGAAGCTAGACGTGATTAAAGTTTATGTTATTAATCTGATAGGATTGCTAATCGAAATGGGTTGGATTGGTTAGGGCCAAAAATGTTCCCGACACAAGGCTGAATGAACTCTAGAAGGCGACACTTAATAAAGGCGACACTTAATAAAGTCGCCCTGATATACATACATATATCTTTCCACTTTTTCCATTGAATGTACTACTTAAATCCTTTAAGAATGCTAAAGTTACTACATGCGTAATGCATCGCTAGGTTAATGTACGCATTCGTCTTTATAGCTAAATTAAAGCCGCATACCTAAGTGTATGACAATTTATTCTATGAAATTTTGATGAGCCCCGGGCAAAGGATTCTCATTAGGTTTACATATGAACTCATAATCATAATAATATGTGCGAATGTTGGCAATATTTCCAAATATGGTACTTTCCTTCACAACCCCCCCTGTATGCTTTTACTTAACCATTTACATAATTTCACACACAAACACGCATATTAATTTACATAAATGTATATGTATGTCTGTATATTCATACATACAAACTACATAACGTGTTAATAAACGGGTGCTAAAACTTATGCTAATCACTATTTTATACACACACTATTCATAAAGGTTAGTGTATCGATTAGTGTCGTTGAATCAGTTATTCGATACTTGGATATACTCGATAATGTTCAAAGTTATGAATAGATGGCAAACCTAACGAATTTATAAACTTCAAAACTGAGTATATTCAGACTATTCAAAGGCAACAAATTTTAGAATGTGGACATATTAAAGGAGTTACCCTGCCCACAGGGTAAGAACATTATTTGGGACTAACAGAAAGTATGACAGATTTTCTCTCGACAACAAAATTCAATATTCAAAATTCTGCCAAACATTCATTACCCCGTAATGTTGCGTATAAGGCAAATCCAATTAACTTCACTATTTAAAACTCGACGGCTACTCAGACTAGTCAAAGGCAACAAATTTTAGAATGTGGACATATTAAAGGAGTTACCCTGCCCACAGGGTAAGAACATTATTTGGGACTAACAGAAAGTATGACAACAAAATTCAATATTCAAAATTCTGCCAAACATTCATTACCCCGTAATGTTGCGTATAAGGCAAATCCAATTAACTTCACTATTTAAAACTCGACGGCTACTCAGACAAGTCAAAGGCAACAAATTTTAGAATGTGGACATATTAAAGGAGTTACCCTGCCCACAGGGTAAGAACATTATTTGGGACTAACAGAAAGTATGACAACAAAATAAAATATTCAAAATTCTGCCAAACATGCATTACCCCGTAATGTTGTGTATAAGGCAAATCCAATTAACTTCACTATTTAAAAATCGACGGCTTTTCGAACATTAACGCATTGATGATATTTTTTTTAATAGGCCGGATAAACAATTTAAAATATTGTCTGAACTTTTGGAAAATTTTAAAAAAGTAACTCCAAAGTACGGTGGTTTCAGTACTGCAAACCATTATTCTCTAACACTTTGCGATACTTTGCATTTTTTCCAGTAAAATCTTTAAAAATGTCTCTAAAATGCGCCAAAATGTAATCTTAATGGTGACACAAAAAAAGTGCTTTTGTATTTGAGTTTATGAGTTTTAATAACTTAAAATCAAACAATTTATTTACCCTCGATCGTCCGTCACTTCGCTACAAAAGCGCAATGCGCAAAAATGGTTCGTTTTTTGGGGTTTTTTAGCCCATTCTTCCGGCCCTAATCTCAACCTTAACTTCAAAATTACTCTTTATTTGGATTCGTAGTAAAATTTGATTTAATTTGAGTACCCATATTGTCCATATTGACTATTAATAGCTCGTTTGAACCATTCGGTACGTTTTTTGGGACACATCAACCACACGAGGTATACTCATTGCTAAGCAAATAATCAAAAAGTGCATTTATTTCCTTAAAGGAAAACTTTTTTCGGTCTGTGCCAATTTCATCTATTTACAATCCCAAACAGCTTATGACCATAAGCCATCATGCAAAATTTTATGATCCTAAGTTTATTTGTTTGACCACTATCGTGCTTTCAACAAACACTACGAATTTCTATTACTTTCTATAAATTATAAAGAACTTCTTATAAATTAAAGGGTGGTTAAATTTTAAGGGCCGATGTTGAATGTGAACCACACCTAAACGTCAAGTTTTTTTTGCATTTCATTTGATATTTCTCAATTTCAGACTAACTCAATACACATGCAAGCAATGCGTAAAAGTTTTTCAGGCTTATTATGAAAATGGGCGTTCAAATCAAAATGCATTTCGCGATTTTTTTCTGTCAATTAATTCGTCCAAATGTGCGTACAATCGGTAAAATCGTGCAAATCTGAAGAGCAGTCCACCTCAACTAGTCCTCGTGCCCAAAAAATGCACCTCTCACGCTCGACGTTGATGAACATTATGCATAAAGACTTGCATTTACACGCTTACAAGGTGCAATTGACTCAAGAACTAAAGCCTCTTGACCATTGAAAAAGTCATCAATTTCAGAATGGAGGCAAGAAATGTCATCGGCCCTTAAAATTTAACCACCCTTTATAATTTACAAGAAAGATGCATTACCAACTAATATTGCTTATAAATAAGTAAATCAGATAAGTATTGCCGAAGTTTGAGGAAAATCAATGAACATTGTTTATTACGATATCCAAAACGAAAAATCAATTCGGCTTCAGGAGATCATTTTACATCAGGATCAATTGGTTTCGTCCAAATTAGGATTTAATTGCAGTACAGTGTTAGTTTTTTTTTTCTTTTTAGGTTATTAATTTTAATGATGTGAGGAAGTTGTCGGAATTACAAAGCTGCAACGATTAAAACTTCACATAGCATAGCAGTGATTCATTAAGTATCTCAATAATACTAAAATTTCTGAGTTCCCTCAGATCATGAAAATTATTCATCGCCGTGACACATTAAAAAACCTGATCAAATGTTTTACAAAACAGTGATTAAAACTTCCACATTCCACATGAGCCCCGTAGACTAACATGGAAAAACAATTTAACATTAGACAATAAAGGTTTAAATGAATGAATCAGTTCACCTCGGTACCGACATTGAGCGAAAGAAAGATGTCAGTTCTAAAATAAAGCAAAAGATCGTAATGGCAAACAGGTGATATTTCGGGCTCGCTAAAAAGCTTGGAAAAACAATCTTCTTTCAAGTCGCTGATTTGCAATATATAACAAATATTTGCAATACGAGTACTAAAAAATTACTCTGACATGTAATGAGTAATATTCTTGCTACTTTTTGCCCCATTTATTTAAACATTTTGTTTTCAGACAGCCTTTGCTTAAATAATTGCGACCTTTATCGATTTTTAAAGAAAGGGCGTGGTAAAGAAGATTCAAAGCAAGTTTTTAAGTTCATTATTTGTCTTACATGTGTACTTATAAGTATATATAAGTACAATGAAATATTCTCTATATCATCTTAACCATAAAATGTTTTGGGGTTTTTAAATTTATTTGACATTAAAGCCCAATTGCATTGGTATGGTGAACCTCTCTACCATTCTATAAGATTATTTCTACTTCGTGTCCGCAGACGTTCGAAAACTACGTATTTTTTCTCTTATATATTTCGAATATACGTTAGAAGCTCCACTTTCTCCTATGTTTCCATTTATACTTTTGGTTTTTCTATTTCCAACGTCGATAAAAGTCTGAAGCAATTTGAGAAGCAAAGGCTGACTAACTCATGGTACAATGAAGAAGGCGGCAGTGGTATGCAGTCAGCTGATTTACAATTTTTTGTAGAAATTTAAACTATCAAATATTGAAAATTTTGTTGGTATTTTATTTCAAGTGACAGTAATTCCAACTTCCTAAGAGGGTTACTATATATATTACTTCGTGTTACCGGGCGCCATCTGACATTTCCATTGGAAAGATTGACATTTTTTAGCATAAACGTACTCAGAACGTTTTGACGTACGACCATCATTTGTGTTGTTCACAGTGACTTGAAAAAAACAATTTGGCAAGAAAAATATGGAATTAACTCGTGCACATTTCCGTGCGATAATTTTTCAGAACTTTCGACTTTGATTATCACGACAAGAGTGCATCGATGAAGTTAAATCTTTGTATGGGGATGAAGCACCATCCTATAGCACTGTGAACAACTGGTTTAATGAATTCAATCGTGGCCGACGCTCGCTCATAGACGAAGGTCGTCCAAAAACGGCCGTTGTGCCAGAGAACATTGATGCCGTGTGTGAACTGTTCATGCAAGATGGTCATGTGATATACCGTGAAATAGAGGCATCCTTGGGCATTTCTTCCACCAGCATATATATTTGATATTGCATGAACATCTGGCCGTAAAAAAGGTTTGATCTCGTTGGGTCCCGCACAATTTGACAATCGCCCAAAAAAAGGCTTTGTCGATTGGTACAGAGAAATTTTGACAAAAATACGATCGCGGTGCTTCAAAAGACGTTTATAAGATCGTCACAGGGGACGAATCATGGATCTATGCGTATGAGCCCGAAACAGCAATCGACCGTGTGGGTCTTTGAAGACGAGCCAAATCCAACGTAAGTTGTTCGTGGAAGAAGCACTTCGAAGCAAATGGTCGCCTGTTTCTTCGGAAAAACTGGTCATGTGGCGACTGTTCCGCTGAAGCAACGTAGGACGGTCAATCCTGAGTGGTACACCACAATTTGTTTGCCTGAAGTCTTTGGAGAAATTCGAAAAACGAACAAGAGAAGACGAATATTTGTGCACCATGACATTGCGAGCTCTCACACATCGGCTCAAACCAGCGCCATTTTGACCGGCCAAAACGTCGTATTGATGGGTCATCCGCCGTAAAGCCCTGACTTGGCACCCAATGATTTCTTTTTATTCCCGCACATCAAGAAAAAAAGCGTGGTCAACGATTTTCGTCTTCAGAAGATGCTGTTGAAGCGTTCAAAAACCATGTTTTGGAGGTGTCTTAATCGGAGTGGAAAAAATGCTTCGACAATTGGTTTGAGTACATGCAAAAGAGTATAAATCATGCTGTAGTATACTTTGAAAACAATAAAACCATTTTTGATGATAAATATTCGCATTTTCATTATTAGGCCAGAAATATATACAGCAGCCCTCGTATTTGCTGTTGGGCTAGTGACTATACCTTGTTTAATGTACCATGGGCTGACAAAAAAAATGTTACTAAAATATTATGACAAGAAGTTTTCAGAATATAACGCATACTTATCAGAGCATGTGCGTAGGCGGGGAATACATGCGTCGAACGTACTGGGATTGTACCCCAAGATAAATGTAGTTAAGCGCATCAAAATACAGTACTAGACACTTTTTATGAATTACAGAGATTTTCGATTTAACTACATTTCAATTAAACGAGGTTAGAACAAAAAATTAACCAAAGGCCATTTTGGGTATAAAAAAACGAAACTCAAACTCCCCCCATAAATAGTTAACGAACGGCAAGGGCGGCTAAGTAACATATGTCGAACTATTGATACCTTGCTAGTTATAACAGATCATTAACAACCAATTACGATTTATAAGTGGTAAGCCAGACTTTTATTACAAAAAAAATCGAATTATACAGGTTACCAAAATGTATGGATTTGTCCAAGGGACCGAGAATTTGTTCCGAGTTATTGGGGTTTTCGGATTAACAGGGAACAAAGTATCGCGATTCTACTGTGCAACGATTGCGCTGGCTTGACCATTTCGGTCGAATGGAAATAAACGCTCCAACCAGAAAGGTGTTAAACCATAAAAACTACGGAATTCGCAGACGGGTTTCTCCCACTCTGGTGGAGAGACCAAGTAGAGGAGATTGCGATAATTCTTGGTATCAGAAACTGGAGAAAGCACGCTTAAGACCAAAGTGCTTTCAATTAGGTTGTGAAGTCAGCCTAAGCAAGAATGAATGACCCAACTAAACCTAATGTTTTAAAGCAGAAAGGTACCCATTGTAACCGGATACTCAATACCTACAAAGCACTATGACGGTGTGTGTGTGAGCGAGATTATGAGAAATCTTCATGCGGTAGCATTTTCAGTCAAACGTTCAATAACGACGCTGTCTATAATGACGTAAAAATTATGTTGCTTCAGCTACCGCTGCCGTGGTGGTGTTGGCTTTGCATACTTTCCTCTAATCACACTGAAAGCGTTTATTTGTATCAATAATTCAATAAACGATGAAAAATAATTATAAACTATAATTTCACTGCATAAAGTTTATTAACAATGTAATTCCCTGCGAAAGGCTGTTTAGGTATGCACACATTCTGGGCTGATCCTAGGCTGGTGGTACGTGTGTTTCAGAGATTGAGTGTTTAATGAAAGGTTACATTATGGATTTTAGGTTAAACATTTAAGTGCTTTTAACCATTCAATTTTAAGTTTAATGGTGGGCCAACGTGATTATAGGTTAAATTGTGTAGATATCAGCCAGGCATGTGTTTCGAGTTTTAATCAGCATCATAAGATTAAAGTGAATTGGGGACAACCAGAACATTTATTTATAATTAGTGGAAATACGCAGTGAAAACGAATCGAAAGAAGCATAGAACAAATTTTTAAGAAAAAAAACGCTAATTAAAAACGGGTCATAGTAGATGTGCGAATTTATAAATATAAATTCCCCTATGTTCAGATTTAAATGGAATACCAGTAAAGGCAACATACATAAGTATTGTTTTTTTTATAAAGCATAAGTAACTAATGAATGAACCACAATCAGTTTAGTCCGTATATTATTAGTTTATGCTAAAGAGCAAACATTCACTGTAGTTATGGAGCATAATTTCATTCTGTCGCGCAGTAGCGCATCCAGTCAAGTTCCTGCTGACTTAAGGGCCTTAAGGGCCTGAATCGGTGATGAATTATGGCGTGGTCTGTGTGGCATGTCGTGGGTTAACATAGATTGACTTACGATTAATCGACTCTTGTCCTCTAAACCCGTCCACAATTTGTAATCCAATGGGTTCAAATCTGGACTGCCTGAGGGCCATTGAACGCTGGCAGATTGTTTCGAAGCCAGGCCTGGGACGTTTTAGCCTTATCGGCCGACGCAGAATCCTGCTGGAAAGTCCATGGCTGGTTTAGGAATAGGAAAATGTTAAGAGGCGTCACAAAAGCTTCCAAAACGGTTTCTTGGTAAACTTTGACCGATGTTTTGACTCCTTGTTCGCAGAAATGCAGGTCAGTGACCCCATCTTAAGAGGCACCCCACCAAACCATGACTGAAGTTGGGTGATGACCCTTTTCCACCCTTGGGATCAGTTCAGATGCTTCCTTAGATGACCGCGCATACACTCTATCATTTTGCTTGTTAAATTTTTTTTGAACAGTAAAAATTTTTTCATCGGTGAACAATTTTTTTCTGGGCAAGTTATCAGCGTGCTTCACCAAAAGACGTTTGCACTTTTCAATCCTATTTTTTTAAAGCAGCAGTCAATAAATGTCCGGTACGTCGTTTGAAAGCCCCAAGTCCCAAGTCTTTTTTAATGATTCGACTCATGGACTTTTGCGTGATATTCATCTCACGGGCAATGATTTTCTGTTTTCGGAGCGGATTTCTAGGAATTCTTGATTTAACGGCTTTGATGACATGAGGTGTTCGAACAAAGTGTGGGCGGCCCGACCGGTGGCGGTCTTTTACATCTCTAGTCTCCTCAAACCGTTTTATGCATCGGTAGACGAACATGTGGCCAATCCCTAGTGGCCGGAGCGTTTTGAAAATATCGCTTTTTTCATTTCACACTTGAAAAGCGCTATTGCAGCGATACGGTTCTCATTATCTGACCACTCCATGATGAAAGTTGAAACAATTTCCAAATCCCGTTACAGACTAACGCTATTGAGGTTGGCTTTCGAAACCCATATGACATTAACGGGGTATGTTCAGTTCTACTATTGAAATGGATGTGTTCAATGTTGTAACAGTATTTATGTCCCTACTAAGTACACACACAACTGTTAATTCGCCATTGAAATAATGGGGGTTTAAATTTTAAGGACCGATGTTGATTTGTCGCGCAAAAGAGCCATTGTTTCCTTAGCTGTGTGGCAAGTGGCAACGCCCTGTTGAAACCACATATCGTCCACATCCATATCTTCCTATTCGGGCCATAAAAAGTAACAATAGCGAACACCATTCACAGAAACTGCCTGACCGGCCTTATTTTGGAAAAAATAAAAAAACACACCGAACAGTCACTCTTTGTGGGTGCATGTTTTTTCGACAATCACTCTTGGATTATCATTCGCCCAAATGCGGCAATTCTGCTTATTGACGAATCCACTGAGGTTTAAATGTGCCTTATCACAGAAGATGATTTTCTTCGAAAATTGATTTTCATTTTCATAGTAAGCCTGAATAACTTTAACGCGTTGCTCGCTTGTGTATCTTTCCATGGTTCAAATTGAGTTAGTCTGAAACTGAGAAATATCAAATAAAATGCAGAAAAAACTTGACGTTTAGGTGTGGGTTACATTCAACATCGGCCTTTAAAATTTAACCACCCTTTATTACAAAAAAAGGATCCTTTTTAGTCGGTTTAAAAAAAGATTTTGTGGTTTCTGAACCACCCGGTAAACTAGGTTTGAAATGAAATTCCATTGTTTAGACTTATACTTTAAGTACTAAATAAATTATTTTGGTTTCGACTAGAGATTAATTAAGACCTCAACAACATTAATGAAAAAAGACCCAGTGGTTACTAGACCGCCCGCTAAAATTGGTTTGAAATGTAATCTCATTGTTTTATTTCAACTTATAAGTTCTGAAAAAAAATCCTTTTTATTTCGACTAGAGATTCATTTCAACCTCTTTAGTTGCTTTCTTTTTGAGAAAAAAAATGCAAAATAAATTTTAATAGCTCAAGCCATTCGCTTTTGGACCGTTTCTGAGTGAAAATAGCGAGAACCATGTAATTAAAAAAAGTGTCGTATGTATGTATATGAAAATCAAATCATGAATACCCTAACAATTTCACAGACTTGCGTTATTATTAATGGTGTAGAATAAATCAATTTTAATATATTCTGTCTAGAATACCGACAAAAGCTTTATGAATAATATTAGAACTTTGATCATGTAACTGAAAAGAAATTTGTAATCAGTAGAAAGATATACACATTTCACGATCATTAAATCAACTTTTTTTTAGACAGAAATTGGTACCTTTAAAAAACAAATAAATACACATTTTTATTCAACAGTATAAACTTCAGTGAATTCTGATATAGGAAGTGTGTGCAAGACATTCGTTGTTCGATTTTGTGTATTATGTAGATGGCGGCAATAATACTACATTCGAGTATATATCCAGATAAGTTCAATGAATTCTTTAAGATATGCAAAAACTAATTAAGAATAAAAACATACGCATTTGCAAGAATCATTTGGTAAAACAATAACAGGAAATAAGACTAATTAGTCAGTTGGTTTAGACAGAAGTTTCAGACTATAAATATCTGAAAATCTTAAATCGTCTAGTCCTAATCTTCCCATAGAATGGAATTAATTTAATACTCGTTATGATTTGAACTTTATCAGATAAACTAAAGATGATATATATTAAAAATCGTCCTCTATAATGCTAGCTATAGGCCAACATGGCTTCTCAAGCTATTTACATTATAATTAGTGATCGCATATTTTTAGTTTTTTTTTTTGTTTTGATTAACATATCTGAACAATTGTTTAAAAACCAGGCTTTGACTCAAACATATAATCTAAATGCGCTTTATAGCGTGTTTTTTATGCTCGTTAAAATAAAAATTATAAAAAGATTATTTATTTTAAATATATTTATTTGAAGGTTCAATACATTAACACTTAAAAAAGATTTTAGGCATATGGACGATTATCTGCGCTATAAAAATCGTCTATAAGTTGCCGAATCGATGACTGATTGTTAAAGTAAATTTTGATAATTTGGAAGTGTTGTTTAAGCGTATATATATATTTGTGATTTAAAATTATATGTACCGATTTTAAATGTGAAAATATGAGAGCAGTATGATAGTTTGTTTGACAGCTGACCTTCTCGTAAGTATACACCACATAAGTCAGTTTGAACAAGTAATATTACCGATTCGAGACCTCTTTCATCTATATTTTAAAAGAAGGTAAGTTTTTTAAAAACTGGCAATGTGACTTGTATTATTATCGTGGCAGTCCATAAATGGTCCTGGGAGCCAAAAATATCCAGAAACAGCTGCTCTAGTCGCCACGTATTAAACGCGACCTGGCTTTAATCTCATACATTAGGATATGATCAACCAGAAACCCTTTCTTTTTAAATCGGAATGTACCCAAGATTTATAAAGCCCATATACAAACAATTCGATAGCTCTGAGGTCCTGTCGTTTTAGAAGCCAAATATTAGGTACGATCATGGTACAATAAACGAGGTACGATATAGTCACTAGCCCGACAACAAATAAACAGTTCACTGCACTGTCAAAGTCAGAAAATGGCAAAAATAAGTTTTTGTGAATGCTTGATGAGTTCTGGGAATTTTTGATATAGAAATTTAGCTTTACAAACTTTAAGAATTTTCATTGTCAAATTTCAAATTTAAAAGTTTAAATTTCGACGAAAAGAAATTCTAAAGCACCTTATAGATCTTTATCAATGCCATCATATTTTATTTTAAAATAAAAATAATCACGATGAAATTGGGTTGTCTAGGTTAAGTTTTTGGTTTATCCCACCCTTTTATCCCAACCGTTTTAGAAGACAATGCGATTTTAATATAACTCGGCACGTTTTATTATAATGAACCGATACCAATTCAGGTGAAATTGTACCATATCGGTTCATGTTTTGGCTTTGCCCCTGTACACACTGCACCCGTTGCCTAAAATAAAATCAGATCGAGCTTAAGACTAGTTTCTAACTTCTAGTGATGGCTACCACCAAGCTTTTTTTACTTACGAGGGTTTCTATATATATTTCTGGCCTAGGCAACACTAAGTGTTGCCTGGCGCCATCTGACATTTCCATTGGAAATGACATTGACATTGGATTTGACATTTTTTAGCACAAACGTACTCAGAGCGTTTTGACGTACGACCATCATTTGTGTTGTTTACAGTGATTTAAAAAAATTAATTTGGCAAAAAAATGGAATTAACTCGTGAATATTTTCATGAGATCATTGTTCACAACTTTCGACGTTGATTATTACGACAAGAGTGCATCGATTAACTTAAATCTTTGTATGACGATGAAGCACCATCCTATAGCACTGTGAAAAACTGGTTTAATGAATTCAATCGTGGCCGACGCTCGCTCAAAGACGAAGGTTGTGAAGGTCCTCCAAAAACGGCCGTTGTGACAGAGAACATTGATGCCGTGCGTGAACTGATAATGCAAGATCGTCATGTGACATACCGTGAGATAGACATCATTCTGCATTTCTGCCACCAGCATACATTGCATAAACACCTGGCCGTAAAAAGGTTTGTTCTCGTTGGATCCCGCACAATTTTACAATCGCTCAAAAAAGGCTCGTGTCGATTGGTACAAAGAAATTTTGAAAAAATACGATCGCGGTGCTTTTAAAGACGTTTATAAGATCGTCACAGGTGATGAATCTATGTGTATGAGCCCGAAACAAAACAGCGATTGACCGTGTGGTTCTTCGAAGACGAGCCAAATCCACGAAAGTTGTTCGTGGAAGAAGCACTTCGAAGCAAATGGTCGCCTGTTTCTTCGGCAAAACTGGTCATGTGGCTGTTCCGCTTGAGCAACGTAGGACGTTCAATTCCGAGTGGTACACCAGAATTTGTTTGCCTAAAGTCTTTGGAGAAATTCGAAAAACGAACAAGAGAACACGAATCATTGTGCACCATGACAATGCGAGCTCTCACACATCAACTCAACCAGCGCCTTTTGACCGGCCAAAACGTCGAATTGATGGGTCATCCGCCATACAGCCCTGACTTGGCACCCACCCAATGACTTCTTTTTATTCTGGCACATCAAGATAAAAATGCGTGGTCAACGATTTTCGTCGCCAAAAGATGCTGTTGAAGCGTTCAAAAACCATGTTTTGGAGGTGTCTCAATCGGAGTGGAAAAAGTGATTCGAGCGCATGCAAAACTGTATAAATCATGCTGGAGAATACTTTGAAATACAAATAAACCATTTTCAATGATAAGTATTCTCATTTTCATTATTAGGCCAGAAATATGTATAGCAGCCCTATATTGTTATTGATTATAGTTATGCGACTTTTTGATCTCTCGAATTCTAATCGCTGTTAGGACGATGTACGTGATTTCCCTATCAAGCGATCGTTGGCAGCAAATGGAACAGTTTGTGTATAATAAAAATTGATTAATATTGGACCGACAATACCATTTTGAGTCATTTTGCATCGAAATTTGTGTGTGTGGAGATGCCGATACACATTTATTTAGCACTTCCACAAAGTATTCACAATAAATTGTCTTAAAACGCAGTATGCAAATGGAATATGATTTATGGATGGTTTTATTTCCCACCAAACCTATTCAGACCTCCTAAAGCGTAAGTAGATTAATTTTCTGTGTTCTTAATTCAAAATTTATTCAATGTGAAAAGCAGATCTTTTCTCACACTCACACATTCAAGGACGGTGGCAAAACAATTTTGTAAAAAATCTCTTGATTTCTCAATATTGTTCCCAATTAGCTCAATAATTTTTCAAACGATATTCAAAAGGTTTGATTTGAACAATAAAAATCGTTAAGCCCTTCATTATAACCACCAGCAGGATATTGCATTTAATTGTTGTTGCTCCAGGTTTTTTTATGTTTGTTAAGAGAAAGTATTCCAAAGAGTTATAACCACTGAAACATTCAATAATTAAAATTAAAAATGTTTTTGGTCATTGCAGTGGTAGATCTCTATTCTCTATAAAATACGGGTACATTAGCCTTTCGGAACTGACATTTAACAAGAAGGGATGTGGAGGGAGTTAGGTAAAATTACCGGCCAGGCCACCTTAATTAGTCGCCCACTGCCGTAGCTCATTAAAGCTCATTTAGTAGCAGTGAGGCCTCCGTTGAGTGGACGGTCATGTCTCGATTTTAGTTGCCGCGAACAAATTTACGGTGGAGGGTATAGCGGAGTTATTCGCTTGTTAAATAAAACATGGCTAGTATGTGTCCACAGGACAGGACGTCTTACATTTTCAGCATCGGTTTCCAGACTAATGCTGTAACATTTCGATTATAAAAGCTATAAAAACACTTACTTAAGCCCATGCACATTCTATTAAGGAACAAGTAGGACCTACTCTCAAATCATTAACCTGTAAATACTATTTTCACTGGTTAGGACCTACTGCGTATCATCGGCTCCGAGCGTCTAAAAAATTCTCATGCTAGGTACAGACGAGGCAACCTGGGTTTACTTGGATGATAGTCGTGTACATTTACAATCACACCACAACAGCGTTTCTTGCCAAATAAATACTTCTCTTTAAATAACGGGTGATCATTTTAAAGATACCTTTTTCAATAGGGGTTTTTCACAGATTACGCGTGAGTTGTGTTAAACTTTATTTCTTATCTTTTTATTATTGTTCGCTATTTCATCATGGAAAGAATTACACCGCAACAACGTCTTCAAATTGTGCAAACGTGTTATGGAAATGAGTTTCTGTTTTCAACCAAAATTGTATTTATTAATGAAGTCCATTTCTGGCTCAACGTTAACGTCAATAAACAAAATTGCTCCATTTAGACTGAAGAGCAACCAGAAGAGGTTCAAGAGGTGCCATTATACCCAGAGAAAACCACTGTTTGGTGCGGTTTATGGGCTGGTGGAATCAACGGTCCACATTTTTTCCAAAAATAATGATGCTCGGAACGTAACGCCATACCGGTCGAAATGCTCGACCGAGTCATCCAAAATTGGATCCATAGAATGGACACACTGGGGCGTAGTTGCATCCAATATTTGAAGAAAAGTATATTCAAAAAATAAATGGCATAAAATGTCCTTTCGAATGAACTAACAATAATGATTCCACACTTGATTTGAATTTTTTATTTTGAAAAACAATACCTCTTGATTGATCACCCGATACATTGGCCGTTAAGATTTGGCTTTAAACTGTATGTCCGATATGTATTTTACATAACTCACAGTTTCACGAAGGATAAAATGGTAACAAATAAATAAAAAAAAAATAGAAAACGACAAGAATCCTGAAATTTAAAGCTTAAAATGTGCAGTACAATTTCAAAAAACCTCCTTAATTAAAAGCATTTGACCGGTTATAGTATTCCATATTTAAGAAAGTGAGAGGCTTTTTGATATTTTTTACTTAGGAAAATACTTGCACAATTCTGAATCATTTGTGCACCCATACCGGTGTAAAGGTTCGTTTCACGTGTTTACGATCCAGAATTCTATGTTTAAGGGCGTTATAATCCAACTTCTAGTTTTTTATTGTGCTATTTTCTTTCATTTTAAGGGCCTATATGTCCCTTGTGTCTGAAAGGTGTTATATTTTTTTCGAAATATTCGACCCATCTGATAAACTGCACTGCAGTCAATCATTTTGTCACTATCCACAGATTCAAAATTGTTCGTGTGTTCTTTGATAGGTAGGGTAGTATAGAGTGGGTCATTTTAAATTTAAGAGTTGAATCGGCTGTTTAAAATTTTAAAGTTGAATCGGCTGTAAAAAAAAGTACTGATAATTTTTTCAAATTTCTGGTTTTATTGGAAAGGTTAAACTTTGTCATTTAATAATGGAACACAATATCATTCATGACTACCACAACTGGCTTGGCAGTACCTCATCCGAAGAACCCAATTCGTGTTGTCAGATGAAGCTCGTTTTCATATCGGTGGCAATGTCAATAAGCAAAATTTGCGCATATTGGGTTCAGAGTACCCACACATGACTAATGCATCCACAACGAGTTGCTGTTTGGTGTGGATTTTGGGCTGGCGGCACCTCTGGCCCATTTTCCTTCGAAAAAGAGCAAGGAGCCGCCGTTACCGTCAACGATGAGCGTTACCGTGCCATTTTAAACAAATTTTTGTTTCCAAGAATTCAAGAGAATGACATGGACAACATTTGGTTTCAACAAGACAGGGCCACATGTCACACAGCCAACGCAACTATCGTTATTTTACCTACTGTTTTTGAAAATCGAATAACACAGAGTTCTAAATATTTTTTCCTATCGATTTCGGCCTCCTCATGACGAAAATGAAATTTAAAAAATTTTAATCTTATTAGTTTTCAATATAGAATTTTTGGGAACGAGAGAGTCCGAACTTTATGCTCAATTTATTTATATATTTTTATATTATTATTTATATATTTTTATATTATTATTTATATATTTTTATATTATTATTTGTATATTTTTATATTATTATTTATATATTTTTATATTATTTAAAATCGTGATTTTTGCACAAAAAAATAAATTTGTCAAATTTTAAATGTCTCTAACGTCTCACTAATGTATGTATGAAAAAAATCGGTAATCTTGATCAAATCGGTAATAGCGATTGGTAGTTATGGTCCAAAAAGCTAAGACATCTTAAAAAAATTCCAAAAATTCTATCTTAAACACTAATCAAAGAAATTTTTTTAAAATTAATTTTCGTGTTTAGGAGGCCAAAATCTATACAAAAAAATATTTAGAACTCTGGACCAGGAAAAAAATATTTAAAACTCTAGACCAGGAAAAAAATTATAATTTGTAAACAAGTGTTATTAGCCGAAATTGTGATGTCAATTGGCTAAATTTTTGACCCATAACAATAAAAAATGTACTAAAAAATTAAGGTTGGTCGAATGAGGTACTGCCGAGACAGTTGTGGAAGTCATTTGAATGATATTGTGTTCCATTGTTAAATGACAAAGTTCGACCCTTCCAATAAAACCAGAAATTTGACAAATTATCAGTATTGTTCTCACAGCCGATTCAAATTAACAATGTTAAATCACCCACCCTTTACTAGGACCACCCTCATGTATTTGTAGTATTGATTATATAATGATAGTAAAGTATACTTAAAATTAAACAAAAGAAAACAAATTGAATAGTGAGGACGGAATAGTTCATTATACACCTAATATTATTATTGCCAAAGACGTCTTAACTAATTGCAAATTAACAGCCATGACAATAGAGGTATTTTTACGCAAATTAATCATACGCACGTGCTGTGTCAATCAGACAGTCACTTAAAGTCAGTCAGTCAGTCAGTCTGCCTGGCGAATACAGTCGATGTCTGAGTCGCGTCATTTAAAAACTGTTTTGTTTCCATGATTATTTCGAGTGAAATAAACAAATTCGTAAAAAAAACACTAACAATAAAATCGCATAAATAAAACATTTTATGTTCTCAGCATTAAAGGCACACACAAATGAAAACAATTACCCGCAGAAACTCATACACACGCACATAAGTGACCTTTATTAGACGTCTGATCTGTGCGTCTGTCAGTTTGTTTGTCCCATTTTAATTACCATACACAAATGTCAAACTTGATGTGTAGCATGCATGATATGTAAACAATTCCATGCAAAATATACGCGTATATTCGAATGCCTGCCTTACAATTCTAATCTTCCGCCAGAAATCTTTTGAGTGATTTGTATATTTTCGACGAAAATAATGGAAAGAAATATTACCAAAAGCCGACAAACGATCACGTGCTGTGCCAAATTTTTGTAAGCGTTTATTTAGTTTTTAAATAAGACTTTAATTCTTACAAATTAGGTTTTCTTGTGTAAAACGACATTCTGAAATATTTCCTGAAGGCGTAGGAAATATTAAACAAAAAGATAAATACCATAACTTACACATGTCGTGTGTCATGTCTCACGTACGACATAAACAATATCTTTAAACCGATTGTAAAAGTAAACCATCTGCGGTTAGTTTCTCATCATACGGACGTACCCTACTTCAGTCATTGATTGGTACAAAACTGAATTGGCATTGAAGAAGAGTGCTAAACCCCGAAACCGAAAAACTAGGTAATTTTAGGATTTTACAGCAAGAAAATTTTCAAACTTTAGGTGTAATCCAAGGATTCCTTAGTTAATTTTTTTTCTTTAACGAAATGATGACGGTGTATTGAATTTCTTATTCCGTTATTTTTCCATTCCTGAAAATATTGAACTCAGTTTTTGGAAACGTGTAAATTATGTTTTTGTTAAACCGATGTGTTCGACTTATGTATATTTTGTATATTCAGATTCCTAAGGTCCCACTAACGTAATAGGTCTATTAGGTTTTTTGGACCGGTTTTTTAAATCCGTAGGACAAGACAAATCTTAAAAGTTAACACATCTTTAGATCAGTAAGGAAATTCCACTATTTCCATTTTTCGGTCTTGATCTATAGGCGAAAACATTAAATTTAGACGAATATTTTATTTATAGTCGTTATATTCGGATTCGTACCCATATGTCCCGGACCGAGTCGCAAAATAGCTTAAATCTTATATATATAAGTAGCTACATATTCGCTTTTGTGAGAAAATTCCACTGTTTTTGGATACCCATGTCCCGAACATCTGGGGACGAGTTTTCGCCACTAGGGTTTATGACCCTATATGGGACTCCCAATTATGGGACATCGTCTATATTTAAGACTTCCAAACAAAAGCTGATTTTAAAGTATAATATTTAACTTTGTATTTTTGTAATCTAATACGACCTAAAATGGTGTAAATACGAGGGTCGCTATATATATACTTCTGGCCTTGGCAACACTTAGTGTTGCCTGGCGCCATCTGACATTTCCATTGGAAGGTTTGACATTTTTTAGCATAAACGTACTCAGAACGTCTTGACGTACGACCATCATTTGCGTTGTTTACAGTGACTTGAAAAAATCAATTTGGCAAAAAAAATGGAATTAACGCGTAAACATTTTCGTGCGATCATTTTTCACAACTGTCGACGTGGATTATCACGACAAGAGTGCGTCGATGAACTTAAATCTTTGTATGGGAATGAAGCACCATCACATAGCACTGTGAAAAACTGGTTTAATGAATTCAATCGTGGCATGAAACATACCGTCGGATAGAGGCATCCTTGGCCATTTTTTTCACCAGCATACAATCGATATCGCATGAACACCTGGCCGTAAAAAAGGTTTTTTCTCGTTGGATCCCGCACAACTTGACAATCGCTCAAAAAAAGGCTCGTGTCGATCGGTGCAAAGAAATTTCGAAAAAATACGATCGCGGTCCTTCAAAAGACGTTTATAAGATCGTCACAGGCGACGAATCATGGATCTATGCGTATGAGCCCGATACAAAACAGCAATCGACCGTGCGGGAAGACGAGCCAAATCTAACGAAAGTTGTTCGTGGAAGAAGCACTTCGAAGCAAATGGTCGCCTGTTTCTTCGGCAAGACTGGTCATGTGGCGACTGTTCCGCTTGACCAACGTAGGAGGTCAATTTTGAGTGGTACACCACAATTTGTTTGCCTGAAGTTTTCGGAGAAATTCGAAAAACGAACAAGAGAAGACGAATCATTGTGCACCATGACAATGCGAGCTTTCACATATCGGCTCAAACCAGCGCCTTTTTGACCGGCCAAAACGTGGAATTGATGGGTCATCCGCCGTACGGCCCTGACTTGGTACTCAATGACTTCTTTTTATTCCGCACATCAAGAAAAAATGCGTGGTCAACGATTTTCGTCGCCAGAAGATGCTGTTGGAGCGTTCAAAAACCATGTGTTGGAGGTGTCTCAATCGGAGTGGAAAAAGTGCTTCGACAATTGCTTTGAGCGAATGCAAAATGTATAAATCATGCTGGAGAATACTTTGAAAAACCATAAAACCATCTTTGATGATAAATATTCGCATTTTCATTATTAGGCCAGAAATATATATAGCAGCCGTCGTATTTTCATTTTCCGAATTTCTGTTGACATTTCTAAGCGATATATGTATATGTCTATTTAAATAATTTTAGGTCATACTAGCTTACAAAAATACACAGAAATAAAGAAGAATTGACTTATAAAACAACAAAGCTTGTAAAATATTTGAGTTATATAGTGGAATACAAAAAAAAACAAACTGGTCCTGATTTTTAGCCTGTTAAAGGGAAACTTCTTTACCCTGTTTGGTAAATTTTTAGTACTAAACGATCTTCAACTCTAAGACATACATCTGACAAGTTAGAAGACTGTAGCTCTTTCCGTTTAAACTGAATTGTGTTTTCATTAAACAGATCGCCGTAGAAATTCACGAAGATCAATAAAACTTTATAGAGTTACAGAGAAGTATTTCGAGATGTCACAAAAGGAATGACAAACTTATATAAAGTACACAATCTTTTCTTTGGCTAGGAGTATATAAAGTCAAATATTTTTACCAAAAGTGTATCCCTGCTTAATTTGACCACTAACAAAGCGCTATACGATTGGTATTTCTACATTTCCCCAGCTATCTTTTCAAGTCGGGCGCATTGGCAGCATTCGTTTTTTAGAAATAGGACGCTCGCCAGTACTTAAACAAACATAACTGATGCTGGGCCAATGATTTTTTTTGTCTGTGTACTAGCAAATATATCTTTTTTTTTTAAAAAAAATATAGTCCGTTGAGGGAAGTCGGAAGCAGCCTATGTTTAGAAGACCCGTAGGTTAAGGTAAGGATAGTAACGCGATACATCCCATCGAATTCTAAGGTTTAGTTACTTTAAAGGTTTTCCTTTGCATTACAAAAAGAAGAGAAAAATACTGGCTTTCTTTTAAATAGCCTTGATAAATAAAGTCTAAGATATCGGATACAGTGGCTAAGTTCTACAATACTAATTTCATATGTGCATTATTATGTAGGGTACATGCGATTCGGCCTGTACTAACAAAATAACTTTTATAATGGCTTACCCATACAAATAGAAAAAATATTTGACTTTGACCCCCATTGAAATTTTCAAGTGCACTCGGCTTTATAAACTGATTGCAAGCTTTATTATTTTGTTATATTTCGTTTTGTTGTTATGGTAACTATTATTATTCTCATTTTATTTAAATATATGCAAAAATATATTCATTCAATGCTTTCATTAACGCCGTAACCATGTTGGGTTGTAATACTTACGAATGTTTACTCACAGTAGCTTTTGAAATTTAATTGTAACTGCTTTAAAAAAGGAGGAATGTTTAGAGTCAGTTTAGGACGCGACTTTAATATACAATATTATTGTATTGGTTTAAAACTTTTAAAATTATATTAAGTAGCATAGTGAGAAAAATAGCAGAAAAATTTTTTAGCAGGCCAATAATGCAATAAACGTACATTGGAGTGTTGAGTAAAGAAAATATGATTCCTGGGTGATAACGCCACAAACTTTGAAATGCAAATTTTCGCTCGGAAATTATTATTTTAAACAAGCAAGAATGTCTACATTCGAACAAGGCCGACTTTTTTACGGCCTACACCCCTGTAGTAGTGTACACACAATTCTCATTGATTGTTTACGCAAAGCTTTGATTTCAATTGTTACTTCCAGAGTTAGTGCCTTTTTAAGAGATGCCATGTGAAAAAATAAACAAATACTATGCAGTTTACCGCAATATATTGAATTAAGGTAAGATACAATATTAAATGTGGTTTAAAAAGTGGCAGTACCTCAAATCTGGAGGGCCTTTATATGGGGTCTACATAAAACATTGTCCAACATGTTTAAATTTTGACACAATTGGGGTTATAGATCAATCACTTCTCTCTAAATTAGAGCAAGATCAGATATAAAATGTGACTTTTAAAGCACACAATAATTGGGAATGTCTTTTGCATAGGTGCTACAGAAGAACATATTGTAAACTAATAAGGTCCTATTTTAACAGGCTTATATATAGTTTTCTTCCAACTACAGGTTCTAAAATCGGGAAAACTTTTGTTTATCAAAAAAAGTTCATCCACAACGGAATCAACTAGTTTTTTTAATTGTTCGGTATAATAAACTTCTTTAATGTGTTACAAACATCAGCATAACACGCGCAATACCACAATCTGTGTAGGAAATACAAATTGGATTTTAAAAAATATCTGCGAACTCAAAGTTGTTCTGAAGAACAAATACAGTTGAACCTGGGTAAGTGGGGTCGCAAGTATTTTTTTTTTTAGAACAAAAAAAAATATAAAAATTCAAATCAAGTGTGGAATCTTTATTGGTAATTTGAAAGGAAATTTTATGGCATTTATTTTCTGAAAATAATTACCATCAAATGTTGGCAAGTATTATGAAAATGAGCGTTCAGTGAGAAACGGGAAGATCCGCTGTTTTCGACCCAAATTTTGTTCAGTGATAAGGTCCATTTCTGGCTCAACGGCAAAGTCAATAAACAAAATCGCCGCATTTGGACTGAAGAGAAACAAGAGGTGCCATTATACCCAGAGAAAATCACGGTTTGGTGTGGTTTATAAGCTGGAGGAATCATCGTTGCATATTTTTTCAAAAATTATGATGGCCGGAACGTAACCGTAAATGGTGCTTATCTTGAAAAGACGCATGTCTCGGATAGTTAAAAAATAAATTAATAAAAAAACAAGTAAATTAATAAAGTTTCGTAGATATGTTTTTCTGATGTCGGTGAGACAATGATAAGAATCACAGCCCACCGCCATCTCGCAGATATTTTTAGCGCTACGGAGACAATTAGTGCACACCAATTCCTATATCGGACTTAGGATCTACAGATTTTCACGCACTTGTTCTGATAAGTCCATATAACACTTTTATGTTATATGTACATAGACAACGTCCACATACTAGTTCATATTGTCATATTTATATACCAATAAATAACCGTGGCACGTATAACCTTTGATACTTTTTTAGAAAAAATAATATACAAAAACTGCGAGTAAAATTGATAAGCATCGTACTTAGTTCTTTTTATGTGCGAAAACAAGCAAAAGAAGCTCTACAATTATTTTAGAAAAATATTTTCGAATTGTATAGAATAAAGTAAGGACTACATACCTATACATATATGCAGAATTTATTTGAGCGTATCCGGCCGATGGTGTCTATCAATTCGAATTCCCTTCAAATATAAGCCAAATTGTATTGAAATGTATTATATCTGCACATTAAAACTAGATTGAAATCTCAATCGATGGACAGGCGGATATGAACAACATATGTTGATTGTAAACAAATCGAAAATTTGCATCCATCCATCGACATTTTCTTATTTATTTATAGTTTGATTGAACTCAATAAAACCTAATTTAAAAAAGACGTAATAAATTAAGATGTTTCGGTTCTGGCTGATTTTTGAACAAAATGTACATTAGGGTATACATTATTGACCATGATCAGTAAATTTGAACAAAAAATTCAACAACAAATTGGTCGTGAAAAAATTACAAAAAAACTCGGGTCACATGGCAGACTAAGTTAATTATTGCGTCTTACTTTGAAACTTATCGTGCGAATGCTATTTAAATAATTGCAGGGATATTGTTAGCTTCAGTGCAACTTCTAAAATAAAAAAAACTAGAATCGATTTCATTTTGAAATAGAATGGACGTTAGGCGCCTGTACTTGCATATAAAAACGGAGGGAATTAAGTATACCTTTTGGCATACGAATACCTTTTGGCATACGAATTTCTTTTAACAAAGAAAACAAAATAGTTTAATGGTTATGTTTGAGTAATTAAAATACAAATGGTATATTAAAATTATAATTGATATCTTTTACAAAATTGAAAAAACAAATATTATTTTTTTTAATTATTGTCCACTGCTTTGGACTTGCAAAAATAATAATGGTATTTTTATTTTCGCATACATTTTTGCACATTTTGACTACAGATTTCTCCTATAAAAACTGCTGACAGATACCTCAACAAGTACAAAGTTGCCTTTTTACAAAAATAGAAGTATATATAAATATATTAATAGCTTCCCTAACGTAACGCAAAAAAAAGCAAATACAGCAACAGGAACAGTTCTCAATGTTTTCAACATTAAAAAAATTATAGCTGATTAAAAAATCCCCATAATATGCAAATTTCAAAGTCAACTGATTATTTTAGAAATACATAACGTATGATTTGTTTCTATATAGTATAGAAACAAATCATACGTAATAGTGAAACTATTACATAATCTACTGTCGGCAGTTTCTCATTCACTTGGAATAACAGTTTATGACCTAAATCCATTATCATGCAAAATTTCAGGATCCTGGGTTGATTCTCTTGATCGCCTTTGTGCTTTCAACAGAAACGCGGTAGGACGAACATGGCTCGTCTTAACATTTTGAGACGATAAATAACATATAAACTTAATATAGTCTCAGATCAATATTGCGTATTGTTGCACTCTTCGGAGTAGGGTATAAAAGGGATTTCTTTAAGAAGCAAAATGTAATAAAAACTGCTTGTTGTTGAAGATGATCTGATTAAGAGCGCCACTACACGACGCAGACATTTGGGCAAGTTATGCGAAAGAAATGCAAAGGCCATTAAATTTAAGGGTACATTTTTTTGCTAAAACGTGAATTTTGTGTTAAATAGGATATAAAAATAACGGGGATTCAGAAATTAAGAAATTAAATAACCATGGAGGTCATTAGCCAGAGAATACTGTATTTCTCCATAGGCCTCTTTAATTGCCAATTTAGAAGAAATGTTTGTTAACAGGGAACTGTTGACATTTTAAGTAGGTTTAACTGGTTCAGGGATTATTTTTTCAAGCAAGATTTGTCGATATTTAAAATTTTCCCAAACTGAAGAAATGACATTATTTTTGATATAGAGTATCTAGGTGATTAATTTTAATCGGATTTAAAAAAATAGTACTGATTTTTTTTTCTTTAAATTTCTGATTTTATTGGAAAGGTAGAACTTTGTCATTTAATAATGGAACATCATCCGATAAGTTTTCGCTTTGCCAGAGATGAAGAAGGATATGAAGAATTTTGAAGGAGATGAAGAATTTTACCGAAAAAAGCGTGTTGTCAGATGAAGCTCATGTTCATCTCGGTGGCAATGTCAATAAGCAAAATTGCCGCACATGGTTCTTAGAGAACCCACACGTGACTATTGAGATGACAATGCATCCATAATAAGTCACTGTTTGGTGTGGATTTTGGGCTGGCGGCATCATTGAACCATTTTTCTTCGAAAATGAGCAAGGATCCGCCGTTACCGTCAATGGTGAGCGTTACCGCGCCATGCTCAACGAATTTTTGTTTCCGCAAATTCAAGAGAATAACACGGATGACATTTGGTTTTAATAAGACGGGGCCATATGGCACACAGCCAATGCAACCATCGCTATTTTACGTACTGTTTTTGAAAATCAAATAATCAGCCGAAATTGTAATGTCAATTGGCCGCATCGGAGCTGTGATTTGAGCCCTTTGCATTATTTTTAGTGGGAAGCCATAATGGATAAATGTTACGCAAAGCATCCAGAGAAAATTGAAGTGTTGGCACATGTAATTAAAGATGCCATTGAAGTAATTCGACTCGAAACAATCGAAAATGTACTGAAAAATTGGGTTGATCGGATGAGGTGCTGTCGAGCCGGTTGTGGCAGTCATGTGAATGATATTGTGTTCCATTATTAAAAGAAAAAAAGAAAAATAAGGATTTACTTTTTGAAATCTACAGGTTTATATTGTTTAACGCTCCTTGGTCGCTTTGGCTGGATACCTTTAAAATTATGTATGGCTTGATTTAATTTTAAATTTGTATGGGTAAAAAAATGACGGAGATGTTATGGTGCTGAACACTATAATCCATGTTCCTATTTTAAAAAAGTGTATACATTTTAAAATGATTATTATTCTTTACTTTTTCTAACAAATATTGGTTCAAAGTCTAGCAATATTAAACATTTTTTGCGGTTTTGTTTTATTTGATTTCTAAGAACTTTTGTGTGGAAGTTCCTTTGGAGCAGAACTAACGAAGATACAGCAGTTTCAGCAGCCGCGTCTCATCCAAAACTCGGTGTTATACAGAACTCTAAAGAGTTTTTCCACAACTCACGTTTTCACAAATTCGGTGCACCTTATAACTTCAAAACAACTGCACCGACCCTTTTGAAGTGTTTAACACGTTTACTGTACAAAATAGCGCTGGAGAGTGTTTTTTTTTTTAAATTTGTTAATGTTTTTTTATTTTACAGTAACAAATTAGCCATTTTTTGCCAAAATCGCGTTTTTCACTTCAAATTGCTACCAAAATAAAAATTGAAATTTCAGCTTAACGCGATGAGAGCGATTATTTAACGAAAGAATTTTAATTAATTAATTTCGGATAATCTAGCACCGAGTTATTTTTCCCGAGACACTTCCGAAGATTTTAATATTGCCATATTTTTTTATTTTTTCAGAAATTTTTACACAATATTCATTAAATGTTAAGATAAAATAAGATTTTAACTGTGTCGTCAAAAAAATTTACAAAAATGTGCCTTTTTCGCACGAATTAACATTACGCCCCACTTAAAGTCACTCTTATCAGTATATGTGACGCGCAAAATAGAAAGGGACCTAATGTTAAAAACTAGTATTGTTCAGGAGAGCCATTTGAAAGATTAGGTCCCTTTCTATTTGCGCTTAGAATCGTCGACTTCACTTTCATAAAACGCGCATATCTCTGGGAGGGAACACTTTTGGATCATGGGATCGGTCTCATTCGATGCTCAGATGTTGTCCACATCAAAAAAAGAAAAAAAAATGAAAATTGATTTTTTTTACCCTTAGGTCCCTTTCTCTATGCGCTGGCAAAAGTTCTCGGTTACGGCACCTAATAATTTTAACGTGTTCTATTAGCAGAACGGATTTATTTGCTGTTATCGTATTTTAACATGTCGAACTAATGACTTAATATTTAAACTTATAAAATGTTGTAAAAAAGTCCCGCGGGATTTTGTTTTTAACACCAGAAATTCGAGCGTTCGATCACAATAAAAACACGATGTCAATCTTTTTACGTACATGCATATGTATATGGCATGTATACGTATGTAAATGAGTGCTTACATCACTACGCTTGATATAAATTGATAATAATTTAAATCCGCATTTAACCTCATCAATTTAGAAAACAAACTATAGGCATTACTTAAAGGTTTTTATTTTACGTTTAAATGACAATTTTAAATTGAAAACTAATTATGAAAACCATCGTTGCATATACATGTGGATTTGAAATGTAAACATCGACTATATACAACAACATTTTTATAAAAAAATAAACAAAAGCCGACTTTGTCCAAAGTGTTAGGTAAACACTGAGCCAATACGAGTTTTGGCAAGAAGAAACCAACCAACATATTTCAGAAATTTTGTTCGGCCAAAACAAAAATTTACACACATCGCAATTTATTTAAACATCACTTCTTGGGTGTACATATTTGTTAATTTTCCCGCATTTGCATATATCCAATCAATCAAATTCGATTATGAACTCAACTGTTTTTTTTAATGATCTTTCACTTTGAGCAAATTTTTTTGTTTCTGCGATCATGTACATATTTATTTACGAGCAAACAGTATACCTTGTATTTCCTCGTATCACAAGACCCGTCCGTAATTTAATGCGATGCTTTCGTCTTTGTTGTTGTTGCAAATATGTACGTTTCGTACAACGGTTTTCGAAACACTAAGCTTGAAACTAAGGCTGTCACTGATTTTATTTGTCAAGCTGCGATCAAAACGTCGCTCGCCTTATGTCTTGATTATTCTCCCATTCGTACAGCGAAATGAATACAACGATTTGAGATCATTTACATACACATGTACGAATACATTTATATGTACAAAACATGCTGATAGTGCCAGTGATCACTTGAACTCCCGGTCTTATACAAATACTGGAACATTTCCTCTTGTGCGAGTATTGGGAGATTTGGGTATTTTTCCCGGTGAAGGAAAAATGAGAGATTCGGAAGGGCCCTTTGCTGGTTGTATGTAGGCCTTTGATATTTATTTTATATTAAATATTTAAGTGATATCGTAGTTTAGTTAGTCCCTCAAAGGGGAACTTTAACCTGATTTGGTCAAATTTCAATACCTAGAGACTACAATATATAAGGTAGCTAGCTAGAGGCTATACATATGTGGTAAATTGGAAGGCTATAGCTCTTTTACGATTAGCTTCGGTACAAATTCGTAGGAAAACCCAAATATTTACCTACATTTAAGATATGAACCACTCGGGACTCGACCTGGCCCATATGGGTCCAAAATCGTTCACGTTTAAGTATGGATATATGGGTTCTTAAATACAATACAATTTTTCCACGAATCCGAGTATACCATTAATTCTACGATTCAAATAAATTTTAAGCCTTCTCTAATTTGGTAAGGCCTTTAGGGCGTCGAACAATAGGTTCTTCAAACAGTAGGATTTCGTCTTTAAATGAAATATGCACTAGCTTTAAAGATTTTTTCAAATTTCGGGTCCGGGACCCAATAATCAGGCCCCAATAATTTGTTAAGGGGTCCTTATAACACAGTACAACAGCCAATCTGGGGGTGAGAAATTCCAAGTCAGGGTGATGGTACTAGGTCAGTATATTAAAACCCTCAAAGGGTTTTGCGTTCGTATGTGCCAGTTTTTTTTATGACCTTTTACATTTTTTCCTTGTCTTGATGTTTTTTCGCTTAGTTGTAAAATGTTGGCAAAAACGTAGTTTGACATAACTCGAGAACGACTAGTTCGATTTTGCTGAAATAAATTGAGAAACATTAATAATTACATTACATTTTCTTTAATCCATTAATATACTGTTTCTCTACCAAAACAACATTTTTGCAATTAGAAATAAATTTATGAAGAAAATTTTGCCAAAAAAAATTTTTTTTTTTAATTTTTATTATTTTTTATGGCCAGAAGTCTGGAGTTATTGGGGAAAATTTATAAAAAAAGGCGATAAATGACACTTTTTTGAATAAAAACATATATCAATATTCTTGTCAAAATGGGATACCTTCACTTAATTGTAAATAAAGGCAGAACGCGTTAATCGATTTCTATGATCTATGTCGCATTTTGTTTATAGGTTATGTTACTTTACGTGAAAGTTATAAGACTCTACACGTTTTACAGTTTGGGATTTATATGTTTTAAAAAATTTTTTTTTTAGCAAAATTTTCTTCATAAATATATTTCTAATTGCAAAAATGTTGATTTGGTAGAGAAACAGTATATTAATGGATTAAAGAAAATGTAATTATTAATTTTTCTCAATTTATTTCAGCAAAATCGAACTAGTCGTTCTCGAGTTATGTCAAACTACGTTTTTGCCAACATTTTACAACTAAGCGAAAAAACATCAAGATAAGGAAAAAATGTAAAAGGTCATAAAAAAAACTGGCACATACGAACGCAAAACCCTTTGAGGGTTTTAATATACTGACCTAGTACCATCACCCTGACTTGGAATTTCTCACCCCCCCAACAATAACCCCAAAAATGTTCCACAGTGTAATCGGTCCCCTTAGCTAATAGTCATAACTATGTGTGCTTAAAAAAACAATGAAATTTCCTCACTAATCTGAATAAGTACGTCATTAATTTTACGATTTTATTAAATAAGAGTCCGTGATCCTTGGTGCCCAAATATAAAGGTCCTTTTATACGTGTGCATATGAAAGTATTCTTAAGAATTCATAGTTTCATAGTTTTTTAACGATTTTAGTAAATGTGGGTAAGGCTCACGGGCCTAATGAGCCTTAATAATAATATCCTCTGTTAACATCTGGCAAGTTAAAATATTCTAGCTCCTTAAACATTTCAATTAGCTTTGTTTAGATGACGTAGGAATTGATTGGAAGAATAGAGGGGAATGAATTGATGTATCCAGAAACAGTCAAATTTTCTCAAAAATTCAAATACAGGGTGGGACAAAAGTTACCAAGTTGTTTAAAAAATTAATAAATTTTTCGTTTATATATATTTTTTTTTTAGATTATATAGTGATCCATCTAGTGGTACTTTTCAGAACAAAAAAAATATAAAAATTCAAATCAAGTGTGGAATCTTTATTGGTAATTTGAAAGGACATTTTATGGCATTTATTTTTTGAAAATAATTACCTTCAAATGTTGGCAACTGTATTATGAAAATGAGCGTTCGGTGAAAAACGGGAAGCTCGCTGTTTCCGACCCAAATTTTGTTCATTGATGAGGCCCATTTCGGTCTCAACGGCAAAGTCAAAAATTGCCGCATTTGGGCCGAAGAGCAACAAGAAGAGATTCAAGAGGTGTCAGCATACCCAGAAAAAACCACGGTTTGGTGCGATTTACGAGCTGGCCGGAACGTAACCGTGAATGGTGCTCGCTATCGCTCCATGATATTGATCTTATGCTACCTGAAATTGAAGCCCGTAATCTTGACGACACTTGGTTTCAACAGGACGGTGCCACTTGCCATACAGCTGCTCAAACAATGGATCTATTGAAAGGGCACTTCGAAAAGCAGCTAATTTCACGTTTTGGACAGGTGAGGTGGCCGACTAGATCGAGTGATATTACAACTTTAGACATTTTTCTTTGGGGTTACGTAAAGTTCAAAGTCTATGCTGACAAACCAGCTATGTTTTGGAAGTCGACATTACGCGTGTCGTTAAAGCCATACCGGTCGAAATGCTCGAACGAGTCTTCCAAAATTGGACCCTCAGAATGGAAACCCTGAGGCGTAGTTGCGGCCAACATTTAATGATAATTATATTAAAAAAATAAATGTCATAAAATGTCCTTTAAAATTGCCAATAAAGATTCCACACTTGATTTGAATTTTTACATTTTTTTTCTGAAAAAATACCTCTACATGGAGCACCATACATAAATAATACTTGGAAAATAAATAATGGAGAGATTCACAACTGAACAAAGAACCAGAATAATAGAATTTTATTATCTAATTCAGTGATCAATTATTTTAACGCAAACGCATAAGTGATGAAGCTCATTTCCATTTGAATGGCTTTTTAATAAGCAGAACTGTAGGTTCTGGGGTTCTGAAAATCCAAAAGCCATTCATCAACGCCAATTGCACCCCATTAGGTGTACAGTATGGTGTGGGATCACATCTGCAAATATCATTGGGCCTTACTTTTGCGAGAATGAAGATGGAAGTGCTGTAACCTTAAATGGAGAGCGGTTTATGATAGAACATTTTTTACGTCCTGCTCTTGCGAACAGACTGACAAATGTGGTTTCAGCAGGACGGAGCCACTGCCCACACAGCCTGAGACACAATGGCTCTTAAAGTAAATAATTTGGCCAGCGCGATCGCCAGATTTGTTAGCACCCGACTATTTTCTCTGTGGTTATTTGAAGAAGTGAGTGTATGTGAACAAGACCGAGACAGTCCTTCAACTCACGGCCAACATTGTTGCAGAAATTCGAACGAAAATTAATAAACGAAAAAGTAATTAAAGTTTTAAACCCCATGGTAACTTTTGGCCTACCCTGTATATAAATACAGTTAAAATTTCGACCTATTTGGGACTCGGCCTGGCCCATAAGCTTCCTCTTCAAAAATGATTAACTACGGGTACTATAAAAACAACAAAATTTCCTTACAAGTCTAAATATGTCATTAATTTGACGATCTTACGATTTGGTTAAATTGTAGCCCGTGATGACTCGAAAACTAGCCATATGTACACAAAAAAAGAAAATATTCTTTCGAATCTATTCATGCGCATATTTTTTAGATATAAGTGAATTTGGGTACTTCACACGGGCCTAATGGTTCCTAGTTTACATTGACTTATGGGTACTCAGAAACTATGACACATCGTGAAAAAACATAACATCCTAAAGATTTCGCTCAATTTGCGACTAAGGTTTCTGGGTAGAAAAATGACTCATAAATCCTAACATGCACACTTCATTTGAAAATTTCACTTCGATTAGTACCCCTCTACTACCAAAGTAATCCTGGACTGAAAAAAGGGTTGGGTACATTTATTTCAAATAACACTACCCGGCAACCCCTCTACTACCAAAGTAATCCTGGACTGAAAAAAGGGTTGGGTACATTTATTTCAAATAACACTACCCGGCAACAACCACATTCCCCAATGGTGAAGTAGAGAAACAATTATATATATAATACCTAGCTTTAGTGGGGCACAGAATCAGGAAATAAAAAATAGGGAGTAAAACACAATCTAAAAATACAAAAAATCAACTGAAATTTGGATTATTAACGATCCGACTTTCTAGTTGGAGATACGACTTTCTGTAACCTATTTTACCCAATAATTCTATTCCTAACAAATACCAATAGTGGGCAATAGATTTGTGTGAGAGGTAACCGAGTCGTGGTGTAGGTGCTTAAAAATTAAGCCGCAGCATTGGGAAAAATGTGCAACGCCTCCGAATACGGATTAGAGTAAATATTTTATGGAATGGAAGAAAGATAATTTTAATTTTACAGAAGAAATCTTTTTGCTTTAAAAATAAAGTTAAGACAAAATGTAACAAGGAATAATCGGACAATTTTCGGCAGCACACATGTTTCACAAAGATTGTGGAAATGTGTTACTACGAGGGTTGCTATATATATTTCTGGCTTAGGTAACACTTAGCCATCTGACATTTCCATTGGAAAGTTTGACATTTTTTAGCATAAATGTACTCAGAACTGAAAAAATCAATTTGGCAAAAAAATGGAATCAACTCGTGAACACTTTCGTGCGATAATTTTTCACAACTTTCGACAAAAAACTGGTGTAATGAATTCAATCGTCGCCGACGCTCGCTTCAAGACGAAGGTCGTTCATGGTTGCATGAAAACCTGGCCGTAAAAAAGGTTTGTTATCGTTGGATCCCGCATCGTGTCGATTGGTGTAAGAAATTTTGAAAAATACAAAACGCGGTGCTTCAAAAGACGTTTATAAGATCGTCACAGGTGACGAAGCATGGATCTATGCCCGTGTGGGTCTTCGAAGACGAGCCAAATCCAACAAAAGTTGTTCGTGGAAGAAACACTTCGAAGCAAATGGTCGCCTGTTTCTTTGGCAAAACATGTGGCGACTGTTCCGCTTGAGCAACGTAGGACGGTCAATTCTGAGTGGTACACCACAATTTGTTTGCCTGATGTCGTCCGAGAAATTCGAAGAACGAACAAGAAAAGACGAATCATTGTGCACCATGACAATGCGAGCCCTCACTCATCGGCTCAAACCAGCGCCTTTTTGACCGGCCAAAACGTCGAATTGATGGGTCATCCGCCGTACAGCCCTGACTTGGCACCCAATGACTTCTTTTTATTTCCGCACATCAAGAAAAAAATGTGTGGTCAACGATTTTCAATCATGCTGGAGAATACTTTGAAAAACAATAAAACCATTTTTGATGATAAATATTCGCATTTTCATTTTTAAGGCCATTTTTTTATTTTTTTAATTTATATTATTTATTTGATTTTATACTGAATTTACTCTAGTAGTTTATGATGTTCTATTTAACATTTTGATGCATATTGTTATTTAGCTTTAATAGGCCCCAGTGGGCTTCGAATTACATGTGAATAAAGAAATGAAATGAAATATATAGCAGCCCGTCTTTTGAATCAGTGAGCTAAGAAAATTATACATAATTCTAATATTTTCTAACCTGGACCTACTGCATAAAGTCCACTCCGAATGGATGTACATAATTTATTATTACAGATATATGAAATAATAAATTATCGTTGTTTTTCGGTGGAAATACACCTAAGCCGTAACCCAAGAAAAACATCGGTTTCTTCATGGACGTACCCCAGAAGATTGTATTAAGATAGTACAGGGTGAGCCAGAAGCTTCCATGGGGTTAAAAATTTTAATAACTTTTTCGCTTATTATTTTTTTTTTAAACATATACAAAATGGAAATTTGTTTACACTAGCTCGTTTTAGAGATTTTTGGCACGTGGCTCCGTCCTGCTAAAACCACATCTTAGGTATGTTTTCAAGAGCATGACGTACAAAATGTTCTATCATAAACCGATACCGCCCTCCATTTACGGATTCAGCACTTCCATCTTCATTCTCGAAGAAGTAATGCCCAATGATATTTTCAGATGTGATCCCACACCATACTAGACACCTAATGGGGTGCAATTGGCGTTGATAAATGGCTCTTGGACTTTCAGAACCCCAGAACCTACAGTTCTGCTTATTAACAAAGTCATATATATAACATACATACATATAAGTATAATTAATATGATAAGGTGTTCTGTTCTAATTGCAATATCACAGGTGGCTAAACTTTACACCAGCTTGGCAGTTTAGAGTAAAGAAATAATACAACCAACGGGTTGATGCTGTCATTCACTTGATTCAAAAATTATCATCCCCATAAATTGTTTTTAGCTGCTTTCTTTTCACCTCGTATATGTTATCCCATACAAATTCCTTACGAGAATGTTAACTCCAAACTCGTTTGTTGGTAAAGTAAACTTATATAACAATGTTACCAAATGTGGGATATTTTATGATATTAATTCAAGTTTTACATGTGACATAATATTAAAAATTCAAATTTTATATTTAACATTTGCCAACGAGCAAATGCCCGTAGCCCAGTTGCTAGAACAATTGCTGTAGTATGATTATGAGTTAGAACCACGGGAATTTTAGTTCTTTCCTTTTTTTTTTAATGTATAAAGAACAATTGGTAAATAATCGTTTCCATTTTTGTTTCACCTGAAATTCGAACCCAGAACCTTAAACTTTCTATGCGAATATTCTACTCACTAAGCTATCGATATCGTTTGATGACAAATGTAATATATGACAAGTTTTTTATAAATAGGAGGAACTAAAATTCTATAAGGTATTAAAAACACTGAAAGCAATGGTGACCTGTCATACATTTAGGTTTTAATTACAGATTTATTTCATATATGTACATATGTGAACATATCCATTTCAATCCACGGTAAATGTATGTCATTTAATATTTTTTTTTTTTGAGAGCTCACCCAATGAAATATACCGCTCTTGTTTCCTGCGCTTTATTTGCAAGGCGAATGTGTAGGGTGGAGGGGAATCAAGTTTTTTGCCAAAGCAGATTTCCGACAAATCAGGAATATGTAAGAATATGGACTTCGGGCAGACCTTGGCAAATCGAAAAAGTCTGTTGTATATCTCAAAAGGCCTCTTTTTACAAGGCTCTCCAATTCCGCCACTGTGTTGTTTTGTTGCATACTTATTTAAATAAACATCACAAAATGCATACATATTAATGCATTTTGTGATGTATGAATATGTAAATGCCGACTTTATGTGAAGACTAGAGCCACACAAATCAAGAGAGAAGAACATTCAGTGATAAGAATGAAAATTGATACACTGATTTTCCTGGAAAATTCGGTTTCTACTGAAGTGTTCATTATAATTGTTCACCCTATGTGACATTGGGAAAAGTGTGTTTGCTGTGGCGTTATGGTTTATGTGCGCAACTATCACACAACGAACTCTGATGCGAATACGATCTGGCCTTAAAAATGGCGTCAGAGATTAATATCTAAAATTATGTGAAGTTTATCAAAAAAATCATTAACCGTTCTGAATCGACTTAAAGGCACCGGATCCAGATTGGTAAGTACAGAGAATTCTGAATTAAGAGAAGTTCCACAATAGTTCCTTAATAAGATGAATAGCGAAATATACGTTTGTAGAATATTTATGTTGTTGTTGTAGAGGCAACTGAGTGGGTAAGGGGTGACATCCCTTGGTCGAAGAATTGCTCTTTGGACCACTCCGGTCCATAGAACCTGCTGCCGTAGGTTTGTGTTAAATATTGATCGTGTAACAGGTGGGCCATTTAAAATTTTAAATTTGAATCGGCTGTAAAAAAAAAGAAGTACATACTAAATTTTTTTATAAATTGCTGGTTATTTTGGAAATTTGTCATTAAATAATGGAACACAATTTCATTCATATGACAACCACTACTGGCTCCGCAGTACCTCATCCGATCAACCCAATTTGTTAGTACATTTTCGATTGTTTTGGGTCGAATCTCTTCAATGGCAACTTCGATTTCATGTTTCAACGCTTTAATTGTCTTTGGATGCTTTGCGAAACATTTAGCCTTAATGGCTCCCCATAGAAAATAATCCAAAGTGCTCTATCACAGCTCCGAGGATGCCAGTTGACATCACAATTTTGATTGATTATTCGGTTCCTTGCTTATTTTCGAAGAAAAATGGTCCATAATGCCGCCAGCCCAAAATCAACACCAAACAGTGACTCGTCGAGGATGGATTGGCTTCTTAACAGTCACTTGTGGGTTCTCTGAACCTCATAAGCGACAAATTTGCTTATTGACATAGCCACCAAGATGAAAATGAGGTTCATCTGAAAACACGATTTTTCTGGAAAATTCTTCGAATGGTGTTCCATTATTAAATGACAAAGTTTAACTTTACCAATAAAACTAGAAGTTTGAAAAAATTATCAGTCCTTTTTTTACAGCCGATATAAATTTAAACTTTTAAGTTGCCCACTGATGATTGCGTTTGCTAGAATATTACGTTCAAATGGGTAAAATGTAAAAATGCGACAAGTACGCAAACTGAGATAGCCGAGACTTTGCTGTAATTACCAAAGGGGAAGAAGACTTGTCTATACTTGCTATTACGAGACAGCTCTATGTATTTCACCATTTCAATCATTGCAACAAAAGATTATCTAAATTCACTAAAAAAAAGTTTGTGTGTAAAATAATAAACAATGTAAAGGTATATGGCTAGATTGCATTACAATTTTTAATGGATCAGAAATCACAATTTGAAACAAACGCACATCCAATATGAGGTGTAAAAACACATAAAAGCATAATGTATATAAAGTACACAACGCATAAAAGCGCATTAACTTAAACTTTAACTATTCGTAAAAAACACAGTGCCTTTCTACCTATAGAAACCTTTCAAACATTCATTAGACTGTCAATGGTTTAGGATATATCAAAGGAAACATTATTTCGTTTCTAAAGAATATTTAAAACTATTTACATAGAGTGCCGCAAAAATAAAAGTTGCATATGTAACCCTCTAGAAATGAAGATTTTCTATGAACATTTTCCAAAATATTTCGGTCCAGCTGCATTCGTGAGCTGGATCACCTTTAAAACACCATTATTTTAAATTACATTAATTTTCCTTTGAACGAAACGAAAAAATCTGGTGAATTTGTGCTCTATGATTTAATAAGATTATTATTTGAAACGCTTTTAACTGATACAGAAATAATAGTATTGGTATAGAACTTCCTATTCAACAGTATTCTCAAATCAAATATAAAATCAAAAGCGATTTATTTAAATCTTCATGAAATTTTAAAGTATTTAGGCGTTATCTTGGATCCCAAATTTAAATTTAAAAGTCATATACCTTACGTGATCGATAAAATCAACAAGGTTACTAGATTGATGTACCCTCTTATAAATAGGAACTCTGCCCTGAACGCGCACAACAAAATGTTAATATTCAAAGCAATATTTCAACCACTAATATTCTACGGTGCACCAGTATGGTCTTCGATGGCGGCATGTCACACTAAAAAACTGCAGATAGCTCAAAATAAACTTTTAAAACTCATATTAAAGCTTCCATGGCATTACTCAACTCGAGGCGTACATACATTAGCTGGCGTAGATCTCGTGGGTGCTAAAATGCTAAAATTTAAAGCAAAATTCAAACTTCGATGTCAACAGTCACAGTACACACATGTCAATGAAATAGTTTCAGTATAATTTTACATTAGATTTTCCCTTAGTTTTTAGTAGTTTTAATAAAATTGTTTCAAAAAGGTTTTGAAATTTTTCCTTCTATTATCTATTAGCAACATAAATTTGCATATATTTTATTAAGAAATAGATTAAAATTACAAAGTAGAAAAGGAATGAAATTCCTAAACTCTTTAATTCTTAAGTCAAATGTAAACATTGTTATATCACAAGAAATAAAATTGAATTGAATTGAAATCATGAAATTTTTGAAATAAAATTAAATAACGAAATTACCCAAAAATCTTAATATCAAGAGCGAAAAACCAAAGTAATCTGCAAAGTAATCTGCAATAAGAGTCCACAAGCTGGCAACCGTTTTATTTTAAATGATTATTTATTTAATTAAAAGCATAAAACTAAAAATATTATTGAAAATGCTAGTTCAGCTATTATATTATTAGTATGGTCTTTAAAACCATTCTTTCGGAGGGGTACATTTGCAACTTATTTGGCTTCACACAAGTCGAGGTACTCGACTATACATATATTAACTAAGTTTAATTGTGTGTGTCAAGCGTGAAGTGGAAGTATCGATCATGATTCTGTGAAGGGTATACCAGATTCGACCGACACGCATTTACTCCATTTGTACTTGGTTTTAATAAAACCATAAATTCTACATCTTCCATTTCTCACTAACAAATAGGTTTTTAATGCGCTGATGCTGAATGTATGTAAGAGTATATATAAATTCATATGAAATAAGAGTGCGATAAGAATATTCGGAGAAGGTATAATATAGAAATCAATAAAAATTGTTTTAAAACAAACATTTGTAGACATTTCTTTGGAAACGAGAAAGTCCCCACGATAACAATTTTTATTTTTTCACTTTCATTTCTATGCAGAGAAGTATATATATTTAATAAACTAAGATTCTGATATGTTTCGTTTGAATCAATTTGTTTTTCTAGATTCCATAAGACTCAACATATTTTAAACTTTCTCTTGCTCCTAACCTATGTGTTTAGGTTGATTTATCAAATTAAAAAAAGTCTACTGGTAAAAAAAACCATATACCAGTATTCGAACAAACTCCGATCATATATAACATTTTTTAGGGTTTTTTGTTAGAGCATTGTATCGCTCATTATTTCTAAACTTCAAAAGCATGTATTACAATAGTTCGTACACTAAACATATATTTTGATTTTTGTCTGCACAAAATTTACTTAAGTCCGCATAATTTGTAGATGCACTCAGAGTACTTATGTCGCCTATACAGTAAGACCTCCTTAATCTAAATACAGTAATCGGAACTACGTTTTTCCTTTGTACTACATACTCTATAATCCGAATTGATTGTTTTTTGTAATCCGAATAGACATTAAAATATGTTAAGTTATTATTAAACATTATTTTAAGTGTGTCATAGTTCGAGCGCAGTCTAAAAGACAGATTTTTCTAAAATGAAAACATCATCGATACTTCTGTCTTTTCTAAAATCTCTACTAAATTCTCAATAAACTACAGTTCATTATCGTTTTTATTTTTTGTTAAGGTTCGTTATAATAAGTTCTTTTTGTTTGTAAAAATTGTATGCCTTCTTTTTTAAAAAATAAACATTTTTTTGGTTTTTAAAAATGGGAAATGTTATACCTCGGTTTAAAATATAGAATTTATAATATTTAAACATTTTTTTACTGTGTACAATCATTTGTGACATACATATAAATTGCAGTAAGTATGTATAGTGAACTCTTGAAGACGAAATAGTCCAATAATCCGAATTATGGTCAGCAATCAATTCTTCGGATTAACGAGTTCTTACTGTATTTAAATTAGAACAAACTGGATACAGTTTATGAGATTATTACAATGCCCTTGAATAAACGTTTTTAAAAAAGGAATAATATAAAGCCAGAAGATCTTAGCAATTATTCGATGATACGGACAAAGAGCTATAAATATATCAGTCGGTTGAACCAACTTTCATATACCCCTAACCTAAGTCGTGTTTTGTAAACCATGTTCGGAAAATGCATACTAGGGATGTAACGAAAGTGGGTTTAGCGAAAGCGAGTATTAAAATTTGGTGCGAAAGCGAATATTGATATATATAATTATGCGAATGCTAAAGCAAATATTTCCAATTTGGTTTTTGCGAATGCGAGTGCAAAAGCGAATATTTTCTTTTTGATTTTTAAGGTTATTTTATATGATTTTATTTTATACAAAAAAAAATTAAAAAGTAAATAAATTTGATTGCAGTGCGCCAGACACAAACTGAAATACAACAATGCTCCCATTAAGTACCATCTGTTAATACACTGCTGTCAAATTTTGAGAGTTCCGTCATTTAGTTTGTGTTTAACAGCTGTTCAAAACATACAACATCGTGGAATTTGTTAAAAACGTAAAAAATGTGCATTCGAGTGCTCATTAAACATTATTTTTGCGGAAAAAAACCGTCAATCAAACCAAGGAAACGCTTGATAAATACTATGGGGACTCTGCACCATCGATATCAATGGTAAAAAGTGGTTTACTGACTTTCGTTGTGGTCGCACAAGTACAAATGACGCTGAACTTTCTGGACGGCCAATTTTGATCAATACACCCGAAAATGTCGAAAAAATCCGTAAAAAGTGCATGGGATTGTTGACGCCATACGCATTTTATATGGCAGTGTGGCTTCGATTTTAGATGATCAGTTGGGTTTCAGAAAGCTGTCTGCAAGATGTCTTTCGCGTTTCCTCTCAATTCTCCATAAACGTACTTGTGTGACAACTTCCAAGTATAGTTTGGAGTTGTTTTCAACCGCAATTCGAATGAGTTTTTGCAGCGTTTTGTAACTGTGGATAGAAACATGGATCCATAAAAACACTCCGAAAACCAAGCAGCAGTCTAAACAATGGATTCTCCGGGTGAACTGGCTCCGAAGAAGGCCAAGGTGACTTTGTCAGCCAAAAAGGTGATGGCAACAGTTTTTTGGGATGCTCGCGGGATAATCCACAACGATAACCTTCAAAAGGGAAAAACAATAAACTGTGAATATTATGCCAACTTATTGGACCGATATAAAGAGAATTAAAAAAAACGACCCTTTCAACAAGATAATGCACGGGTGGGCACGTGTGCAGTCTTAATGGCAAAATTGCATGAATTGGGTTACGAATTGGTACGTCATCCGCCATATTTTCAGGATTTAGCCCCCAGTGACTATTTCATACTTCCAAACCTAAAGAAATCGCTCGGTGCAGAGATTTAGCTCCAACGATAAAATTATTTATCAAAAAAATGCCTATTTTATGGACGTCGAAAAATCCTGATTTTGGATGGGATACAAAAATTGGAGAATCGTTGGACTAAGTGTATTGAGCTAAAAGGAGATTATGTTGAAAAATAATTTTATTTTTTTGCAAAAAAGTGTTTTATTCGAATTCACGGAATTATTGATATGCCCACGTATTTTTTTTGGGAATGTGAATATTATAAGGATGGTTTTTACGAATGCCAAAGCGAAAATTCCAAAAATGGGGTTTGCTAATACTTAGTAGGGACATAAATAATGTTACACACGTTTTATGCTGTAAATTAAAAAGTACTGAATGTTTTTGGACCAAATATTTTTTAATATATTTTTTGATGTATATTGTATCCAAAAAGAATCTACTTATTCGAAATGTCCGCACTGGCCAATTGTCAATAGCTGCACGAACCTCGTCCATTTGAAAATTGGCCAGAGCTCGAACCAAAGCAGTCTTAAGAGATCCAATGTTGGGGTATCTTTTGTGACAAACCTTGTCCTCTAAAACCGTCCACAATTTGTACTCCAATGGGTTCAAATCTGGACTGCCTGAGGGCCATTCTTCAGAGGAAATGAACGCTGGCAAATTGTTTCGAAGCCAGGCCTGGGACGTTTTGGCCTTATGTGCCGTGCAGAATCCTGCTAGAAAGTCCATGGCTGGTTTTGGAACAGGGAATTGTTAAAAGGCTTCACAACAGCTTCCAAAACGGTTTCTTGGTAAACTTTGGCCGATGTTTTGACTCCTTGTTCGCAGAAATGCAGGTCAGTGACCCCATCGTAAGAGACACCCCACCAAACCATGACTGAAGCTGGGTGATGACCCTTTTCCACCCTTGGGATCAGTTCAGATGCACCCTTAGATGACGGCGCATACACTTTATCATTTTGCTTGGTAAATTTTTCCTGAACGGTAAAAATTTGTTCATCGGTGAACAAAATTTTTCTGTGCAAGTTATCAGCGTGTTTCACCAAAAGACGTTTGCATTTTTCAATCCTATTTTTTTTAAACCTGCAGTCAATAAATGTCCGGTACGTCGTTTGAAAGCCTCAAGTCCCAAGTCATTTTTAATGATTCGACTAATGGACCATGATTTTCTATTTTCGGAGCGGATTTCTGTGAATTCTTGATTTAACGGCTTTGATGAAAGCCGTTGCGTTTTTTTTTTGGCCGTAGCGTTTTGAAAATATCGCGTTTTTCATTTCACACTTGAAAAGCGCTATTACAGCGATACGGTTCTCATTATTTGACCACTCCATGATGAAAGTTGAAACAATTTTAAAATCCCGTTACAGACTAACGCTATTGAGGTTAGCTTTCAAAACCCATATGACATTAACGGGGTATGTTCAGTTCTACTATTGAAATGGGTGTGTTCAATGTTGTAACAGTATTTATGTCCCTACTAAGTATATATTACGAAGAGGCAAGATGGTTAATTTGGGGTTCGAAAATAGACTTGATTCGATTTTAAATTTTCTGTCGACGATTTAACATTACAATAGCATTTTCATTCAAATACACTAAGTAATATGGCAAAATTTAGAGATTATGTATGTACTTATATAAGTAATATGGCTTCTTAATTTCAGTTACATAGATGAACTAATATTGATTTTTCTAAAAACTAAATAAAAGTACAGAGATTAAAGCATATTTTACATATAGCAGAGATATCAAACGTTTTGCATTACACTTGTAAGGGATGTGGAACGCCAAACAACCTGCACGATACAATGACCGTATTAAAAATATATACTTTATAAAAGAAATTAGGGAGAGTTATATCGTCGCTCTGATGCTATTTTGATTCTCACCCAAATTTTCACTGTTTCGAGTAAGCAATTATTTTGTGGAGTCTTCGACGTGCTCACAGATGCTTTTTTGATCCATAAATATTGCGTTTGGATCAATAATAAAATACGAAATGTAAAAAAAAAATTGTGCTATAATTTTGCATAAATTTTCTTATCAATTCACTTTAATACGGATATTAATATGACAATTTTTATCAAAACTATTAAACATAGTTAAAGGGATTATAAAATAACTACAATAATTGAAACAAAACACAAAAATACATCATGGAATATGGTAAAAAGTCATAAGAGTAGCAAACAGCTACAAATACTTCAGACCTTTTTCCAAAGTGTTAACACAAATGCTATTCTTTTGATTTTTAAAGACGTTGAAATTCAAAGAACTTGTTTTGGTCTCAGGAATAAATGTTTTTCCAAAAAAAAAAACAAGTTCGTTCAGATTAAATGCATTAACTGAGGTATTTATCTTGGGAGGGACCTATAGTGGCGTTGTTATATCATTTAAAGAAAATATAAAATCGAGTTTTAATCGAAACCTATCATGTGAAATATAAACAAAACGGATTAAATTCGTATTAGGTATTGCTATTTGAAAACAAGGACAGGAAAGGTCAAATTTCATTGAGGCTGGTTTTTGGAAATCAATATTCCTGAGCGCGTAATTTGAGCTAGATAGGAGCTAGATCTTCTAGCGCTGAAGAATTAAAACAAAGACCATTTTTATAGGGTTCGTCTTTGGCTCAGGTCTGAACAATTTCGGTCATTTCTTCTAGTTCAGTTCATATTGCGATCTTCAATTTTTTACAAAGATATAATTTTATTACAAGGGAGAAATCGGATCAAAGGGTAATTCTGAATCGATCGGTATAATAAGAAGACTCCATTTTCTATAGTCTTTGGTGTTGTAGGCAGCTGCACTTAGTTTAAGTACCTTCCTCGGCACTGTCGTGTCAGTTGTTTATATCGAAATATCAAGAGAAGTGGTCTATAAAGGGTCATAATCTCTATTTTGTTAGTCACTTTACGACGAAAGAATTTTAAAGTGTTCACTTGCCGACGACTTAAGTAAACTCTAATTACTTTTTTAACATATCGTAAAATGTGTATAAAATTTGAAATATGAAAAAATAAAAAAAATGTTCTCAAGCACTAATACAGTACAGTAAGTTCCAAAAGGACGTCTTAAGCGTAAATTTATAACACTGGAATATTTTCAGACCTAAACTTGTTTGTGGAAACTGATTCTTCGGGTTACAATTTCATGAAAGACCCGTGGCATTGGCAGTACGCAACAAAGACCATTTTTTATTCAATCGGAGACTCCTTCTCAGTCATCAAACAAAACGATAGATAATACTTAGTATGGACATAAATACTGTTACAACATTGAACACACCCACTTAAATAGTAGAACTGCACATACCCCGTTAATGTCATATGGGTTCTGAATGCTAACCTCAATATCGTCAGCCTGTAACTGGATTTTAAAATTGTTTCAACTTTCATCATGGAATGGTCAGATAATGAGAACCGTATCGCTGTAATAGCGCTTTTCAAGTGTGAAATGAAAAAAGCGATATTTTCAAAACGCTCCGGCCGGCCACTAGGGATTAGCCGCATGTTCGTCTACCGATGCATAAAACTGTTTGAGGAGACGAGATGTAAAAGACCGCCACCGTTCGGGCCGCCCACATTCTGTTCGAACACCGCATATCATCAAAGCCGTTAAATCAAGAATTCACAGAAATCCGCTCCGAAAAAAAAAATCATGGTCCGTGAGATGAATATCACGCAAAAAAGTCCATGAGTCGAATCATTAAAAAAGACTTAAAAAAGTAGAATCATCAAACGACGTACCGGATTTTTATTGACTGCAGCTTTAAAAAAAAAAATTGGATTGAAAAATGCAAATGTCTTTTGGCGTCAAATGTCGAAACAATTTGCCAGCGTTCATTTCCCCTGAAGAATGGCCCTCAGGCAGTCCAGATCTGAACCCATTTGATTACAAATTGTGGACGGTTTTAGAGGACAAGGTTTGTCATAAAAGATACCCCAGCATTAGATCTCTTGAGACGGTTTTGGTTCGAGCTGTACATTGTTATACTTAAGAGATCCATATCATTGGATATTTTGATCCACCTAGTGCAAGAGGGCGACTATTCTAGAACATGGATCGATTAGGTACAGTTTTACAAGAGTTTATGGTTGGGCGCTCATAACGTGTCATGCAAAATGTTAGCAAGATCGGAGTGAAAATGACTTCTAGAGCAACAGAACCTCAATTCGGAATGGACCTTTGTATGGGGGCTAAGGGGAAATATGGAATTATATGATCCAGATGCAGCGTAGTTCCGTAGTGTACCTACCACAAAATGGTAAGGACATAAAAATCAAAAAATAATTATATTCGTTTACGCAAAAATTAGTATTTGCAAAAATGAACATTTCAATATTCGCATTTGCCTCGCTACAAATATATTTCAATATTCGGAAGATCTGGTTTGATTTGTGAATCTAGATAGGAGAAACTCCAACCGAAAAATTTAGCAGATAAGTTCCAATTTCACATGAATTTGTTTCTGGTCGCTTAAAAATTCTAAGCGAAATATGTTATAAAGGATTGTCCAACCATAATGCACAATGATAATTGTGAGTCGCATCTTAACGTCAAGTTTTTTGCCCAACATAGTTTAACATCTCTATCTTTCAGTGTTTGACAAATTCTACCATGAAGAGTTACACAATTGAGTAGCGCAGCGCGTTAAGGTTGTTGAAGCTATTTATAAAAATGGACATTCAAAACAAAATGCCTCGACTCGTGAATTGTGTTCACCATCGCGAGATGATAATGGACTTTTTAAAGCCAGTAATTGAAAATATGAATCTGGACGGTATGTAGTTCCAACAGTCCGTGTTGTCTCTCGTCGTAGCGATGTTAATAGGCCGCTACGATCATGTGATTTGGCACCGTTGGACTACTTTCTTTGGGGAGATTTAAAAAAAATTGTACGCCAATAATTCAAGAACAATTCAACAACTAAAGGATAAGATAATTCGGCACATTAGCGACATTAACCATTCACACCATGTCTTAGAGTCATTGAAAATATGGACCGTCGAAAAGAGGTATGACACTGAATCCGTTGCGAGCATTTGCCCGATATTTTTGGCACACATAATTGTCATAGATCCTTACATTATAATAAATAATATCAAGATAATTCTCTGAAAACTTGTTGTATTGACAAATAACTTCCTGCGTTTTAGTTGGACCATCCTTTATATGGTCAATAGAACTGTACTTATATAATCTAAATCTGGAAGGGCATTCGGAGTATGCTATTTCAGACGTTAGTAGTGGGGTTCCACATTCACCTACTTTAGTGGCTTTAAAAGTAGGTTAAAAATTTAATTTTCGTCGAATTGAATAATTTTACCTCAATATCGATCAATCGCAGAATCAAATGAACCGAATTCCCGAAGTTTTATTAAAGTCGGTCCACATTGAAGCATTCTAACCAGGTCGAAAGATTGTCGAGCAGTTTTTTTTATGCACGCCCTTAAAGGGCTTTTGTCCAAAGTTGCATGCCAATGTTTCACTAAAATGAAAGTTGTCCCCAATAAACTGATATCTTGCTTGCATCAGATTGAGATATTTGCATCAGTAAGAAATTTAGAAAATTAAGGTAACTTACATGTGCACATACATACATACATGTTATTTATATTGCCAGGTCTTCGACCATTTTCTTGGTTTTTTTTCTTTTCTCTGAAGTTTCGTCCCCTTTGAGATCCTTTCACACTGCATGTTCCATCCAGCGATTCGCTGTAGTTCTTTATATACGGCTGCGCATGTAGGTACACTGTGGATGTTGGTCCCCTCTTATTTGTCATCTCCAAATGTTGGGAATAATATTCCGAGCACCTGTTTTTCGGTTATTGCTTTCTCTCGTTTCGTTTATGTTGCGAGGGCGTTTCCGTGCACCAATTTCGATTTAAAGAGGCAATTTACAAAGTTTTGATTTTTTTTTGGCCCTTTAAAATTTAGATTGCAAAACTTTTATGAATTGTTGTGAAATATAAAAAGCAGAATCCCGTTATACGCCCGCCATTATAACAGTGGTGCCAATTATTGCTAATAAATATTTGTGGTTGGCAAGGCGACAACTTAACATTAGCCGTGCTCTCTTCAGTTTAATAAACAAGCATTTGTAATGGATGTTACTCGGTTAAGTCCAATACAGAGTTGTATGTTAAATTTTCATTTGTCCGATTGCCCTACACACAAACGCGCATGTAAGAATAATTTACACGGGAATGGTATTTTTTGTAGAGTTTTACTGCGTAGCACTACCAAACAATAAAATTTTTTATTTGATTTTTTTAAGCACACATAGTATATAGAGACAAAAATTTAACAGAAAGATCATTGCAGGGGTTTCAAACATTTTCAGAAAACAAAAGTGTAGCAGGTAATTTATTTATTATACATCATTGTTTTTTTAAACAATTTATAGTTTTGTATCGCCGGAATTTGACGAATTCGCCGATTAAACCTATTGTTGTAAAATTTTTGGTGCATACAAAGAGAAACAATGTTGCCATATTACTTGTAATTTTCTTCAATATTGGCTGTGTTCCAGCGCCAACTCGTTAAGGAGGTCGCTAACGCGATAAATGCAAACCATTGTACATAAATTTAAAAATTACTTTGTTAACATAAACCTAAACCTGTGTTGAAACCCGTTTGTTTTAAAAAATTAAAATTTTTGGAAAGAAAGTTATTTAAGAATAACCTTTAGCGAGTCCAGTATTTCTTGAATAACGCTTACAGTATTTCTTGAATAACTTTTAATTAAAAATTTCCAAATCAAACGGTTTATATTGCATAACGCCAATCTGTTCTTATAGACAAAGAAGTTTCCGAAATTTATCGCACATTTTTGAAATTATCGCCTCAGTGACCGCTTACTCGTTCAATAAGCGTGTACCAATAGAGCACGCCTATTGTCTGATTACCATGGTAACTAAGTTAATTATTTTAAAAGAACACGGCTCTTAGTATTGTACAAGTCACTTAAGGTTGTAAGTGTACTTTCGATATAAGGGACCACCCTAAAGTTAACTAAAAACACAAAATCATTAAACCATGTGTATATACGAGTACTATCAAAATGTACAGTGCCGTAACTACACTTTACCTTAAAATATCGCAACCAAAAGACGAAACATAAAAAATGATTATTGAAATTTTATTTCAAATTTGTGTAGCTGTTTTTTTTATTCTTTAAATACAGAAAATACGAAGTAAAGGTTCAGTCATACAGATTCTCCAAATCCCACAAAAATGTTTTATGTCGACAATGCAATACGAGGATATATCAATAAGTTAGTTACATGAAATGCAACACTACTCCTATTAAGTACCATCTGTTAATAGAGTACTGTTAAATTTCAGAGAGTTCCGTCATTTAGTTTGTGTTTAACAGCTGTTCAAAATATACAACCTCGTGGATTTTGGTAAAAATGAAGAAAGTGAATTTCCGTCAATCAAACAAAGGAAAAGCTTGATAAATGAACAATGGGTTTCTCTGGATGAATCGGCTCCGAAGAAGGTGATGGCAACAGTTTTTTTGGGATGCACTCGGGTAAATACACATTGATAATCTTCAAAAGTAAAAACACAAACAGCGAATATTATTCCAACTTATGGGACCGATTTAACGAAGTTAAAAAAAAACGACACCACGTGGCCAAGAAAAAAGTTCATTTCCATAAAGTTAATGCACTGGTGCACACGTGTGCGATACCCAAAGAAATGGCTCGGTGGAAGGAGTTTCAGCACCAACGATGAAATTATTGTTCAAACAAATGCCTTTTTTATGGACTTTGAAAAATTCTTTTTTTTTTGAAAAGGGTAAATAAACTCATATATACTTTATTGTCATACCTCAAAATACGACAATTTAACCATGTTTCAGTCCAAAAGAAAAGAACTTGAGCCCTTTTAACTTACGAGATTTACGGCATATAATTGTAGATCGGTTCGACTAAATCGTGTCAATAGTAAACCCTTGATTGATTTCCAAAAACTTATGACCAATTTATTTCTTTTCGAGGACAATTTTACTATAGAGTAAACAAACAATATAGCTGTAAACGAGTGACAATCAAAATACTGTCATAATATTTCAAAACAAAAATATTGTAATCCTATTTGAGCGTCACCCTTACTGTAGTATTGTACCATGTTCTTGTTGTTTGAACCTTTTTAAATCTTTAACTCATACAGTCGCTGCTTGCTAGCTTCGTTGCTAAAGCCAAAGAAAAAAAATGTTTCGCATTGTCAATCTGTTAAAATTGTATTACTACCACTCGTCTGTTTATATACATAAATTCCTAGAACTAATGGATGCGTATAAAAACATAGAAAATCTTAATAATCTGCTGCTGTATTCGAAAGATAATCTCTTCGTCCAATATTGGATGCCTGTTTGCTCTGTATGGCTTCCAATTTTGGACATTCTGTAATACGATGACCAAGACCACCACAATAACTGCACCCATGTGAGTCACCCAAATCCAAATATTGCTCTGATTCTGGACATAGTTCCAGTAGAAAATCGGGTACCTTTTGTTTTGCTTCAATCAACAGATGTTTAAGATCCAAAAGTACCGACGGGTCTGTTGTCTTATTAACGAACGTTGTGGCTAACCCTTTAGTGTTGGAACGACCTGTACGACCGATGCGATGTACGTAATTCTCAATATCTTCGGGCATGTCGTAGTTAATGACATGTTGGACATTTGGAAAATCTAAACCTTTGGAGGCCACATCAGTGGCTACTAAGACGTCTTTTTTACTTTCTCTGTATGCTTCGACTGCACGGGAACGTTCCTCTTGATCTTTACCGCCATGTATGGCCACAGCTTCCACTCCCTTCAACAACAAATATTCGTGTATGCAGTCAACGTCTTGTTTCTTTTCGGCAAATATAAGTACAGGTGGGGCAGTCTTCTGCAAGCACTCTAGCAGGTAAACTACTTTGGCCTCTTGCTTGACATATTCCACCTCTTGAGTGACATTCATTGATGCAGCACCAGCTCTACCCACATTGATCGTTACGGGTTTCACCAAAGCAGATATGGCGAAGTTTTGAATTTTCTTCGGCATAGTAGCTGAGAAAAGTAGAGTTTGACGCTGGGCCTTGAAAAACGAAAAGATCGTACGTACATCCTCTTCGAAGCCCATATCAATCATACGATCCGCCTCATCCATGCAAAGATAGCGGCAAATATCTAAAGTGACAATTTTCTTTTCCAGCATATCCATAAGTCGGCCTGGTGTCGCTACCATTATATGTACTCCATTCGCTATGACGTCTAATGCTTCGGAGACTGGAATACCTCCTATAGCTAAACAGGACCGTATTTCTGGCATACCTGACTGCTTCAAATGGCGACTGTAATGCTAAATAGAAGCGTTTTATTAGTTTGTTGTATAATCAGAAATAATTTATACATACCATAACAATATCATAAGTCTGTTTGGCCAATTCACGAGATGGACAAATAATCAAACCATAAGGTCCTTCATTTCGTATAAATGGCAAGCGGAACTCTTGCTCCAGAGCAAACATTATAGCCGGCAGTACAAACACCAATGTCTTGCCAGATCCTGTAAATGCTATGCCGATCAAATCGCGACCCGAGAGTACAGTAGGTATGCCTTGTACTTGAATAGGAGTTGGTTTCTTTATACCTTTTGCAGATAAGCCATTTAAGATTCCCTTTGGAAATTTCATTTCCTTAAAACTGCGAATTGGAGGAGCAACATCTACACCCTCCAACAGGATTCTTAAACGTTTTCTGATGGCATTACGTTTTTGTTCCGACATATCCATAATATATCGCGGAGGTTTCCAGCTAGTTTTAATTGGATCTTCATATTGTATACCTTTGGCCAATTCTGCGACACCCATGAGAGCTTTTTGTTGTTGTACACTTTCAAGAATCTTCTCTTCTTCTTTAAGTTGTTTCTCTACGTCACTGATCTTTTTGGCTTCGGCAATTTTCTTTAATTCAGTATGTTGGTCCAACAAACTAATGTTGTATTTGCGTCCCCATATTTCAGGATCCGTGGCGTTTTGCGAATCCTCATCGTTTTCATTTTCGCTAGAGGACTTGGGCTGAGAAGCTTCTGCAGACAATTGTACAATACGACCCATTTTCATTAGTTGTTGTTTTTTTCGTTCCTTGACAGGGACGTATGGCACGTACTTGTCATCGTCTTCATCAGGACCGGACGAGTTATCGTCCTCTTTGCGACGATAACGTTTTACTGGCGGTGCACTCGAAGAAGACATGGCCTACAATGCAACATTTAGTAAATTTCGTTTGTTTGATTTGTTTATAATAATCACCTGTTTGAAAGAGAAAATCGTCAATAAATTAAAGGCTTCACTGGATGATTTGAAAGAAATCTAAGTGCAAGAGTAGAGTTTGAAGCTGATAGGAAATAAATGGTGGCGAGGGTGTTTTTTTCGGCGGCTTCATTTCTTCTCAAATTTAAGCAACTGACGACTGAACATCAGTTCATTGGATTTTTAATGCAAAAAAAGTTTTCAGGAACACTAGCAAATAAATATAATGTAAAATAAAATAAAAATTAACTTTAATGTTTAATTTACGATTTATGCAAATGTATGCGCAAATAACACACCTTTTCATTATATTAATGCAGGGTGATTCATTTACGACTGGACAAATTTCACCGGCGTATTCCTTGCATTATTTCATGAAAATATGTCCATCTACGACTGTACCCGAAAATGCAAGGGACGAAATGCCAGCGGTTTGAAATTTTCGGATTGGTGGTCGGAGGATACTAGGGTAAAATTACTAAATTCTGAACGAGTAGTAGGATTTTTTTGTTTCTTTTAAAATATAGCCGTACCTCTTACCCTTCCCAGCCCTACCGTTCCTACTGCGCTGCCGATAATTCCATTTCTGATAGAAATCTCTGGCACAGAGGTTGAAACGGTATCGGCTCAAATCGTTTTAGCCGCCGATTCCAACGGCTTCACGAAGTCGCCGTTATATCGGCTGATCTATTGTTATAATACAGGGTGGTTAAATCACGACTGGACAAATTTCAACAGCATTTCCAAAATAACCTAAACGAAGCCCAGAGGTCCTACCGTTCCAAAGTTATGACTATTTCTCTGAAATGCAAAAAAAAAATGTTTGGTGTTATTAACAAAAAAAATTTCGCTTCCAAAAAAGAAATTTCACTTCAGTCAAAATAGTCATTCCATTATAACGGTAGGACCTCTGGGCTTCGTTTAGGTTATTTTGGAAAGGCTTTGTGAAGTTTTGTAGAAAAGTACGAAAACGGTTTTATAGTAAATTGCTAAAAGTAATAGTCGTCAAAAAGAGATAAATGAATTTTTTTTTAAATTCAAATTCCATACTATATTTCTTAAAACAGAAACAGCTGAGATAAACGCCTTCATGAGAGTAGAAACACAACATTTCGGCTGCGGTAGCGGTTGTCAAATATATATGGAAAATTGAGGGGCAAAACCGCACTAAAAAAAACCGAAATGAATTAAATCTATTTCTATTTTCTCTGCGGATTTTCTTGCGCTCTCAATTTTTGCTCCTGCCTCTCTCAATGTGTTGCCATATTTTCATATTTTTTGTAAACAAAAAACGTATGGGCTAATAGTTTTTGTGCATATTTGCAGTAAGAAGAAGAAATTTTGAAAGTATTTGCGGGAAAGCAAAATTAATTGGACCAAAATAAGAAAATTATAATAAAAAAAACAATTTGATTGTTTATGCAATTTAAAATTGAACATTTCAAAATAATTCTTGTTTAGTTTGCAAATAAATTTATTGTATTTTTTTCAAAATCACTCAAGGCCAACTAATAAATAAAAACAGCTGAGATATGACAACAAAAACCGTCGCCGCACCCGTCGTCATTTAATTTACATTTTCTTGCCGCACCGGTTTCCGCCGCCGCAGCTGCAGTGTTCTGTTTCTACTCTGAATACGATTTAATCCGTTTATACCGAAGGTATCGCTACTTCGGCTTGAGCTTATTCGGATTAAAACTGTAATGGCAATGCTTTCTGAGAACTTATATGCCGTGTGCGATCCAAATATGTTTTGTTGATAAAACGACAATAGCACTAAAGCTCGGTTACAAGAGAAAAGTCGTTTTACACTCATTTGTGTAGCTGGTACTATGACATTATAAATATTATAAATCTATGGTTTTTGATTTGTAGAAACATTGCAATATAAATGTCTATCAAATATTAAAATAGTAAACAAATGGCAAAGTCTGCGGCGCCAACTACTTAGTAGGGACATAAATACTGTTACACACATTTTATGCTGTAAAATAAAAAGTACTGAATGTTTTTGCACCAAATATTTTTTAATATATTTATTGATGTATATTGTTTCCAAAAAGAATCTTCTTATTTGAAATGCCCGCCTTTTGCCTTTACACACGCCTTAAGTCGCACTGTTTAATCGTCAATAGCTGCACGAGCCTCGTCCATTGGAAAATTGGCCACAGCTCGAAGTCTTAAGTCTTAAGAGATCCAATGTTGGGGTATCTTTTGTGACAAACCTTGTCCTCTTGAACCGTCCTCAATTTGTAATCCAATGGGTTCAAATCTGGCTGCCTGAGGACCATTCTTCAGAGGAAATGAACGCTAGCAAATTGTTTCGAAGCCAGGCCTGGTATATTTTAGCCTTATGGGCCGCAGAAGAATCCTGCTGGAAAGTCCATGGCTGGCAAAACGATTTTTTGCAAAACGGTTTCTTGGTAAACTTTGGCAGACTCCTTGTTCGCAGAAATGCAGGTCAGTGACCCCATCGTAAGAGACACCCCACCAAACCATGACTGAAGCTGGTTGATGACCCTTTTCCACCCTTGGGATCAGTTCAGATGCTTCCTTAGATGGCCGCGCATACACTATCATTTTGCTTGTTAAATTTTTCCTGAACGGTACATATTTTTTCATCGGTGAGCAAAATTTTTCTGAGCAAGTTCTTCACCAAAAAACGTTTGCATTTTTCAATCCTATTTTTTTACAGCTGCAGTCAATAAATGCCCGTTACGTTGTTTGAAAGCCTCAAGTCTTTTTTTAATAATTCGACTCATGGTCTTTTGCGTGATATTCATCTCACGGGCCATGATTTTCTGTTTTTGGAGCGGATTTCTGTGAATTCTTGATTTAATGGCTTTGATGACATGCGGTGTTCGAACAGAGCGTGGGCGGCCCGACCGGTGGTGGTCTTTTGCATCTCCAGTCTCCTCAAACAGTTTTATGCATCGGTAAACGAACATGCGGCTAGTCCCTAGTGGCCGGAGCGTTTTGAAAATATCGTTTTTTTTCATTTCACACTTGAAAAGCGCTATTACAGCGATACGGTTCCCATTATCTGACAACTCCATGCTAAAAGTTGAAACAATTTTAAAATCCCGTTACAGAATAACGCTATTGAGGTAAGCTTTCAAAACCCATATGACACCAATGGGGTATGTTCAGTTCTACTATTGAAATGGGCGTGTTTAATGTTGTAACAGTATTTATGTCAGTGTCCAATGTTATGCCCAACTCTAGGTAAGCAGAAAAACTACGTATAAACGATACATAATTAATTCATTAACTTTAAAATCAGTTTAAAGAGTTTTCAGCTACAAAATTTTGTCCGTGTATAGATTCAGTGCACAAATTAGTGTGAACACGCCGATTCATGTTTTAAAAATGTGGCAACAGTGATGTAATCAATGACAAAACTTTATTATTTCTTCACGCGTAAATCATTCTTTGTGGCATAGTTTTTTATGTACATTGCTAAAATATTGAGAAACTAATACTGCTAAAAACTATTTCTTTATTAAACATAGACCACAATGTCTATGTCCAAGACGACAAATACGTATAATCGGCAAAACTGGGAAGATGCCGAATTTCCCATATTGTGCCAAACATGCCTGGGTGACAATCCATACGTACGTATGATCAAGGAACGCTTCGGCAAGGAGTGTAAGATTTGCACTCGACCATTTACCATATTTCGATGGTGTCCGGGAGCTAGAATGCGCTTCAAGAAAACTGAGATCTGCCAAACGTGTGCCCGTCTGAAAAATGTTTGCCAAACGTGTTTGCTGGATTTGGAATATGGCTTACCTATACAAGTGCGAGATGCGGCTCTTAAAGTTGCTGACAATTTACCCCAAAGTGATGTCAACAAGGAGTATTACATACAAAATGTGGACCGTGAGTTACAGGACGGTGACGGTACCGAGGCGGCAGGAAAAGTTGGGAAATCATTAGCAGCCAGCGATATGCTTTCTAAGTTGGCGAGAACAGCGCCATATTACAAAAGAAATAGGCCACACATTTGTTCGTTTTGGGTTAAGGGCGAATGTAAGCGAGGCGAGGAATGCCCATACCGACATGACAAACCGAATGAACCAGATGATCCACTATGCGAACAAAACATTAAAGATCGTTATTATGGACGCAACGATCCTGTAGCCGAAAAAATAATGAAGAGGGCAGCGTCTTTGCCCACATTGGAACCACCGGAAGATCGTAATATTACTACATTGTATGTGGGTAACTTACCAGAAGACATTACGGAGCCGGAGTTAAGGGATCACTTCTATCAGTTTGGAGAAATACGTTCAATAGCTTTAGTGCCACGCCAGCAATGTTCTTTTATACAGTACACAAAGCGATCCGCAGCAGAATTGGCTGCTGAGAAGAGTTTTAACAAACTGGTGTTGCACGGTAAAAAAGCCACCATTAAGTGGGCACATTCTCAGGCAAAACAAGGCGTTGCAAAGACTGATCGTCGATTTGACATTAATGCTATGCCCACAGCAACCGCGACAAATCCTAACGATTTTTTTAATCTACAACAGGAGCAAGTTACTGTTCTACCTCCCGGCATGAAGTTACATCAAATACCTCCATCTCTCATTCCTGCATCATCATATCAAATGTATTCTCAGGCTTATGCGGCACCGTACTCAATGCCAATGGCATCGACGTCAGCAGCGGCAGCTTCGGTTGCCGCATCCAATTCTTTGGACTCTATACCTCCTCCGCCCGGAATAGCAGGCAGTGCACCAGGACAAGTACATTACCCCAGTCAAGATCCTAGTCGCTTAGGTGCAATTAAGAAATAGCTGAGCGGGAACATCATATTGCAATGTTATTCTACCGTTACAACTTAATGTAGTTAAGTATCAAAAGAAACATTTTGTAATTATACGGCATTGTTGAAAATGCCCTGATAAACGTAATAAAATCCGGTTTTAATTAAACCATTTCTCTAGAAATTTTTATTTTTTAAACCATCGGATTGTTTGTAAACTAGATTTATCCTTCATTTGAATAAACTCGAAATACGACCTGACTACAGTTGCAAATATACGACAAGTGTACCTTTTTTTTGCCGAATTACGCCGAAATTAAAACGACACTATTTCCAATTGAGAAAATACAACTTGAAATTGAGAAACGCAAATTGAAATTAAAACACGTAAGTTGAAAAACGCAAATTAAAAAAACTAAATTGAAATTATGAAACGTATGGTGAAATTGAGAAAATACAAATTAAAATTGTTGTATTTTACAAATTGAAATTGAGAAAGCACAAATTAAATTGTTAATAAGAAAATACACATTGAAGTAGATAAAAGGGAAATTGATATTGAAAATCTATTTTCTTTGGTAAGAACTTGATAATTGTTGTCCTGCTCTAACTTGTTCGCAAACTCTTAAGTAGAGGCTTGATTATTCACTATATATTTTATTTGGGTTAACCCAATGATCCCAGCAACTGTAGTATTTTGAAACTCGGTTTTAAATCTCCTCTTGTCGGGTTTCCAGCTCTTCCCATTTACCAAGTTTCCTACCCGTTCTTTAACATTCTGGGGCGTACAGTATCCACATCTCGTATATACACAAAAATATCATTGCAAAAGTTATTCCATTAAAGAGGAAGAAATCGAAACTTGTGCAAGTGATTAAAATCCTACTGTTCTCTAGGCTAACTGAGGGTCATCGTAATGACCATATACATACATCCGATGAAGACAAGACACTTAAATATAATGGTTAAATTTTTTCTTCAATATTCATTTCTCAAAATCAATACTCATTTTTTCAATTGAAAATTTTTCCTTTTCAATAGCTGTTTGTACTTATAGTTCTCAATTTCAACTTGCAATTTCTGATATTAGTTGTATTTCTTCAATTTATATTTTCATTTTCTAAATATCAGTTTACTTTTCCCAATTCCAATATATATTTTCTTTCAAATTGTATTTTCTCAATTTCAATTTGTATTTTCTAAACTTCCATTGAATTTTCTCAATATAAATTTGCATTTTTCAATGTCTATTTTTATTTTCAAAATTTCAATTTATATTTATAGTTCAATTTATATTTGCTTTCTATTTTTTTTTCTTAATTTAAATTTGTATTTTCTCAATTTCAATTTACGTTTCTCAATTTTAATTTATATTTTCTTCCAATTTGTATTTTCTCAACTTCTATTTGTATTTTCACAATTTCATTTGTATTTTTTCAATTTCAACTTAGGTTTCTTAATTTAATTTTTTTTTTTTAATTTTAATTTATCTCAATACCATTTTACGTTTCCCAATTCCAATATATATTTTCTTTCAAATTGCATTTTCTCAATTTCAATTTGTATTTTCTTAATTTCCATTGAATTTTCCCAAATCATTTTGCGTTTTTTCAATATCAATTTGCGTTTTTTAGTATTAATTTTATTTTCATAATTCAATATTTATTTTCTCAATTTCCATTGTATTTTCTCAAATTTGCGTTTATCAATATCAATTTTCGTTTTTTAACATCAATTTTATTTTCACAATTTCAATATGTATTTTTTCAATTTCAATTTTCTCAATTTTTATTTACGTTTTTGAATTTCAATTCATATTTTTTTTCAATTTGTATTTTCTCAATATCAATTTGCGTTTTTAACTTCAATGTTTATTTTTTGCATTTGAAAATGTGCAGTCCTATTTCAACAATGACTTCCGATATAAGGATGATGGATCGAAGTAAAATTGTATGACGTTTTAACGACAGCCGGTTCTATGCACCGGATCGACCCGAAGGAGGTATTCTACGGCCAAGGTCTGTCACCCCGGCATTATGTGCCGCTACAACAACAACGTTCTAACGAGGTGCATCTGGTTCATCTATTTGTTTGTACTACATAGTGCAAACGAAAAGAACTAACTTCATATAACTTACCAGTTGTGTGACAGAATTGATTTACTATGTAGGACATAAATTGAGCTACTAAATGATAGTTTCCAACAGAATTGATAGTGGCCCGCATCACACCTCTTATAATCGAGAGCAATACATTTTCCTTTTATATTTATTATGTGACCAGATTTTGTAGGGTTTAACGGATGAAAACAGTCCCCTTAAAAGATTAAAATCAAATATGATATGAAACGTTTGGTCCTTTAATACAAATTTGGTTTGGACCCATTTTCACTCACAGCCACCCATCCACATTACAAGTGATATTTAAACTGTGGCCTAGTTGATCTTAAGCAACTTTTTTGTATAAATAATGCGTACCAATTTAAGTATTTTGTTTGAATATATCTTCTATTGTTTTTGCGTATACTTCGTTTAAGTAAATTCTTCGACTAACGCAGCAATTAAATTTAAATATACTTGATGATTTTAATTACAAACATTTAGAACTATCATTGATTACAACTGCAAAACTTCGGTGTATTCTGGAAATAAGTCACTCTTCGATTTCGGAACTTGCACCAAATACCGGTCAATATACCGAGCATTTTTGTTTATGAGAATTTCATACAATATCTGCGCATCCGTTATGGTTTTCTTGTTAACAATTAGGCGTCGTTGTTCTCCTTGGCCGTAACTGGTCGATTTCAAATTGAGATTTTTGGCAATTCTAAATAATTGGCAAGTTTTAAGCAATTAGTGTGTAACTTTTTAATACTAGGGCCATTAAACTTACTCATGTAATAAAGCCCTTTCTTCTTTGGTAAATGTTGGTTCGAATTGAAGTTCGCGTATGTCCTCGGATTCAACGTAGTTCCTCAAAATTTGTTTGAAATATTGCTTATCCAACTTACAATCTGCGTTCCCCAACCCGGAACGGTTATTTTTGAATAAGTAACTGGAAAAGAAAATTAAATTTAAAATTACAAATTTAGTGTAAATTTAGGTTATTCAGATTAGATCTATTAAAATTAAATTTAATGGTTATACTTAGTAGGGACATAAATAATGTTACACACGTTTTTTTTGAACCAAATATTTTTTAATATATTTATTGATGTATATTGTATCCACACGCCTTACGTCGCACTGGCCAATCGTCAATAGCTGCACGAACCTCGTCCATTGGAAAATTGGCCACAGCTCGAACCAAAGCAGTCTTAAGAGATCCAATGTTGGGGTATCTTTTGTGACAAACCTTGTCCTCTAAAGCCGTCCACAATTTGTAATCCAATAGATTCAAATCTGGAATGCCTGAGGGCCTTTCTTCAAAGGAAATGATAGCTGGCAAATTGTTTCGAAGTCAGGCCTGGGACGTTTTAGCCTTATGGGCCAGCGCAGAATCCTGCTGGAAAGTCCATGGCTGGTTCTATATTTTGCTTGTTCATTTTTTCCTGAACGGTAAAATTTTTTTAATCGGTGAACAAAGTTTGCATTTTTTTTGCAAATGTCCGGTACGTCGTTTGAAAGCCCCAAGTCTTTTTTAATGATTTGACTCATGGACTTTTGCGTGATATTCATCTCACGGGCCATGATTTTCGGTTTTCGAAACGGATTTCTGTGAATTCTTGCTTTAACGGCTTTGATGACATGCGGTGTTCGAACAGATCGTGGGCGGCCCGACCGGTGACGGTCTTTTATATCTCAAGTCTCCTCAATTTTAAAATCCCGTTACAGACTAACGCTATTGAGGTTAACTTTCAAAACCCATATGACATTAACGGGGAATGTTCAGTTGTACTATTGAAATGGGTGTGTTCAATGTTGTAACAGCATTTATGTCCCTACTAAGTAATAGCCAAAAATATCGAATTTCAAGCATATGTCAGAATATAGGACTACTTGGTACTATTTCATCGGTACAGTAAATATTAGTTTAGTCTTTTGTACAGCTAAACTTATATGTTCTCACGACACCTTTGTTTGGTTAAAGTTTTTTATGTCTTTCTGGTTTAAAAATTTTAATGCAAATATGAAAAAAAATATGAATATGCTTTTTTAATTTCTATATACATATTTACCCAACAGGGTCTTCTCGTCCTTGTTTTTTGGAGCCCAAACCACCTCCGGACCAACCCATCATTTTCATCATTTTGAAACCTTTGTTGTTGGCATCCAATTTCTTATTCTCCTCTGCAGAATCCACGTTCGTTTTTATGACCTCACCAACAACTTTGTTGTTGTTTTTCTCAATTTTAATTGTGTCTCTTGAAGGATTTTGCTACAAAAAATAAATCTCAACATATTGCTCTTGTTTTCAATTGTTAAATTGGCAACAGTGTTGCTACCTTTATGGTATAGCAATGTTTCTGAAGTTCTGCTAGCGCTTGGTTGAATGCTGCTGCCTTAGAAGCTTTCAGATTTTCCTCAGTTGCACTTGCCACTAACTTATGATCTATATAAATTTCAATTTTTCTGCAATAAAATTTTAAATTAAAGTTTTTTTATGAATCGCTTGTAATAAAAACCATACTTTGTTTGATTAGCTCCGACAACTTCCTTTTCCAAATGGGGAATGTTACTACGTTGAGCAGAAAGTTGTAAACAATTACGGCCTCCATTTAAGTATAGAATATAATTGTTATATTTAAGGTCAGAAAAAAGATTGACATTTAAAGATTTTTTTGTCCACTGTTGTTGGTTACTTTCTCCGTCATCAACTTCAAAATGTTTGCGTTTTTGTCCATGCTGTGCTGTACCATGTGTATCATTTGATTGCTGCGTCGATCCGCGTCCTGAAAAGGTACGTTTAAAGAACAGACCAACATCAATTGTTAGACAAACTTCTTTGTTCCAGGCAATGGACCACTACTCACTTATTTGTACTTAAAAATAAACAAAAAAAAAGAATTGAATAGCTTTGTTAATCTTTACGTCTACCTTTAGCCCTTGCTTCGGCGGCATCTGAGGCAGCGACAAATGTTCTTTTTAGCCGGTTCGCTCTTCCAGCTCTGAATTCTTTTGCTACCTCACGCGACAACTCTCCCACCATCGCCATTGTTTCAGCAGGATATTTGCAACCCATGAATTCCATGTTAGTAAACACCTGGGCCAAACATACTATCTTGTCTTCTGGGAATTTATCTTTGTGAACGTCCATAAAGCGTTTTCTCAAAAGCCAGTGTTCTTCGCTTTCATATTCCCTACGATAGGCATCTACATTCCAATCACTAGAGAATTCTGTGTCATTTTGCTGGTCAGCCTCGGGTTGATCTTCGTTTTTGTTTTTCTTCAGCTTTTTATCTTTTTTGGACATTATTATGTATTTATTTTATGGAAACACGTTTATAATTTCTATAACAAACAACAAATGATGTTAAATGAAACCAAGCGTGTATATAAAGCGATATGTCAAGAAAAGGAAAATAGCTGTCAAATGCATCCGATGTTGCCAGATAATGATGACCTAAACTAAGGTTCAAAAAGTTTGTTGTGCTAATTGCTTGCAGAGCTGCCAACACAACCACAGAAAATGTATATATTTAAAAAGATATAATCAAAAACGTCATTTTTAATATATCAATTGTCGCATACAAATAAGACTGTTTATATTAAAAATTTTGACCGAATTATGCAAAAATGCAGTCTATGGAAATAGAAATAAAATGCTGCTCTTCCCATAAAGCGGAGAGTATCTTAGTAGGGACATAAATACTGTTACAACATTGAACACACTTATTTCAATAGTAGAACTGAACATACCCCGTTAATGTCATTGAGTTTTGAAAGCTAACCACAATAGCGTTAGTCTGTAACGGGATTTTAAAATTGTTTCAACTTTTATCATGGAGTGGTCCGATAATGAGAACCGTATCGCTGTAATAGCGCTTTTCAAGTGTAAAATGAAAAAAGCGATATTTTCAAAACGCTCCGGCCACTAGCTACATTCAGTACTTTTTAGTTTACAGCATAAAACATGTGTAACAGTATTTATGTCCTTACTAAGTATTTTGAAAAATGAACAAGGCGCTCGGGGCATTGATAATGTTCGTATTGAAACTACTTTTTATCTGGCCGACCTTCAGCAGGGCTTAATGACTTCTAGCTATGGGTAGGCGCAAGATAGGGACTTTAAAAGCCTTCTGCTATTGTTGTTGCAGTGCCGGGATGACAGCACTTGGCCGGAGAATTTCTACTTCGGTTCGATCCGGTGCATACAACCTGCTGTCGTGGGATCGTTTGCTGTTGATAACTGTCACCGGAATTAAGGTAAAAATCTTTTAAAAAAATTTAACTTTTATATAATTTTTTCGCTTAGTTACATATATTTTCTTTACTTATTTCTCAGAAATTAGGTGTCTCCACGCAATCTTATATTCTACACATTTTGATGCTTGCAATTCTTCTCACTCCAATGTATTTTTTTTAATTTTAAAGCAATTTTCTTTCGTTTGAAAACCCACACCGAAATTCAGTCAAAGTTTTAAATATTTATAGGTGACATTGGATTAGTTGCCGTAAACTACATCTTCCTAAAATTTTCACCCTAAATATGACCTAAGTGACGTATAACAAATACATAGTTCAATTAGCAGCAAATTAGAATTAGTAAAAGGAAACGAAGTGGATAGCTCAATTAAACAATTTATTAAGTAACTTCTGGTTTTTCCTTTAACATTTTTTAATAAAACTCGTTATTGTGCATTAAAAATGTGATTCATTTATTCATCAATTATTTGAAAAAAAGTGTTTGTTTTATATAAAATAATCCATCTAATACCAACATTTTACATTTTTAACTATAAGAAAATCTTAAAAGTAGTTTCACAATGAATTCAGTTGGGGTATAAGAACATGTGATAGATCAGATATAACTCTTTAAGACGCACAACAATATATTTAATTACGTGTATATACAATATATGTAATTTGAAACGATCTTCCAGTGTGTTTGCGATCTTTTTCCTATTCAAACTATGTTTTTCGGCAGAAGTTTTTGAAGTACACGTTATCTACTTATATTCATTCCTAAGACATTTTTTTCTTATTTCTTCGTTGTTAACGGGCCCACTAATTGTTACCTATATTGTTTATATTTACATGTCGGCTGGGGAGCCATTATTGGGAAAAGTTAGTTAATATTAGTATTGTTAAATTAAATTTTATTATATACAACTAGATTGTAAAAACTGTAATTGAATACACTTGTACTATGTAATATAGATTGATTGGCCTTAAAGGCTTTGTATATTACAATAAAATAAATAAATATATAATTCCTGAATATCCCATCTTGTAGTTCATAAGAAGTCGAATATCCCTAAAAGCCAAACCTTGCCATCGCTTAGAAAGGCTGCGAATTATTTTGGTTTATTAAAAGCTATTGCATTTATATTCTCCATGTAAGTTTGTATAATTCCGATCTTAAACATGCAACTTGAAATTTATCAAGATCAAGTACAAAAAACCAATGAATGTTTCACAATATTTTCTTTACTTATAAAAGCCGTGTTCTTTTTAGATTTCAATCGAGTTTGCCTTAAGTCGCTAAACAAACAAGTTAAAGTTACCACGCTTATTTGTACAGCATTAAATGTAACATGATACACCTTGCTTTATAAAAACATACGTTTTTTGTTATATACACAAAAAGCTTATTAAACAAGAAGTGGTCTCATCGACGATTAGATAAGTTAAACTAAAAATCAATTACGATGAATGGATCATTAAATTTTGTTACAGTACAAATACTAGTTTTGTAACCTAAAAAGTTGTTGTGTCCAATCATTAGCAACCGTTCTTTTTTATGATTATTTCCTATTTAGTTTTTCGCGAATTAGAGAGCTGCATACATTTTGTTTAATACAGTAGTTTTGACTTATTTGCGACATCATAGTTTGCACGACTTTTGCGGCACATAAGTGAAGACGGCAATGAAATTTATTTACCAGCCACAAATTTGCAGCTATCCGATTTTCTTATCTGCCATACAAATGACACATATATTAAATTCATTGTCACAGTTTCGTAACATATCACCATCAAATAAAACAAATAAATACTATTTTTTATGTATGCAAATATTTATGTATTGTAGAAAGAAAAGCCGTTCATTAAAAAAAACTAATATGTAACAAAAAGGAACGCAATAATGTAGAACAGTAATTGTATTAGTAATTGTATGAGCATTTCTGTCTCACATACGTTTACTATTCAATCTTCGTTCGTAAATGTTACACATTCCCCTTTTTGAAAAACTTCGAAAAACTCGAACTGATTATTAGGCTTGAGAATAACTTTAAACTGCCTCGTATATATTGGCAATAACGGTTGGTTAGATATTAACTGGAGATTGCGAAAATGGTCGAAAAGTTATTTGCTAAACCATGTTTAACTTAGCCAACTGTCCTTTTGCTTAATACGATCTGGCAACGACACAATTTTTGAGACATTTTGCCTCTTCTAAACTTTCTTACTTTCTATTTTCTGTATGATTGGTGATTGCGTTGTTGGAAGAAAACACCTAAAAATTTTCACCGAATAAGCAGAAAGCAGACTGTTAAAATAATTAAAGTTAATATTAATCACTGATTTTTAACATCTTAATAAAACAGAGGTAAATGCGAAATGAGAATAATTTATGATTATGTAAAATTTATAAGGAAAATCACTAAAATATGAAAATAAAAAATTCTAGTGTAAAAAGAAGAAGCATTGTGACACACTCAAGTAGTTGAAAAATCGAACAAGAGCGAGCGAAGTATGGCTGAAGTAGAAAATGTTTCTCAAGTGACGGCGGCAGCAATTGCAACGCCAGTCGCTGTAACAACATCTGCGCCCGCCGATGGTACGCTGGCAACAAATGGTAAGAATGCCATTGTTGGGGACACGGGAACCCATGGTCTGCAATCAGACGATAATGCAACATCTACTGATTTAGGGACTTCCCCCACACAAGAAAAGTCAAGTAATTCACATCCACACGACTCGGAATATGACACTGCTAGTGATCTGGAAGGGGGCGAAGATTACGACGATGATGAGGATGATTTGGATGACAGCTTAACTGATGACGATGATGAAGACGACGAAACCGAATCCGATGATGACGAGGAAGACGACGAAGGTGTCGAAGGTGACATGACTCCTCAGGAGAAAGTTGACGCTGAAGCCCAGAAGAAAGTTGATGAAGACCGCAGTAATCCTCAATACATTCCCAAAAGAGGTACCTTCTATGAACATGACGATCGTACAGCTGAAGTGGATGGAGAATGTGTTGAAGGGGAAAGTCAAGAAGATGTGGAAGTAATTGGTAATGGAGCAACGAGCAATGCGGTTGGCACAAAATCAACATCGACACCAAATATTTCGTCAGCGTCAAAGACTATGAAAAAATGGCAGCCTGCATCAGCAGTCGACCGATGGTCACATGATCGCTTCGATCCGTCAGAACAAGCTCCAAAGTCTAGAACAGAACTGGTTTCTGCTTATGGTTATGATATACGTACTGAAGATGCACCTCCTAAGGCACGTAGGAGACGTCGTTATGGCCGGGGACCAAGCAAATACAATCGTAATTGGGAAGACGAAAGTGCGTATTTAAAGACAAACAACAAAGAGCGCAAGCCGCCTAAACCTTCCGATTTCCCCGCATTGAATGAAAATTCCACTAAACCACGTCGTACCGTTAGGCGCACAAGGGAGGAAAAGGAGAATCGCATGGAACGTCGTCAGCGAGAAGGAAAATCTGAAAGATCAGATAGACAAGGACCTGAAAGAAGTAATCATCAGGATGATTACAATGACCGAAGAGAAAGAGGCGAAGGCGGCTATAAAAATATGAAACCAAAATCCAATTTCAATCGTCAAGGACAAGCCACAGTAGGTAGACAGGCTGCCATGGAATTTAAACAAAAGAACCGCCAGATCAATCAGGGTCCGCCAGGTCCTATTAACCAAGGTCCAATCAGTAATTTAAGCAACCGTTTAGAGGCACATAGGCAGCCAAATTTATCAAACCAAGGCCAATATCAGGGACTGCAAAACAATAAAAGTCCATCTACTAGCGGAAATTCTGGTCCAAGTAAACCACAAAGTCAAATAACTCCTCAACATCATAATGATAATTACAATAAGAAGAAACACTATGAACAAGGATATCAGCCCACAATGGCTTCTCCACAAACGGCCCCAGCACATCAGCAAAATCAACAGCAGCAACAGTCATCTTCAGTAAACCATACTGTGGCTCGTCAGAATTCGCAGCTACAAACGAAGACACAAATTCCTACATCAAATTTATCACAACGTTTACAGCAAGTCCAAAACCGTAATGATCCGAGCCATGTTGGCAGTGTGCAAATGCATGCGCTGGCCACACAGAATCAGCAGCAACAACAGATAATGCAACAACAGCAACCTACCAATATGATGATGGGAGCACCACAAGCATTGAATCAAGCGCAGGAGCAAAGGGGACCGCCAAAGCGTTATTCAAGTCTTCGTCGCTCCCAACATGAAGCGCAACATATTGCCGAGCATCAGCAGCTCCAACAACAATTACACATGCAACAACAACAAGCAACACCTCAACCTGCAATGTTGACGCCAGCGGAACAAGCAATGCTTCAAGCTAATCTTATGCAAATGTATCATCAAGAAAATATACAAGCCCAAATGCAAGCTTTGCAAGTATCTCAACAGCCGAATGTTAACAAGCAAGCGGGCTACGCGGCCACGGGCCCACAAACACAGCCACCGGGGCCATATCCCGGAACAGCATCAACGCCAACAGCGTACTATGTGCCTCCAGATGCCTATACGGCGGCTACAGCTGCTCAGGCTACACAGCAAGCAGCTTCAGCTTATGCAGCTCAGCAAGCAGCACCAAACTACTTGGCCCAACAACAAACCGCAGCTTCATTAGCTTATGCAAATCCTGCTCCAACAGCCCAGCAAGCGGCGGCTACATCAGCATTTGGAGCTGCACCCAATGTTAGTGTAGTGGTGCCACAATCAAATCCTACAGCGCCAAATGCACCCAACTATCAAAACTACAATACTGTGGGCGGGACAACATACTTTGTGCCACCACCTACACAAACAAGCAGCCGCCCTGTATCTTTGCCTCAAAGAAGACCTACTAACGCTATACCCATACTGCCACCTTCAGAAAAAAATAAGCCTCAGTCTGGACAACAAAAATTACAGGACACAAAAGAAGACTCCAAACCAAGTTCGGCAAATCAAACTGTCTCGGCCCCCATAGGTAGCGCCGAAAACATTGATCATATCATCGACAATATGTTTGTCCAAAGGCCAGCATTTCAACCTCCTGCAACAGCAGCAACCACGTCTACTACCAAAGCAATAACTACGAACGAACAGTCAAACACTTCGTCAACAGAAAACGCGAACGCAGCTAATGCTCCTCCCTCACAAGACAGCAGCAGTAATACTCAAACCAGTGAAAAGCTCACAAATGATTCGGCCCCAACTGAAATTAGTAACAATAATCTAATAGCAACACAAGAATGAGAACAAAAGAAACGTTACTATTATAATCAGCAACACCATCAACAAAATCAGCAACCACTGCACCAACAACCACTTCATCATATTAATAACAATAACGTAAATGTATTAAGTAACAAGCGAAAATTTTATTAGAAAAACAAAACTAAGAAACAATTGCATGAAACGAAAATAGAACACTAACATTAGCAAGACCAAACTGTGCTTTTGGCAACTTTGATGATAAATTGATTAGATTTTTTTTTAGAATATGTATACTACGAGTGCATATGAATGAGCCGGATTTAAAAGTGATTTCATATTTTGAAGACATGAGATCTATCACGTTTTTTTTTCGAAAATATGTCTATACCAAAAAGACTTTAAAACGTTTAGAATTTGTTTTAAACATTTTTTTATTATATACTTAATTATCTCAGTGTTTTTAGTAGCGAATTTGGATGCATTTTTTTGTTCCAGAAAGACCAATTACTTTTGGAACAAGCATATTTGGATTTTTTTTATAGATTAGAATCAAATTCTCCCTTAAAATTATAGAAGCATTGCGAGTCAAACGAAATATAAAGCTCTCACCTTTATGTACGAAAACAAAAGATGTTGTAAATTTGTATTTGCTATATAAAATAAAATATGAATTTCTCTTCGCTTTTATAAAAATGTTCAAATGTATTAATTCTTGCACTTCAAACCTAAAATCATATTATTTTTGAATTTGAAAGAATATTTTGTTTTTTGCCGCTTAAAAATTCATTTGGGGAATGTCGTGAAAATCGCAAAAAATGCTTAATAAAGAAAAAAAGCTTAATAAAAAAAAATCGTTGAGTGAGACCATAGTTGTCATTTTTTTTTATTCTAGACAGAAGTTATTGTAGCATTACATGGCATTTGATTCATTTTTGTCTACGTAAAAAACCATGCAAGAATTTCTACAGTTTTATATAATATTATCTTAACAATGCCAACAAAATTACATAATTAAAAATTTTGCTCATTTTGTATATCAAATACCATACAAATTGTAAAAGATTCTTGGACTTAACGAGAGAAACGAAAATTTATTAGACATATGCAAAGTTAACTTTTTGGCATTTAGACTTCATTGTTTTTTAAAGAGGAGAGTTTAAATAAGAAATGTTATGAATTTGTATAAGTTACCAACCTGTTTGACAGTCTTTTATTTATCTTAGAAACTTTATTTAATTTATAAAAAATTTGGTATAATTTACCTTAAAAAAATTATCAGAATCTGATTCTTTAGTTAAAAACGTAAAATTGATGGATGGTCGTCCCATTATGATCATAAACCAATTTATCACAAAATTACAAAACACATTTGCGTCTAAAAGGCCGCTGCTTCTGTTGATAATTGAATTGTTTTTTACCCTCTATAATATATTTATTATTTCTCTGAACCTTCTAACTAACCATGAACTTTATCTTTTTCTATCCTTTATTTAGGCTTAGCTTTTTATTATTTTTTTATATATAATCGAATCCCTTTTTTGCTTTTAGACTCATAAGTACATCATAAGTACATATAAATCGTTTTTTTATGTATTTGGTTTTTCATAAAAGCTGTGCTTATGCGTTTGTATTTAGAAATACTAATAATTGAATCATTTATAATGAATTACCTTTTAGCATTTTTGTGAAGAATAATATTAAAACGAGAACAAAATAGTAAGGAATCGCTCATCTTTATATGTATAATTATTGAAATAACAATCTATATCATATAACTTAATGAAATGAATTTGGAATTAAATATTAAAAAAGAACAACAAATATAAATGTTTTAAAAGAAAAAAAATAAAATGATCGATTTTAAAACGGCATATACTCGAAGATATGTTTTTCTTTTAAGATTTTGTAGTTTCACAAATTTTTGAACAAGACAAAAGCATGCAATGTGCACCAAATTATGTTTTTTAAGCGACCTTTCATAAAAATATATAGAATCCTTTTATTAAAAGGTTTGATTTGATTTAATGCGGTCGAAAAATGTTTGTGTTTTTATTCGAAAAAACGTATGGTTTGGGAGAACTGCAAAAAAAATACATACTAAGTAGTCTGCTACACTGCAAATCGTGTGGTACAAAAATTCCACCTAGCCACACTGCAAATCTTGGGTTTTACTACAATCCCTTGTATGCTTCAAATGCGTTTTTGTGATACCAAGCTAAATCCTAATAAGGAAGAAAAAGCAGCGACTATTCAACGTGATGTGAAATTATTAAAATTACATAACAGTCTGCAAAACCGAAAGTAAACGATTTAGATTGAAATTTGCGACTTTGTCAGTAAACCGTCGCCACCAAGCGAGCATAAAATTGTGAATATGTCAAAGGATGTTGAAGTCTATTATTAAAAACACAGTGCAACAACCAAAATTCGAATGGGATAAAACCAATTGCAAATGAAAGTTGACATTATCCATAATAAAACCTTCAAAAGTTATTTTTAGTTCAGTGCGAGATTTTTTTTACACGCATTTGAAGTTGGTGAATTTGAAACGCTGTCTAACAAGAAAAGATCATTGACAATTTGATAAAAATAATGCTTATTTATTTTTATTATCCTGGATATCTTACTGTTTTTGGGGTCGAGGAATTAATTTTTGATATTTATTTTTACCTAAAACTTACGTTAGCTGGCGCTGCCATACAAATGGTGCAATTTCCTGTAGATTGTCAAAGAAAAAACGGTGTATGTACTTACTTTTTAGGCTGATTAATCAATTTTTGATTTGGCTTCATTGTAAAACATATTTCTAATGATATAACGAAGTACATTTTATTATTCTCAGTACGTTACTATTAGAAAAATGCAATTTTTATGGGAAAAATTGTGTATTTTATTGGAAAAAAAATATTTTTTTTTGTTATAAAAAAAACTTTTTTATTTAAAAGTGTTATATCTTATTCGGGATCGCTTAATCATCATCACTATGACTGTCAATTTGCATGTTTGAAATTGCCAAAATTCCAGAAGTAGTGGCTGTGGAATTCGGTATGTTACTGGTTCTTGCTCTTCGTCAGTATCTTCTCGGTTTTCTTTAACTACCAGAAACTAGACTCTATGTTAGGTGATTTATGCTGGTGGTTAAAGAGAACAACCTGACACTGACAAAGAACCAGAAAAATACAGAAATCCACAGCCTACTACTTTTGGAGCTTTTGATACTTCAAACGTGCAACCTGGCAGTGATAGTGATAATTAAGCGGATACAAATACTATCGTATTAAATAAAAAAGTTGTTTTTGCAATAAAGAAAATTATTTTTTTTCAATAAAAACACATTATTTTCCATAAAAATTGCATTTTTTTTTAAAAGTAACGTACTGAGAATAATAATATGTACTTCGTAATATCATAAGAAATATATTTTACAGTGAAGCTTACATCAAAAATTAATTTTTTAGTCTAAAAACAAGTAGACACCGTTATTTTAATACAAATCTACAAGAAAAAAAAACACCATTTGTATGACAGCGCCATCTAGCGTGAGTTTTATAGAAAAATAAATATCACACATGAATTCCTCGACGCCAAAAAAGTAACAACTTTCCAGGAGAATAAAAATAAATAAGCATTATTTTATTAAATTTTCAATGATCTCTTTTTGTTAGACAGCGTTCCAAATCATCAACTTCAACTGCGAGTAAAAAAATATCGCACTGTACTAAAGAAAACCCTTGATGGTTTTGTTATGGATAATGTTAACTTTCATTTGCAATTGGTCATATCCCATTCGCATTCGGAATGTTCGACTTTGTATCAATGCATTATTGATCTAATGAAAATCTAAGACGATCTAACCGAGCCCGTCCGTGGGCCTAATGAGAGTACAATAGCGGTTTACCGAATTAAGCAAGGATCCTGAATTATGTACGATGATGGCTTACGGTCATAGGCTGTTTGGAATTTAGAATCAGCGAAATCAGCCAAGGATTTAAAAAAACTTTTTTTTTGAGTATTTCCCTATGGGTGACGGGTGTATAAGAGTTGGACTGGCCGAACTTAACGACGTTTTTATATGTTTGCATTGTCATTGTTATTATAACAACTGAATGTTGTTGAACCATGTCTTGTGTACTTGAAAAAAATATTGAATTATTTTTTTTATGGCGCAGTTTTTAAACCCTTTACCGAATCAGGGGGTGTAAACTGGATTTGTCATTTCGATGGCAACACCTCGACATACTGATCGGATACCCTGAAATAACATATGTTAACATATGATTGTATAATTATTAATATATAATTATAATTTTTAATATATAATTATAATTTTTTATATAAAGGGTGTTTTTTATTGAGGTATAGAACTTCGAATTGAAATAAAACACAAGAAAATCGTTTTAATGTCCATCAATTTGGCTTTATTGGAAGGATAATTTTATGCCATTAATGTTTAAATATGGTTTCGGGCATGTGGCCGCCGCGGCTGGCTCGAATAAAGCCAATTCTACAGGTCCAATTTTCAACCACTTTTTCGAGCATATGGGGCCGTATGTTGGCAATAACGCCACGAATTTTGGCTTCCAAGTCCCCTAACGTGTTTCTGGTTTGTTGGCGTAGACGAGCGACTTCACATATCCCCAAAGAAGATAATCCAATGGTCCATGTTAACCGATCCATGGTTAACCGAATTAATTGCTCTGATGGACGATTATGTCGACCATAAAATGGACAGAGCTTGCGGTGAACTTCGCGAAATGAACCATTACTTTCGAAATAAATTTGCACGATTTGCAAGCGTTGTTCTTTTGTCAACCTGTTCATGATGAAATGGCAAACCAAACTAAATATTAATCACTTGACAGCTGACAAAATGGCCGCCAGTTAAAAAAGTGATGCCAACTTAAAGTTCTATACCTCAATAAAAAACACCCCTTATAATTAAAATTATTAACATATAATTATAATTTAAGAAGAACTAGCTGTGTCCGTCCTTGTGTCTGTTGAAAGCACGCTAGCATTTACATAAATTAGGGTAGGATCCTAAATTACGCACGATGGTGGCTTATGGTCCTTTTCTGTTGGTATTGAAAATGTGAGAAATCGCCCCAGGGGGCGACTATATGTATTTCGCAAAAAGGGAACATTTTTCTGAGTATTTTCTAACGGTGAAGGGTGCATAAGATTTAGCCTGGCCGAACTTAACGACTTTTTTACATGTGTACATTGTCATTATAACAACTGAATGTTGTTGAACCATGTCTACAGTACTTGAAATAAATATTGAATACATTTGTTTATTTGCGATTGCAGGTACATACATATTTATATAACCAAAAATATATGTAAAAAATAATTTGTTTTTGATTCTATTAAAACAAAACTAACGTCGACATTGAATTTTAAACGTTTCAGAACAAAAAAAATTATAAAAATTTAAATCAAGTGTGGAATCTTTATTGGTAATTTGAAAGGACACTTTGACATTTATTTTTTGAACGTAATTTCCTTCAAATGTTGGCCGCAACTACGCCTCAGGGTTTCCATTCTGAGGGTCCAATCTTGGATGACTAGTTCGAGCATTTCGACCGGTATGGCTTTAATGACACGCGTAATGTTGGCTTCCAAAACCTGAATCGTAGCTGGTTTGTCAGCATAGACTTGAACTTTACGTAACCCCAAAGAAAAATGTTTAAAGGTGTGATATCACTCGATCTAGGCGGCCAAGTCACCTGTCCAAAACGTGAAATTAGCTGCTCTTCGAAATGGCCTCTTAATAGATCCATTGTAAGAGCAGCTGTATGACAAGTGGCACCGTCCTGTTAAAACCGAATGTCGGGCTTCAATTGCAGGTAGCATAAAGATCGATATCATGGCGCGATAGCGAGCACCATTCACGGTTACATTACGTCCATTATCATTTTTGAAAAAATGTGGGCTGATGATTCCACCAGCCCATAAACCGCACCAAACCGTGTTTTTGTCTGGGTATAATGGCACCTCTTCTTGTTGTTCTTTAGCCCAAATGCGGCAATTTTGTTTATTGACTTTGCCGTTGAGCCAGAAATGGGCCTCATCACTGAACAAAATTTTGGTCGAAAACAGCGGATCTTCCCGTTTCTCACCGAACGCTCTTTTCGATAATACAGTTGCCAACATTTGAAGGAACTTATATTCAAAAAATAAATGCCATAAAATGTCCTTTGAAATTACCAATAAAGATTTCACACTTGATTTGAATTTTTATATTTTTTTTGTTCTGAAAAAATACCTCTAGATGGATCAAGATAATTTAAGACAAACATATTATTATTATACATAAAGTTGTTCAATTTTGATTTTAAAGGTAAATTTCCGTAGACCTACGGTTATTTTCAAAACCTTAGGTAACTTGGCATAATGCTTCAAAGTCAGTTGAAGGATATTTAACATTTGTCCAGGTGTTATAGTGTTTTGCATTTCAGCGAATTAGTCATAACTTTTGAACGGTAGGAACTCTGGGCTTCGCTTAGGTCTTTAGTCTCTAAAAGGGAAACATTTTTCTCCTGGTCTGATTTCGCCCATAAACATTCCACACAGCTTAAACCTATAAGCCATCATCAGGGTTTATAGCCAGGGTCTTAGCTTAATCTGTTTTACCGATATTAGTGGAGTTTTTGGTTAAGCCTTGATAACTAAGGCATATGAAAAAAGTGGTATAAATATAGAACTTCTAAAATCTAATGGTCTAATCTTTAAAAATAAAAAGTATTAGGAAGTTAAGAGAAGGAATCTTATTTTAGAATATCGCTGTTTGAACATATCCTGTGTTATAGGGAGACACAGTTCACTACCTCCAGAAATCTTATAAGGTCTGTTACTTTAAGACAAATTAAAAACACGTTTAAAAGTGATTCCTTTTCATGAGGTTACAAAAATATATTAACTGAAGTATACAATTTTTTCGACCTGAAGATTTTATTTATTTGCTAAATGGCGGCTTTGTCAGTTGGCCAAAAACTATAAAAATTACTATTCAATTAACAATACATGAGAAAACAATACGTAAACGGCCATTTTAAGATTATTCAATCCGTTTAGTAGTGAAAAATTAGTCAAGTTGATCTTTAATCAGCAGTACCGTTTTGCCGTTTCGCGCCGGTATTAACTCTACTTTGTGCTCCCAATACTTTTCCTTTTTGACTTATAAAAAATCATTTTGTATTTGGTCGATTTATTATTTTTACAAACACAGAAAACATACATATGTACATATATACTTGTATATACATTACACTAAATGCCCATTTCAGATACTATTGATATTCTTTTGTTGCTCGGTTAATAAGCGAGTAAGAGGTCGCTAATGCGATAACTTCGCATCATTGTACAAAAATAGAAAAATGTTTTTGTTAACAGATAACTAATTACAATCTGCGTGTTACGAGTACAATTACAATTTTGTATTGACTATTTTAAGTTCTTAGGGTAAAGTTATTCAAGAATTCGGTTATTACTCGCTTATGGTGTTTTTTGAATAACCCTTTTTCTATAAACTCCAAGCTTTCATATCAAACTTTTTATGATATATAGAGTTGTTCAGGTCTTGTATACTCTGACATTTCTACAGTTTTTAAAATTATCGCCTTAGCGACCACTTACTGGCTTAATAATCGAGCACAGGTTGCTTTGATTTGTTTCGTTCATTGGTAAAATCAGCTAATATCAATGACATTTGGTTGGTTCATACGCACATACAAAGATGAAATAAGTATAAGCAACACTTAGTGTTGCCTAGGTCAGAAATATATATGTGACGCGCAAAATAGAAAGGGACCTAAGGTTAAAAACCAGTTTTGTTCAGGAGAGTCATTTAAAAGATTAGGTCCCTTTCTATTTGCGCTTAGAATTGTCGACTTCACTTTCATAAAACGCGCATATCTCTGGGAGGGAACACTTTTGGGGCATGGGATCGGTCTTATTCGATGCTCAGATGTTGTCCACATCAAAAAAAAAAGTGAAAAGTTGATGAAAAGTTTTGTTCAGAAGAGCCATTTTAAAGATAAGGTCCTTTTCTATTTGCGCTTAGAATCGTCGACTTCACTTTCATAAAACGCGTATATGTCTGGGAGGGAACACTTTTGGGGCATGGAGTCGGTCTCATTCGATGCTCAGATGTTGTCCACATCAAAAAAAGAAAAAAAATGAAAATTGTTTTTTTACCCTTAGGTCCCTTTCTCTATGCGCTGTCACATATAGCAACCTGTAACAATCCAGTTTGTGCAGAGCATTCAACACTGCTACACCTGCACACAAAATATGTTACACGAGGGATAATCTACACAACATTGAAAATTTATAATATAAAATTAAAAAAACAGGGTTTTCCATAAAGTACATAAAAATTTTATATACTAATAAAACACAGAATATTTAAAATAAAGAGTTAAAATTTGATCCAGATGTAGTGAAAATGTTGCATTTTAAGAATGAAATTCGATCTCGGTCATAATTTCGCTGCCCGTGTACAGCGATCTATTCTTTGAACCCAATTTTTCACCACTCCTGCACACATTTCAACCGGAACGTTGGCAATTTCGCGTTGGATGTTGCCTCTGAGCTGGTCTAAAGTTGTTAGCATAGACCAATGACTTGATGTGGATCCATAAAAAAAATCCAATGCCGTTAAATCGCATGAACGAGGTGGCAATTCGACCGGATCATTTCTCGAGATAACACGTTCAACGAATTTGCCTTTCAGTAAATGGATTGTAACGCGTGCTGTGTGGCTAGTGGCACTGTCTTGTTCAAACCACACATCGGCGATGTCAAGCTCATCCAATTCAGGTCAAAAATAATTTTCTAACATGGCATGATAGCGATCTCCATTGACGTTAACATGACGTTTGTTTCATCGACGAAAAAATACGCATGAAACCACTCCACTCAGTATTTTTTTTGCGGATGGAATTGTCTTTTAAAGCACATGTGGGTTTGTTGACGTCCAATAACGCATATTTGCTTATTCATCGCTCATCCTGTCGGGTAAGTCGAAAATTATAGTAAGCGCTCTTTAAGTTTCGACCACCGACTCAGAAATTCGGTAGTAATATTTAATGATTTCCAAACGTTGCTCGTAAGTGAACTTTACCACGATGTAAATGTTAAAGTTTTGACACTGAACGATCATTAAAAATGTTTGATCGTAGTAACTTCACTTAATTGTAAATAAAAGCAGAACGCGTTAATCGATTTCTATGATCTATGTCGCATTTTGTTTATAGGTTATTTGACTTTACGTGAAAGTTATAAGACTCTACACGTTTTTCCGTTTGGGATTTATATGTTTTTTAAAAAAAAAAAATTTTTTTTGGCAAAATTTTCTTCATAAATTTATTTCTAATTGCAAAAATGTTGATTTGGTAGAAAAACAGTATATTAATGGATTAAAGAAAATGTAATTATTAATTTTTCTCAATTTATTTCAGCAAAATCGAACTAGTCGTTCTCGAGTTATGTCAAACTACGTTTTTGCCAACATTTTACAACTAAGCGAAAAACATCAAGATAAGGAAAAAATTTAAAAGGACATAAAAAAAAACTGGCACATACGAACGCAAAACCCTTTGAGGGTTTTAATATACTGACCTAGTACCATCACACTGACTTGGAATTTCTCACCCCCCCAGACAATAACCCCAAAAATGTTCCAGTGTTATTAGTAAACACATTTTTTTTAAAAAAAAAATGGCGTTTTCTTACAAAATTCCATACAAATCAAAATAGGTCCCTGCGGTCCTTGTATAAGGGCAACTCATGACTCCCTAATCGTAGTGTTAAGTATTTTCAATCACGTATTTGATAATTAATAAGAGAATAGATCATTATTTTATGGTTTCTTGCATTTATTTTAAATTGTTTGCGCATATTTTTAACATTGCTGCATATTTTTTTAATTTTTTGATGCCAATTTAAGGACATATTTTTCGGTTTTACTGAGCATACTAAAACGTTTAAGACGCGTCTTTAAAATGCATATAATTCCGATTCCTAGATCATTAATGCTAAACAGCAAGCACAGTATAATCCTTCGTTTGACAGCTATATTTTAAGAAGTTTCTTTTAAGCATAAAAAACAAAAAATTTAGTTATTTTTAATTAAAATTGGTCTTTACTTTATGTACAATTTGTTCTGAAAAATTCACATGATCGATTTAATCCTTACCTTAGAGTTTTTCTTTTAATCGAAGACAGTGTTTTTTCAACTCCAAACAAATTTTCTCAGTCCCGTAAAATATAAAAAACTACATGATAACAAATCATAATTCTACTTATAGGAAACACCAAAACAGTATAGCGAATTTTAAATTTCTTATCCGAAAAAATAAGCTATATAAGCTGGAACTATAGTCGCCAGTTTATGTGTACTTAGGAGAATTTGGTCATAGGTCCAATAAAAAACGTAAAATGTCACAGAATTCGATCGGAGTTGTTTTAATTCCGTACGGTTTTGCTTTACCTTCGTCAGATTCTAATCCAATTGTATAATTTCGACAATTCCTGGTTATTTTAATAGGCAAAAAAATGTAAGAGAAATAAACATACTGAGTTTATAACATGTTAAACCTCGTTCAAGTCAAACCTCCACCTGTTTCGACCGACCATGCAGGTAGTTGTCTGAGCCATATGAGCCAAAAACTATGTCCCTTTTTGAGGTATTAAGTGCTTTTCAACTAACAGTACCACTTTTAACCATTGTTCGTTCGTTCGCCAAAAAACTATGATTTGTAAAGCAAAAACAAAAAAAAATACTGTAAAGGGAGACTTCTCGTGTTTTTAGCCGACTTGCAAAATTTCATAAACCTAGGTAACTTCTTTTGTGCTTTCGGCAGACGCATGGGCGGACGGCCTTTCTAGATCGTCATAGATCAATATTTTGTAGTGTTGCAAATGCAAAGAGAAAACTAATATACCCTTCCGGATCTTCATATAAACAAATACTTTTATCAAAGTTTAAGGTATTTTAGAAACTAATGATATTAATTCACAAGTTGCATATATCCGATAAGCCATCGTCATGCAATATTTCAGCAGACGCACGGCCGAAAGGACCTTTCGAGATCGTCTCTCGTCAATATTTTGTAGTGTTGCAAATTCAATGACAAAATTAGTATACCCTTACGTATAGATCTTTATATACAAAAAATACTTTAATCAACGTTTTTGTTTTGTTTCAGAAACAAATTATATCAATTTCGATTACAAAGGTATTTTATTCATATCAATACTTTCGGATTTCATTTTTAAGCAAAGTAGGGAATTAAAACCACTTTCGGTCGGAATTGTGTTCTGTGACAGACCTAATAGAAAAGAGCATTAAAAGACATTGTCACGTTAAACTACTTTGACTTCAGTCTGATGTAAAATTGTGTATATATTTTGTTCTTAAATAGTGTATACGCATTTATACAAAAATAATCTGTATTGCACGTCACCAATAAATTTCTTTTCCGCTTAAAACTAAAAAACAAACAAGTAAAATTTATAATTTTGACTCTGCGCACTCGTCCAACAAAGCTTTAATTTTACGAAATTCATTCATAAAATGTTGATTGAATTTATTAGCACTTGTTTTGGTGCTATTACGAAACGCAGAGCTTTGAATGAAAATACTGGAAATAATAGAAAAGAAACAAATGTTATACAAAGTCCCATAATACATTGTACAAAAAATACTACCCACCATTGGGATGTAATGGTGTAGAAAACTCCATATCCATCTAGAATCATGGGTGCTACAAAACCAACATTAACGGAATAGCCCAAAGTGCTGGTGGATAGAACAAAATTGCCACCACCACCGGATTTTGTATACAAAGGTTCAGAATAAAAATCGGGAATGTCCATTTGATTCTCATAAGCAATACACCACAGACCGAAAAGATGGCGATCAATGCCATGGCCTTTTCGAGCTTCATTCATCATGTGATTGTGATGGTTAACAGCTTTGCGGAAAGCATCGACAATCTCCGATTTCGACGAAGTTGCATTGCGGGCTATCTGAATGAATTTAAAAACATCTGTTGTGCAGGAGCGCAAAGTTTCGGTGCGACCATTATAAAAATGACGCATCAGTGCTGTTTCATATATTGGGGCAATTCTGCAATAATAATTAGAATGAATAAATGCAACTTTGAAATGTGTGTAGTAGGGTTGGTCGATTTGTAAGGACAATAATTTGTCGATATAGTGCCATCGATTTTTCGATAGCATGAGAAAAAAAGTTCCATTACGACATTTAAAAAAATAATTTTCGAGGACCTAAAATTTTTTTTTTGACCTTTTCTTTTATTTTTAACGTTTTTTTTGGTAGGTAACAAAATTTTTTTTTAAAGGTGACATACAAAACATACAAATATACATTGCCACATACAATATTCGATTCTCTCAGTCGTATTTGTATTGTACTCGTATTGTATGTGGCAATGTCTACTGCCGTCCTCCTAATGAAGTTACAAGGGTCAAAACTCCAAAACTGAGTTAAGGCCAGATTCGGAATCCACAATGAGTTTCTGATTTTTTTGTCAAATATAAAAGACCCATTTATAACTGTAAATGACTAAAAACATTAAGCAAAATTGTCAATCTACCAATTCCAGTGTGCTTCGTAGTCAAAAAGGCTAAATATCTCAAAACTACTAAAAAGGAGATGTGACTTTCTTTCTTAGGAGGGCAGTAAATTTGTATGTATTGTGTGTCACCTTAGAAAGATGATATTTAAGAATAATATTTTTTATTACCTACAAAAACCTTAAAAAATACAAATTGAGAAAAAGTCAAAAAATTTAAATTTAATTATTCGAAAATGACTTTTTGATATGTCGTAGTGGAACATTTTTTTCATCATGCCAAAAGCTATCGAAAAATGCTAAATCGACCCACTCTAGTGTGTTTTATACTCACTCGTTATGCATTTCAGCATAGGCCAACTGCATTATAACTTGAACAAAAGAGTCTGGATGTAATTTACAGGATTTAATAAAGTCCTTGCCATAATCATGGAAAACTTCATGCGTTATCAATACATCATTACGCTGAAAGAGAGATTTCATCATTTCGTAAGACTTCACCAAACTGCAGACACCACCGTTTATTTAACATACCCTGTCATCACAATCTTTTTTCACACGTTCAATTTCTGATCTCACAGTTTCGTCCAAATCAAATGACAATTCTTTAATGGCAACTATTGGCATTTTCTCTGCTTCGGACCAATCAGGCTCGGGTAATTCGAACAAACTTAACTGGACAAATAAAACGTAACTAACGCTGACAGTACCATCGTAGCAGGAATGCTGCAAGATATGGGATATAATTCATATTACGATTACTTCCCAGTTGCCAAATAACTTATTTGTTACCTCTCCCACACATGCAAATTTTCCATTTTTATAACCAATAAGCGTGCTACTACGATCTCCCCACTTGGAATGGTAATCGCCATAGACTGCAACTTGTGATATCTCGGCGTAGTCCCTGGGTTCATTTTCGTCAAGTACGACCACAACATTTGAACTTTCTACCAATTTTAAGGTATCTTTGTTTTGTGGTGAAAGCTCTAGCAATCGGGAACGATTCTGAAATTATAATAAATAATTTTTATTACTAGATTTGTAAGCATGAATGTACATGTCTCGTTTTCTGCATGCTTTTCTGTGTAAATACTGCATATTAATGATAATCGGTAATTGGGAATGGTGCCCCATATTTTATCAACCGATCATTCGGTCGAAGAATAATGACAATTTGTATATTCGCCTTTGTTTGTTGTAGAGAAGCTTTTACGTGGCTAAGGGATAAATAGTCAATTTCATTTGTAACCTATCACTTTTTACAAGTACGAGGGCGACCGCAAAACTAACTGGCCTGGCACATTTTCTGTTTTACTAGCAACTTTATTTTGTTTTTTAAAAGCAATCTTTCATATGCCATCTGTCAAAATTTCCGAAATATTTAATGATTATTTTCTTTGTTACAGGTGATTGAAGTAAACAAGTTTTATAATTTTTGAAAAAATGGAAAATAAAGAGTTTCGTGCGGTAATTAAACACTTTTATATAAAAGGTTATACGCCACAATTAATCAAAGATGAATTGGGTTTTGTTCATGGTGATAATGCACCATCATACTCCACCGTGAAATCCTGGGTTCAACAATTTAAAATGGGTCGTTCAACTACGGAAGATGAACAACGCTCTGGAAGACCGAAAACTGCTACTACTGTTAAGTCAGCAGGAAAAGTAATGGCCACAGTATTTTGGGATGCAAGGGGTATAATATTTATTGATTATCTTGAGAAAGGAAAAACTATAAATAGTGAATATTATTGTGCATTATTGGATCGGTTGAGTGAATAAATCAAGATAAAACGACCGCATTTAGAAAAAAAAGTTCTTTTTCATCAAGATAATGCTCCTTCACACACTGCATTTTTAACTCAACAAAAACAGGCCGAATTACGATTTGAAATTGCTCCGCATCCACCATATACGAGTAGTCCAGATTTAGCTCCTTCTGATTATTTCGTTTCCAAATTTAAAAAAATTACTTGGTGGCAAAAATTTCTGTCCAATAGCGAGGTTATTGCTGAAACTGAGGCATATTTTGAAGGTCTTAAAAAATCTTATTTTTCGGATGGAATTAAAAAACTTGAAAACGTTTGATAAAGTGTATTGAGTTGGAAGGAAAAATAAATAATATTAATTCCAAAAAAAAAACGGTTCTTTTTATGTTAGGCCAGTTACTTTTGTGGTCGCCCTCGTAGGTCTTCGATTTTGACGAAATTTTGTACATTGATTCACTTTGGTGTTCTAAAAAAAATACAGTTTTGGTTTTTTTAAAAATATTTTGAATTCTGAATATTACAGCATTGGCAACATTTTCAACAAAATTAAAAAAATTAAAACAAGAGAGTTTGAAAGGTGTAATTTGTATTCTAAAAATTCTAATAGTAGATGGTTAGTATAGCATATAAAATTTGTTTAAATACACATGTATTATTCAGTAAATAAAATCGTTTATATCAAAATATATCTTGGAACTCAATTATCACTTGAAAACTTCAAAAAGTAATAACTTCACTTGAAAACTTTAAAAAATTAATACCTATGGGAATATGGACTTTATATAAGGAAAATACGACTTAGAGTGAAAAGATCGAAAACAACAACGTTTAATTATCTAGCGGATTCAAAATTCAAAATTTTACGAGTATGGATCCATTAAGAGACCTGGCAGACGAACAATTTTATCTCGGAACGAGATAAAAGGTCCATAAAACGCCCTGAAGTAACAAAAAGCTCCAGCTTTAAGCAAATGAAGTCAGAATTACATTTAAACGAAACGGCCAGGCCCGTCGATCAAATTTAAAATGAACATTTAAATGTTAAAAAACAGAAAAAAATGGAAATCCTATGCTTATAGTACGTCACAAAAAGCCAGATCAGCATTAGCCGAAAACTATAAATTTTAATATGAAGAATGATGTTTTTTTTGTGACGATAAAAAGTAAACCAGGACGGCCCTGATGGGATTCAAAATTATTGTCGTGAACAGAAAATTACAGTGGTTCAAAATTTAAAAGGTGGGTCACTCATGAAGGAGGTTGCATTTGTGTATATAGAACGTACTCCGATTTGCTTTATAACACATATGGAATAATTAGACAACGTTTTAAAAGACTTAGCAGAAACAAATAATAAAATTGATTTGGTATTTTAACAAGATAATGCAACCATGCACACGGCGAGAAGAAAAAAGTTTATTTAAAGATACAAACTATGTAGTTATAGATTGACCACCACTATGTTTTGACTTAAATCCTTAGCTTAAAAAATTCTTTCGAATGAAGTTATTAAAAATGGTCTTCTTAAATGAACTTAACGAAGCCTTTAACAAAGTGGTCCAAAAGTGAACAAAATGAATTTCACAAATAAATTCAAACCAATGATGTTATTTAAAAAAGCAGAGGTCATACACATTATTAAATTTAAAAAATATATATTAATACATACTGTAGCTAAATATTATTTTTTGAGTTCCATTGTTTTGTACCATATAAATATTTCACTCGGAACTTTTTTATTCTTTGATTAATAATAACTTAGAGAAATAATAGAAAGTTGATTTGTGGCCGAAGTAATCGTTGCCAAAGACTGCTGAAGAAAAACCTTGGCGGGTTTAGAAACAGCTGTACAGTCTGCCTGGCAACCGTAGCAAATACATTTCACCCATTTCTTCTTTTAACGTTGATTCTGAAAAAGAAACAGCATAAAGGTCTCGAACCAGAATAAAAAACTGCTCAAGTCATAGTTTCTAAGCTATTTCATTTTTACCTTAGGATTTTAAAAAATAAATACTATGAGATTAAATATTGAGTTTAAGAAAAAAAAATCATACGAGTAAAACAACTAACTGTACCATATATTTATTTCCATGGCTGTATATCAGAATAACTGTGTCAAATATTATTAAGGGATATAGATTACAAATGAATGTATGGCTATACGACATTTGCTGGAGATTTTGCCGAAAATAATCAAATTAAATTTGACATGTTAATCATCACTTCTTCAGCAACAAATTAACATGCCTGGTGAGTCTATTAGTGCTTTTAGGATGCTAAATTACTGTCAATATGAGTTTTATTTATCTTATATCAAAGCTCTAGAAATTGAACAGATAATTTCGACAAAAGGATGAGGATGTGATGGATTACGTATATCCTAAAATGCAGTTTAGATATCTTATATCTTCACACTTATTAACAATTTTTATCAGAATGATTGATACCTTTATTTATCCAAACAAAAAAACTTAAACTTGCCAAGATTGTACAACGAGTATTACTTAAATAAAACAACTTAACAGATTTCAATAAACTTCGTCCAATTGCTTTATTGTCTTTAATAGAACAACGTTTTCGAAATAATCCTGCATAAGCATCTACATACGAGGGCGGTTCGGAAACTTCTTAGCCTAGCACAAAAAGCGCGGTATAAACAGAAAAAGTTAAGTGTTTTAGAAACTTCCATCTCTGCTATGAACACATGTTAAATTTTGTTTCGATCTGGCAACTTCTTCATATAGAAACAGGTGTTCACAAAAGACGCATCCGCGATTTTTTTACAATGGAAAAATTAAATATCTACATAAAAAAGGTTTATCGGGACAAGAAATTCATAATGATATGGTGAATGTGTTAGGTGAAAGTGCTCCTTCATATGCAACAGTAAAAAATTGGGTTGCTGAATTTAAACGTGGTCGTACAAGCATTGAAGATAAACCACGTAGTGGACGTCCAAAAACAGCAACAACAACAGAAATTGTAGCCAAAGTGCATGATATGGTATTAAATGATCAACGAATAAAAGTGCGTGAAATAGCTAATATCATGGGCATCTCAAATGATCGAGTCCATTTTATTTTGCATGAAGAACTACAGATAAAAAAGCATTCTGCAAGATGGGTGCCAGAGTCGACCAAAAACGCATGAGAATGAACATTTCTCAAGCTTGTTTGGATCGTTTTCAGCGAAATAAAATGGATTTTAAGCGTCGTTTCATAACTGTTGATGAGACATGGATCCACCACTATACTCCAGAGACAAAAGAACAATCCAAACAATGGACTGAAGCTGGAGGAAGTGCCCCAAAGAAGGCAAAAACAACTCAATCGGCTGGTAAGGTTATGGCAACGGTTTTTTGGAACTTCAAAGGTATTTTATTGATTGACTATCTGCAAAAGGGTAAAACAATAAATTCAGAGTACTATTGCAACCTTTTAGATCAATTAAATGTACAAATTCGAGAAAAACGTCCTGGCTTACAACACAAAAAAATAATTTTTCATCCAGACAAAGCACCAGCGCACAAGAGTGTTTTAACAATGGCTTAAATCAACGAATTAAAGTACGAGTTGCTTGACCACCCACCTTATTCTCCTGATTTAGCTCCCAGTGACTTTTACCTGTTCCTAAATCTAAAAAAATTCCTTGCTGGCAAGCGTTTTTACCTCAAATGAAGATGCAATTACAGTTGTAAACCACTATTTTGAAGACCTTGAGGAAAACTATTTTAATCAAGGGATAGAATTGCTAGATAAGCGTTGGACTAAGTGTATTGAAGTTTCAGGAGATTATATTAAAAAATAAAAATATTTTTGAAAAACTAACTATTCTCTTTCATTGATAGGCAAAGAACTTTACGAACCGCCCTCGTACGTACTTTGATGGTAGTCATTTACTTAGTAGATTTCAATATGGTTTTAAGAAGGGATGTGGCACAGAAGAAGCTGTTGTTAATGTGGTCAATGACATCGAGTAATCAATCTGGAGGTAATTTTTCAAAATGAAAAAGTACAAAAATTCAAATCAAGTTTGGTCTCCTTATTGTTAATTCGAAAGAACATTTTATGCCAGGGTGTACATTCTGAGGGTCAAATTTGGGATGTCTCGTTCGAGCATTCCGACCGGTATGGCGGTAATGACATGCGTAATGTTGTCTTCCAATTCCTGAATCGTTGCTGGTTTGTCAGCATAAACTTTGGACTTAACGTAGCCCCAAAGAAAAAAGTCAAAAGGTGTGATATCACAGGCGGCCAACTCACCGTTTCAAAACGTGAAATTAGCTGCTGCAGCTGTATGGCAAGTGGCACCGTCCTGTTGAAACCAAATGTTGCCAAGATTACGGGCTTCAATTTCAGGTAGCAAAAATACTAATATCATGGCGCGATAGAAGAGAGCACCATTAACGGTTACGTTCCGGCTATCATCATTTTTGAAAAATTATGGACCGATGATTCCACCAAACACCTAAACCGTGGTTTTCTTTGGGCACCTTTCTAATGGCACCTTTTGAACCTCCTCTGGTTGCTCTTCAGTCGAAATGTGGCAATTTTGTTTATTGACGTTGGCGTTGAGCTAGAAATGGGCCTCATCACTGAACAAAATTTTTGTCGAACTCAGCGGATCTTCTTCGAGCTTTTAAAGAGCCCAAACTCTAAAAACGGCGACGCGCATCATCTTTCCATCTTGAAATGGCAAACACTACTGAAAAAAAAGATTAACTCAACTCACTCGTAATCTGTGAAAAAAACCTATTGAACAAAATACCTCTAGATTTATCACTCGTTATATGTAGAGTCTAATGGTATTGCCGGTATTATTTATGACTTGTCTAAAGCTTTTGACTTGGTGGATCGTAGGATTTTGATACAAAAGCTTAAATATTATGGATTGACAGAATACCCTTTAAGTTTAATAAATAATTATCTTAAAGGTAAGGTTTTTTTGTGCATTTCATTTAATATTTCTCAATTTTAGACTAACTCAATATGATACACAAGCAAGCAACGCGTTAAAGTTATTCAGGCCTTTTATGAAAATTAAAATCAATTTTCGAAGAAAATCATCTTCATTGATGAGGATTCGCCAATAAGCAGAATTGCCGCATTTGGGCGAATGATAATCCAAGAGTGATTGTCGAAAAAACAATGCACCCACAAAGAGTGACTGTTTGGTGCGGTTTATGGGCTGGCGGCATCATCGGGCCGTATTTTTTTGAAAATGAGTCCGGAAAGGAGTTTGCTGTCGTAACTTTTTATGGCCCGAATTGGAAGATATGGATGTGGACGATATGTGGTTTCAACAGGTCGATGCCACTTGCCACACTGCTAAGGAAAAAAAATGGCTCTTTTGCGCGACAAATCAACATAGGGTTGCTCAGGTAGAATACGGAGTGCCACAAGGTCTTAGGCCCAATTCTCTTCACTTGACTTATATACCTAAACAATATCCAAAATCTTGACTTGTTTGGTAAACAGTATATGTATGGAGGCGACATATGCATTTTGTATCCGTACAAGTATGACGCATTTTTAAAGGCATGTATAAAGAGATGCGGCTTTAAACTCTGGGTTCGTAAGACTGAACCGTCTAGTTTTAAATGCTCTAGTTTTGAAACTTGCCAATCTGTAGGCAGTAACAAAATTTTCCGTTACGATATAATAGCCAAATAGTGATCTAAGAAACCAACGAGTATATGGTCGCTTAGGCGATAACTTCAAAACTTTACGAGTTTTTTTAAATTTTTTTGTATATCATAAACCATTTGATTTGAAAAATTTAATTTGAAGAAAAAGTTATTTAAGTGTATTAAAAGCAAGTAATAACCAAGGTCTATAAAGGTTATTCTTGAATAACTTTTTAAAAATTTTAATTATTTAACACAAACGGGTTTTAAGGCAAATTGTCTAAAGTTTTTAAATAAAATCAATTTTATATTTTTGTGCAATGGTTTAAAATTGTCACGATAACCACCTCTTAAGCGAATTACTATTAGAACACGGCCAGTAACTCAAAGTTAATTTGACGGAATCAGGGTCCATTTTCTAAAGCTGGCATAATACTACTTATTACAAAAGACTTTTAAAGTTTTTAGTCAGCAACGTACAAGGGCGACCGCAAAAGTAACTGGCCTAACATAAAAAGAACCGTTTTTTTTAGGAATTATTATTATTTATTTTTCAACATAATCTCCTTCAACAAACGTTTTTCAAGTTTTTTAATTCCATCCGAAAAATAAGATTTTTCAAGACCTTCAAAATATGCCCCAGTTTCAGCAATAACTTCGCTATTGGACGAAAATGTTTTGCCACCGAGAAACTTTTTTAAATTTGGAAACAAGAAATAATCAGAAGGAGCTAAATCTGGACTACTCGTATATGGTGGATGCGGAGCAATTTCAAATCGTAATTCGGCCAGCTTTTGTTGAGTTAAAAATGCAGTGTGTGAAGGAGCATTATCTTGATGAAAAAGAACTTTTTTTTCTTTCTCCTTTCTCAAGATAATCTTTTCCTTTCTCAAGATAATCAATAAATTATTATACCCCTTGCATCCCAAAATACTGTGACCATTACTTTTCCTGCTGACTTAACAGTTTTCGCCTTCTTGGGACCACTTTTACCATTGTTTTGACTGTTCTTTGCATTCTGGGATGTAGTGATGGATCCATGTTTCATCAACAGTTATGAATCGGCGCAAGAACTCTATTGGATTACGCTGATAAATCGCTAAAAGCTCCTCGAAATGGGTCCAACGGACGATTTTTTGGGGCAAAGTCAACAAACGCGGCACCTTTTTCGCGGATAGCTTTTTCATGTGGAGTTCATCATGTAAAATACTCCAAACTTGTTTTTCGTGTATTTTAACAATATCAGCAAGTTCTCTGAGCTTTATTCGTTTATCTTTAGTCACTTCATTAAATATGTTTCTAATGTTTTCAATAGAAGTAGCAGTTTTCGGTCTTCCAGAGCGTTGTTCATCTTCCGTACTTGAACGACCCATTTTAAATTGTTGAACCCAGGATTTCACGGTGGAGTATGATGGTGCATTATCACCATGAACAGAATCCAATTCATCTTTGATTAATTGTGGCGTATAGCCTTTCATATAAAAGTGTTTAATTACCGCACGAAACTCTTTATTTTCCATTTTTCAAAAAATATAAAACTTGTTTACTTCAATCACCTGTAACAAAGAAAATAATCAATAAATATTTCGGAAATTTTGACAGATGGCTTATAAAAGATTGCTTTTAAAAAACAAAAAAAAAGTTGCTAGTAAAACAGAAAATGTGCCAGGCCAGTTAGTTTTGCGGTCGCCCTCGTAGTTTAAAAATGTCTTGTTCGATACGAGTATAATATTTTTACGAATAGTAATATTTTACCTTATTTCTAACCACTTTACACAAAAGCTCATCTTTATTTCTGGAGTTTTATGGGATATAAAAGTTGTTTGCTTTTTAAACTAAAATTTCCGGCATATACGTACTTAACAAATCGTGTCAGGACGTGCATCTTTTACATAGGGGTTTCCCGAAAATTTCCGATTTCCGGGAGTTTTTAAAATCCTACAAAGCCACTTTACGAGTACTTCAAAACATTTTAGTGAAAGTACAAAAATTGCAATAAATTTTATATAAACAATTGTATTTCATTGAAGAGGGAGTTTGATTGGCCAACAATGCTTAATTTAAACGTTTTAAAGATTAGTGATTAGAGAATAGGGAATAAACTATATTTAGTTCGAAATCCAGGCTACAAATCAGTTTTCAATATTTCTTCAGTACGTTTCATTTTGGTGAAATTCGGTTACCGTCTTTTAACGCCATATTTCATAGTCTTAAGTTCGTTAAAAACACTACAGCGTCCCAACTGGATGCTTTGAGTAGATGACATTTTATGTTCTTATATCTTAAAAAGGGATCTAATGAAATATACTCGTAGACAGAAAAAAAAACATAAGTAGTGAACTATGAAATTCATGAATTCTCTGACTAAGAACTAGTGCTTATCCAGGCTAATGCATTGCTTAGATAAGTTTTAACATGGCTTAGAGAGTAATCTCTCGTAAAAAAATTCCACCTGTTATTAAAAATTCTTTCTTTTTATTTTTATTCTGACCCTCAGCTTGGATAAAAATAAAAAGGAAGAGTTTGTTAATAACAGGTCGAATAAACTAACACGAAATCAATAAAACAAACTATACAAACGAGATAATCATAAAGACATCATAATGCATGACGGCCAGAGCACGCCGAGAAGAATATACTGACCTTAACTCTTGAATAATAATAATAGGAAGGAGTTGGTTCTTTTGTTAAACAAATTGATTAGGAATTATTACCGGCTCGAGACCTCTTGCATTTATATTTTGATAGTTGGCAAGTAATATAGATGCGAGATCTCGAGGCGACAATAGTCCCTATACAATTTGTTAAAAAAAATATCAATCTACCATTTTTAAATTAAATGTAATTCTGCTTCATAAAAATTAAAATTCTGCTTCATCGTTTTAGTGAACTCCCAATCACGACGCTCATGTTACATAGATTTGGGTAAAATGAATTACTCCTTCAACATATCCAAAAATTTTCACACGGTGGGCCGCCGAGTTGTGATTGCCAGTTTGCACGATTATTATACATACATGCAAACCCAGGTTCAACTTCGGGTAAATACGTAAAAAAAATTTCAGTGACGAGTTTCCATCTTGAAAATGCCGGCGATTTACGAGTAAGAGATTAACCTCGAAACTATCCTAAAACTTGTGTGTGCATTAGCCGTTCGGAGCAGAAGTAAAGCAGTAGGTTCGATCTTGAGTACTATTCAAACTATTACTTGAAATTATGACTTGAACAGTTTTTATTCTGGTTCGAGACCTTTTTGTTGTTCTTTTTCAGAATCAACGTAAAAAAATTGGTGAAATGTATTGGCTTGGTTGCCTGGCAGACTGCACAGCTGTATTCAAATCCTGGCGTAGTGGTTGAGAATGCTTTAATGGCGATTATTATAAGTACTACAGAGTTGCGAGTAGTCGCATACGTGGATATGCACTAACATGTACCTGCTTACCTTTGCCCAGGATGTGCGATCATCATGAGTTAAAATCGGCACACAATCGCCCATGGGTTCATAATCAACTATACTTCGTACTCGTTGTAGCATGACTAAAATTTCCTGTGGTGTTATCAAGGAACCATCTTCGTGCAAGCTATCGAACATAAACAAACGTCCTTTACCACAGATCACACAATGGGAAGGAGTTTTGCCCTCGGTTACTACGAAAAAGTGAATATGAGAATGATTAAAGTACATGTAACAGAACATGGCACTAGGAAAACTTACCAGCCTTGAAGTGTTTTTCTATATGGTCGCCTTCTTCGCCGGGTAATCTGCTGGTGGAAAAGAACCTTTTGTACAAGGTAGAAGAATATTTAATTTTGCCACCATTGGATGACAGCGGTTTTATTGTGGCCTTATGTAGCAAATCCCAAAACTCAATGGTGTGGAATGTAATACGTGCCAAGTTTTTTAGGGCATATTCTCGAGTCTCAGGAATATTTAAAACCTCCAGTTTTACCGGCATAGCCATGACGACATAAGGGTTTAGAGGTAATCGTAACAAGTGATAAGCATAAGCATCCCACCATTCTCCCAGCCAATTTTTCATGTTTTTAGCTCTTTCCTTCAGCTTATCATGCAACTTGGCGCCAATTCCGTTTTCAAATTCGTCTATAACTTTTCGTGCACTAGCCAATTCTTCGTCTGTACCGAATGGCTTTAAACTCTCATAATACCGTTGCATCGTATCATGCAATTGGGGAAGTGGTAATGGAGGTAGCTCTTCATCGAAGTCATATGTGTTTTGTTGGGTTTCATCCATGAAATAAATCGACGCTCGATCCATAATGGGTTAGTTTAATGACACTATAAAAGTACAAAATATAGGTGGCAAGTATTTATTTATGATAATTGTATCGACTCTCAGCGCTAAACATAGTAAGTAGACACAGAGTTATGCGAGTACGTAATCTAAAGTGGCATAGTGTATAGTCAATGAGCAGACATCTACAATCCAATGTATGAAATTCTTCGTCGACAAAGACAAAACTGGTCAAAGTCCATTTTGCGTGTCGTGTATAGTAAAGTATACATAGTATGTATGGAATAGCTAAGTATATATGAAAGCGAGTTTTGAGACAATTTGCAAAATACAAAAACAAATAAAGTATTGTCCAATACTTCCGATAAAGGAGTACAGGAGTTACATCTTTTATGTACGTTCCGTGTCTGATTTTATTTAAAGAAAAATAATATTGAAAGTGGATAGATGACCTTTGGATTTGTTATCTTTTTTTTCTCGATGCTATGTTTTTTGTGAAATTTTAGTTTTCTCAACACTTCTATTGACTTAGTCAATTATCTTCAGCGGTGTCATTTTATTAATCAACTCTTTAACACAATACGAGTATTTAAACAATAATTACATTAAAAAACACAACTGGCTGTCAAAAATGCTCCACGGCATTAACCAAGTAAAACCACAACTAAACATTTGTGCCGTAATATTTCTATAGTAACAAAGACTTTGACGAGTTCATAAAAACCATTGGCACAAAACGAAAACAGTCAAATGAAAAATCCCAGATGATGTGCAAGGACTGTATAAGAAAAAAAGTTCTCCACCATAGGATTGAGGGTATACTATGTTTGTCATTCCGTTTGTATAGGATGGTCCTTATATAATTTTAAATTTTAATCGGCTGTAAAAAAAGTACTGATATTTTTGAAATTTCTGGTTTTATTGCAAAAGTTGAACTTTGTCATTTAATAATAGAACACCATCCGATGCGTTTTCGCTTCGCCTAATAGAGTGAAAATTGTTTGGAAGGGATGAAGAATTTTACCGAAAAATCGTGTTTTCAGATGAATCTCATTTTCATCTTGGTCAAAAAGAAAAATTGCCGCATATGTGACAGCGCATAGAGAAATGGACCTAAGGGTAAAAAAAAATCAACTTTCACTTCTTTTTTTTGATGTTGCAAACATCTGAGCATCGAATGAGACCGATCCCATGTCCCAAAAGTGTTCCCTCCCAGAGATATGCGCGCTTTATGAAAGTGATGGTACACCAAAGATACACGTATTTAAATCTTTAAAATGGCTCTCCTGAACAAAACTGGTTTTTACCCTTAGGTCCCTTTCTATTTTGCGCGTCACATATGGGGTTCAGAGAACCCACACGTGACTATTGAGAAGCCAATGCATCCACTACGAGTCACTGTTTAGTGTGCATTTGTGGCGACATTGTTGGGCCATTTTTCTTCGAAAATGAGCAAGGAGCCGCCGTTGTCGTCGACGGTAAGGGTTACCGCGCCATGCTCAACGAATTTTGGTTTCCAAAAATTCAAGGCAATGACATGGACGACACTTGGTTTCAACAGGACGTGGCCATTTGTCACACAGCCAAGGCAACCATCGATATTTTACGCACTGTTTTTGAAAATCGAATAATTAGCCGAAACGTAAAGTCAATTGGCCGCCTCGGAGCTGTTAGTTAAGACCTTTGGATTTTTTTTTTATGGCGAGCCGTTAAGTAAAGATATTACGCAAAGCATCCAGAGACAAGCGTTGCAACATGAAATCAAAGTTGCCATTAAAGATATTCGACCTAAAACAATCTAAAATGTACTGAAAAATTGCGTTGATCGGATGAGGTACTGCCGAGCCAGTTGTGGTAATCACATGAATGATATTGTGTTCCATTATTAAATGACAAAGTTCAACCTTTCCAACATTATTTCAACATTATCATTATTTTTTTTTACAACTGATTAAAATTTTAAATGTTAAATCGTCCACCCTTTACGTACGAAAATTCCTCAACACTCCATTAAGGAACTTACGGAAAACTTTTCCAGTTCCGATTGTAGAGTCTAGGAAACCTGTCGTCGTGAAAATCTAAGACAATCGAGGCATGTTCGCCTGTCTGTTGGATAAAATGTTAAATCGCCCAACCTATACGTACGAAAATCCCTCAACACTCCGTAAAGGAACTAACGGGGAACTTCTCCCGTTACGTTTATAGAATCTGGGATACCTGTCCTTGTCGTGACATGTTCGTCATTCCGTTGGAAGCATGCTAGTACTATGTTCTTCCAACTTAGCAAATGTGTCTTATAGTTGGGTTGGAAAATTGGCCAAAACGTGCAAAATGTTCTCCTTACGGGACTAAATTCCTGACAAATGTTATGTTTTTTTATACAAATTTCGGCAACAAATTTTTATTTTGGATATTAAAAGCGTCATATAAATAGGCATGGCCGTTGGATAGAGGGGCATATGGGCTTCAAAGAAACAATGAAATTTTTTCAAGAATAATGAAGCACTTGTTTTTAGCACTTGGCTAATATTGAGAGTTAATGTGGAGTTTGTTCACATACAGTACCTTGACATTGTGAATTGGGTTTAAGACGTTATTCGATTTTAACAAACATTTGTGCAGGCTATACATACAATGAGTAAATCAATATGTTGGCTAGACGTATATCTTTATATCGAAACATGGTTATAGCGCATTCGCCTAATATAAAGTATATGTGACAGCGCATAGAAAAAGGGACCTAAGGGTAAAAAAAATCAATTTTCACTTTTTTTTGATGTGGACAACATCTGAGCATCGAATGAGATCGATCCCATGCCCCAAAAGTGTTCCCTCCCAGAGATATGCGCGTTTTATGAAAGTGATGGTACACCAAAGATACACGTATTTACATCTTTAAACTAGCTCTCCTGAACAAAACTGGTTTTTACCCTTTGGTCCCTTTCTATTTTGCGCGTCACATTTTTTTGGTGGAGAAATCGTTTGGTGTGGATAAACAAGTAGCTACTTTTAGTGAAGTTTGGACTGGAGAAAACTTTTTTAAATTTAGGTTTTAACTTTAGGTTTAAATATTATGTAGCGCACAGCTATGTTTTAAAGATAATTTCCCCATTTAGGCATCAAGGTGATGTGAAGAAAAACACGTACACAAAACACGTAAACAACATAAAGATTGGTTTGGTCTGGTAAAATTATCGGCCCATATATTTAAAAATGACGATGGCCGGAGCGTTACCTTAAATGGTCTCGCTATAGCGCCATGATATCGGACTTTGTGCTACCTGAAACTGAAGCCCGTAATCTTGACATTTGGATTCATCAGGACGGTGCGACTTGCCTGCCATACAGCTGCTGAAAAAATGGTTCTTTTCAGAGGTCATTTCGAAGAGCAGCTTATTTCACCTTTTGGACCAGTGAGTTGTCCGCCTAGCTCGTGAGACTTTTTTCTTTGTAGCTACGTTAAGTCCAAAGTCTATGCTGAAAACCCAGCTACAATTCAAGTGTTAGAAGCCAACATTCCGCGTGTCACTAACGCTATACCGGTCGAAATGCTCGAACGAGTCATCCAAAATTGGACCCTCAGAACAGACAGCCTGAGGCGTAGTTGTGGCCAACATTTGAAGGAAATTATATTTAAAAATTAACTGAAATAAAATGTTCTTTCGAATGAACAATAAAGATTCCACACTTGATTTGAATTTTTTTTTATTATAAAATACCTCTAGATTGATCACCCATTGTATAGATACTTAGTCTTAGTGTTTGCTGGATACTTTTTCTAAAGTACTTTTTGGAATCCAGCATTTGTGCAATTATTTTGGTATAAATTCTCGAAATTTGTTAATAAATTTGACTATAAAAGTCAATGAGATTTGTAGATCTAAAATGTAACATTATCGTGGACCACCGTACAAAACATCGACTTGTACTTTTTTCTATTTAGAACCTCTATATGTGACACGAAAAATCTTATAACTACCTGAAACGGGTTTTTTTTGGATGAAGACGATTAATTAGAAACCGATTAGCAAATGTCCGGCGACAAAATATACGCTGACCTATTGTTATATAAAGCTTCACTCGTTTAATTTTGAGTTACACAAATTTAATTATTCCGCCGAAGATTCATTAACATAAAATAACCTTTGGATGGATGCATTAATTTTGCCACTGTGTATTCTTACGTTTTGAAATATTTACAAGTAACGCTCACTTCAAGCGACACAAAAAGACCACCGCACGAAGCAAAAACACACACGGGACTGATTCAAAGCGAGCCGGCGAATGTCTACATACGGCTGATACATAGTATAGCATGAATCAAACAAAGCTGAATGCAATGTACGCGCGCACACAACAACGCAGGTAAAGTAGTGAATGAGTGGAGAAAGAGCAATGGCAAAAAAACAAACGAAAGTATTCACATGACATACATACGTATGTAATGGCACCTAGAAAGCAAAACAGTATAACTAGTCGGTCACCGCACGCACTATTTTTGTTTACGTTTACTCAAAAACAATTTAATGTCAGTTAAACTTAGTAAGGACTTAAATGCTGTTACACGCGTTTTATGCTGTAAAATAAAAAGTACTGAATGTTTTTGGACCAAATATTTTTTAGTATATTTATTGATGTATGTATATTGTATCCAAAAAGAATCTACTTATTCGAAATGTCCGCCTTTTGCCTTTACACACGCCTTAAGTCGCACTGGCCAATCGTCAATAGCTGCACGAAAGAGCGTGGGCGGCCCGACCGCTATTACAAGTCCTTCTAACCTAACCTCAACTTATGGTAAAACAAACTGTCAGGAATATTAAGTGCATAAAATCTTTACTTTTAAAATTTCTACAGTTGCCTCCATGGAAACAATTTCAGCTGATAATTTAGATCGGTACGAAAAAAATATTGAATATCACTAAACCAAAGACGATAAATTGTACAAGATTGGCGATTTGTGCTTTATCGGGAAATCGAACAGAGTTGTGTAAAAATCATTTTGGGAATACTGCTTTTTTGTGTTTAAACTGTGCGAATTTAGTGATTTCTGTGCTTCAATTTTGACTTTTAGCGTTGAAGTCAGGGTTTAAAATGCTAACGCAATTTTAGTCGAAAGTACAGAATTTGTCAATTAGTTTTAGCATAAAAAAGTCAAAACTAATATGCGAACAAATGCTAAAACTAAATTAGTCGTAATATTCAGTTAGCGTTAGCAAAATAAACTAACGCTAACCAAAATATGCATATATTATTAGCAATGGAAGAAGAAGCAACTGCTGATTTTGCTAACGTCTTTGCTAAATTGTGCTAATTTGGTGACTAATTTCGACTTGTGTGTTTGGTTCGGTTTTTGTGTGTAACCGAAAATTGTGTTCGGCTCGAGTACGGTATTGCCTACCTTTGATAGACAATAAGTTGTGTTTTTAAAAAATCGCATGAAACAATATTGCTGTGCGTTTCTGTAGCTGTTAAAGGTATATATATAAAAACAAGTGAAATTAATAGCACAGAAATAATTCGAGGTAGGTACTCGTATATATTTACATATTGTTTATACATATAATATAATGTTATGTACAATGACTAATAAATCACTGCATAATGGAGTCCACATGGTTAGATCCGTTTAACTTCCAACGGGAATGTTATATGTTCCACATTTAACATTGGATTGAGGAGATGCATAACGAACTCTGAAAATGCTGAAATAATAAATATTCGTAGAATAAATAGTATGACTGTTTAACCTAATATTCTCAATATTTTTCAAACATACATATTGAGCGTTTTAATAGAAAAATAGTCCATCATTTCGCGTTTATTTAGGGCATTCGTTCAGAAGTTATTGACACTGTTCGAAAACGGACAAAGAGAGAAAATAGAAACACTACGAAAGCGTGCTATTGCTCTTTTGACTCTTTGAAAATAGTGGGAATGAGAGAGATAATCAGATTGTGTGAGAAAATGAAATTTTTATCATAATATTTTCAAAAAATTTATTTTATTGGTTTAGTTTCTATTGAACGTGCATTTTCATCCTTGAAACTTGTACTTGCTGACAACAGAAGTCGGCTTAGAGAAGATACTCTGGAAAATCTTTTATTAGTAAAGCTTAATCCTGAGTTTCTGCATACAGCCATATCCGAACTTGACCTTTGTGCTGATGAATAAATATTCTGTACAATAAGATTCCGTTTATTATAAAAAAAAGAATTATTTTTATTTTCCATATTCAACTAATCTCATTTCCTTTTGAATGTTCTTTCAAACTAAAATAAATTTATATTTTTTTTTCAACTAATGTGTTTAACAATTTTTTAATTTTTGATGGCTATTTATTTAAAAAATCTTGTATCAGAAATCCCCACTACGGTACCACTATTGGATACTTTGCGTCATGTTCCGTTGACAACACTGAAACCAGCTCAAATTTTTTGCTAACGAAAAATGGTTAGTCAAAATTAGCAAATTTTTAGCAGCACATTAGTCAATTGTGGTTAGCAGAGGTGTGTCATTTTTTTGACTAACGCTAACGCGAGCTAACGTTAGTCGGACATTAGTTTTAGCTCTGGCTTGTGGAAAAGATTGTTAGCATTAGTTTAGCAAAATGATGCTAATGGTTAGCGGACTGTTGCTTTTAAACCCTGGTTGAAGTGATTGTATACAAACGAATGTAGAAAAATAAACCCCGAGAATTTGTGAGTTACTGAGTGGTGTTTTTGTACGATATTACAAAGAGAAGCACATCGCCCATACGAGGGTTGCTATTTATATTTCGGGTCCGACAATAAAAACCATTAATTTATCATCAATCCCACGATAGCCGGTTCTATGGACCGGATTGGCCCGAAGTGCAATTCTTCAGCCAAGGGCTCTCACCCCGGGCTATCACACAGTTGCCGCTACAACAACAACAATTAATTTATCATTGTAAATGGTTTTATTGTATTTCAAAATATTCTCCTTTAAGATCAATACTTTTGCATGCGCACAAACCAATTTTAGAAGCACTTTTTCCACTCCGATTGAGACCCCCTCCAGAACATGTCTTTTGAACGCTTCAACAGCTGCTTCTGGCGATGAAAAACGTTGGTCACGCATTTGTTTCTTGATGCTAGGGAATAAGAGGAAGTCATTAGGTGCCAAATCAGGGCTGTACGGTCAAATAGCTCATCATTTCAGCTGATGTGTGAGAGCTCGCATTCCTTCGAACACTGCTGGCAAACTGATGATTGTATACCACTCAGAATTGACCTACGTTCCATTTAGGCACTGTGGCAACATGGCCGGTTATACCGAAAAAATCGCAATCATTTGCTTCGATGTACTTCTTCCACGAAGAACTTTTGTTGAATTTGGCTCGTCTTGAAAGACCCATACGGTCGATTGCTGTTTTGTTTCGGGTTCATATGCATATATCTATGATTCGTCACCTGTGACAATGTTATACACTGCCTTTGAGCTGCCGCAGTTATACTTTTTCGACATCTTTTTGCACCAATCCATAAGAGCTTTTTTTGAGCATTCGTCAAATTATGTTGTATCCAACGAGAACAAACTTTTTTAACGGCCAAATGAACATGCAATATCTATTTAATGCTTGTCATACTAATGCCCAAGGATGCCTCAATCTCACGGTATGTCACATGTCGGTCTTGCTTAATCCGTTCACGCACAGCATTAATGGTATCTGGCAAAGTGACTGAAGTTGAACGTCCTTCACGAAATTCATCCTGAAGCGAAAGGCGTCCGAAACTTAACTCTTGGTACCAGTGGTTTTTGATGGTGCTTCATCGCCAAAAGTCAAAACACGTTGATTTAAACACTCTTAACCCACGCCGAAAATTGTATAAAATCAACGCACGAAAATGTTCACGGGACAATTCCATTTTTTGACTAATATGAACTTTTCAACACACTGTAAACAAAACAATTCGCCCTCAAATGACAAATGACGTTCTGAGTGAAGTTATGCTAAAAAAAATGTCAAAGTTTTCAATGGAAGTCCCAGTTTGCATATGGAAACACTAGTATTGTCAGGACCTGAAAAATAAATAACAACCCTCTATTGTATAAGTACAATATATGGTCTTTGCAGTAAACTACATATGTAGTTACTAGTTAACCACAAATAACTAAAGTGTGGTCCAACTAAAACACAAGATGTTAATTGTAAAACAAAAAAAAATTCAGAGAATTGTCTTTATATTGTCTTTCTATTATAATAGAAGGATCCATGACAACAATTGGTGAAAAAAAATATCGCCAATTGCTTGCCAAGGCTTCGGTGGTATACCTCTATCCGATGGTCTAAATTTTCAATGACCCTGAGACATAATGGAGGTTCAATGCCGTTCTTTCGAAATGTAGCACATTCTTATACGTTAAGTTCTAATCCAAAAAGTGCGGATTCAAAAACTCTCGAAACAGCACTTGGGCATTTCGTTCAAATTTGTTTTGTATTGTTTTTAGTTTAATTTATTTTTTTAATTTGATAAATATATTCAAAAGACAATACGCCATATTATGTTACAATAACTACAACAATTAAACATGTTCCCGAAATTATATACTCGTATATTAGTAGGTACATCAATGATCACGAACGGGATATTTTTTCCCTTTTAATATTAAATTATGAAAACAACAATTTTGTAAGCTCTTATTAAAGGCCTAATTGCTTTTCAGTACCACTATAATTGAGTGCAAAATGCAAATTGTATAACTTCAACGTTCTCGAAATACATAAGATCGCAAACAGGACAAGAAATGGAAGTCATTTTTGTCAGTATGTGAAAAAATTAAAAAATCTAAGAATTTTCTCTATTTCGGTATAAATTTTGTTAACTATACTGGACAAATTAATAAAGCTTTCATGAAAAAGCTATTTTTTTGAAACTGTTCGTTTATAAGAGACATTTGTAACTTTCACAAACGGGACATCGATTCCAGCAAGATTGTTTTTAAGAGGCATAAAATGTAAAGTTTGTTGCCATAACACATCTCCGTATATAAAAAAAATTAAAAGAAATGTTAATTAATCAAAAACATAAAAATTTACGTATTTAATCATAATTTTAAGTTGAAGTCGACATATTTTTTTTAAAACATCGAAGCAGATTTTTTCTTAACACTTTTGTGCCTAAATAATTATATATAACGGCACAACAAAAAACTTCAAAATTGACTTTTGTTAAAAACATCATTCTAAATTTAAAAAAAACTCAATTTTCATTTTTTGCCCTAACATACACCGTATGTAAAAAAAATTAAATAAAATGTTAATAATAAGTAATAAAAACATTAACATTTACGTATTTAAGCATAATTTCTAGTTGAAGTCGACATAATTTTTTTAAAGCATCAAAACAGATTTTTTCTTAAACTTTTGAATTTTCGTCTCAGAGGGCATTCCGCTGGAAATGTCCATTTATATTATAAAAATAACTTGAAACTAAATCCATCAGAACAACTGTGCAACTTACGAACAACATAATATTTTTTTTCTTTTTTTATTTTTATTCGGTCTGCCATCATTGTTATGACTCGAACAGTTTTTATTCAAGTTCGAGGCCCGAGGTTGGGTTCGAGCCTTGAGGTTGGGTTTAGAAAAAGTCTGCCAGGCAACCAAGCCAATACATTTTACCAATTTTATACGATGATTCTGAAAAGAAACAACAAAAAGGTCTCGAACCAGAATAAAAACTGTTCAAGTCATAAAAAAACATAATAATTTAAAACAAAAATACAAATGAATGAGGACTACTTCAAAAACTACTTAATTTACAAGAGACAATAACGAAATAAAAAAAGAACTAGAAATAATTTCTGCTTTTATTCTCTTTTTCGGTCGGTCGAGCGTTGAAATATTAATATTATGGCATTTTGAGTTCAATTTAATTGATCAGACGTTTCCATAGAAACAATTTTAACAGTCGGTCCACGAAAACAAACATATTAAATGGCAGGTTGCCAAATCCTACCTTTATTATTGTACCATAAGAAAAAATTGTAAATCAGTTGATTGCATGTTCCATAGTTAAATTAAAAGCCCGGTTGGAATGCACTTATTTGACTTGCGTAAAGGGCAGTATTTAGGTCTATATACGTTTTCATAACTAAAAGAAATTAATTTATTTAAAAAGGCAAACTTAATTTCCCTTTAGAAATTTTTGTTTGCTGTGAAGTGAATAACTTTTTTTTTCAATTTGTGTTACATTTTTTGGGGGTTAAAAACATTAGGGTTTTTAAATTCTGAATGTAAACTAGGCCATAGGTACCATTTTTATGCGCGACTATTACTTTACATAACATAACTTAGGTTCAAAAGCATCTATCATTTTTCAGTGTTGTTTTTAATAACATGGATACACATATAATAAATATAATAGGTGAGTTCAGTAGAATAAATATGAAACAGATCTTAAACCCTACAATGGGATCCAATTGAATATTATAGTAATCATATTTCAACTTGTCAGTTCAGCGAACGCAATTCGGCAGAAATATTTTTTAACAATTTACTGCATTATAATAAAAAGAGTATAAATGGGTCCAGGGAATATTTTCTTTTTAAAGATTCGTGGAAATTCCGTATAAGCCCAAAGAAAGGAACTGAAAACAGAGCAAATATGTACGCAGTACGTAAGATCTAATTGGCCTGATTACTGTTATTATTGTTAAAATATGACTAGCGTTACTTTTGTCGAAGTACGATGAAAAAAAAACTGGTCGAATTTTGACAACCAAAACCGTTTAAATATATTTAAGATTTATTGAGTTTTATCAGTTAAAAAAACGTTTGCTTTTGAAATCTAAATGGTAAAGCCGGAGCTTTTTGGCCGCTAATTTTCGTACAAGCAGAGTGGCTAATAGCTGAAAATGGATTTGCTCTCAGGACGTTAAAATCTGTAAGGGTTGTAAGTTTTTAGAGAAGTTTATGGAGCTCAATAGTGTAATCCATTATCATTTTTAATACTTAAACTTTTTAAAAATAAAGAAAGGTACAATGTAATAAGAAGTTTTGCCGTTATATATTTAATTTTTTTCGGTATTTTTTAATTCCTTGGAAAGCGGGAAAACTTTTTAAATTTCCCGGGAAAAAATTAATAAATATCACACGGCACAACAACAACAAAAAACGTATGTTTAGCTCGTTTGTTTTATTTCGGTCTGTTGCTTTTACACATTGCACAGGGATTAACCGGCTCAAGACCTCTTGCTTCTATATATAAATAGAAGACAAGTTTTTAACAAAATGCTGCAGCAAAGCTTTCTGAAGAGGGTTGTCACGGACCTGAAATCATGATAAAAGCAGTGTGCAGCCACGAAAATCAATGTCACTTTGCCATTTTGTTAAAAACTTGTCTTCTATTTAATTATAGAAGCAAGAGGTCTTAAGCCGGTTAATCCCTGTTCAACAACAAAAAACTTCAAAATTGACTTTTGTCATTCTTAATTATAAAAAACATCAATTTCCATTTTTTGTTCTTACGTTTTAATGCATTTTAGGCGATTTGTGTATGTCGCGTGTAATTTACTGATTCCGTCTGGAGCGTCTACCAAATGTAGATTTCAACCCAACACACGGAAAATGAATGTCGTCTGAAGATATGAGACCGTTGGCACTCATTCCTTATCAAAAATAAAGTCCAATATAAAATTAAGTTTTTGTGCACTTTGAAATTGTAAATTATTTGTCATTAAGGCACACTTTCGTTCATTATCAGGAAATTGGCCCGTTGGACTCCGTCGATGAGAATATTATTATTGACTTAATTTCTTGCAATACAAAGCACATCAAATCCAAACAAAAAATCTTGTTTTCAGCCTCTTTATACTAATTGGGGCTCATCGCTTATCATTCATCTTTACGATACATCTTCGTTTTGTACTTGCATATTCACTAATTGGACTTTGAACTTTTCAAAATTAATATTATTTGATTTCATTTTATTGGCTATATATTGTACCTTGACAGGTTAAATCTTACCGATTTTAAACTTGGTTGTTTAAATATTAAATAGTTTGTTTTTGTATTATTTGAAATCGAATTTGTTATTTGGTTTGCAACGGGGTGAAACTCGTATTCGTTTGTTGGGAGCCCTACCACAAATGTTTGATTTTAGTTGTTGTTTTTGTATAACGAGAGCAAAGTGTAACGTACCAATTACAGCATTCTCATGGAGAGAGAGCTCTTGGGACAAAAACTCTTAGAGAGCGGCGCGACGTTAAAAATACATTTTTAACGTCGATTTGTGTTGTGACTGCGTTCTCAATTAGGTTGAGCGTTGTTTTTGTGAACAGCTGTTTTACTTTATTTATGTATTTACATGAAAGGCCCGAGCACACTAAAGCTTTTTTATATCTAAACCCTGCTGGGTAAGAGGGTACAGTAGATAACGAATAAGAAAGCAAGGAATACAAAAAGAGTATTTCTTATATGTATGTAAAGTATACGTTTTTTTTTCTTTTAAGCATTTATAAACAATAATAAATAAAAATGTCTTTTTTGCGTTTTTTTATATAAGATTATATTATATCCGTTATTTACTGTATACAGTATTTCTCGCCTTATTACCTCCACGGATAATTGTCTATCACGGATATTTGCCCTAATTTCTGAATGCCCGTTATTTTTTCACTCTTTAAAAACGAAAATTCTTGGTTAATTGTGCATTTCGTTTAATTACCCAAAGCATTTTTACCATTAAATACAATGGCCTTTAAATTCCACCCGCATAATTAAGCCACTCCATGCAAATCTAAAATTTGCGCTCTTACCCTAATAATTTGTTACTACAATTGTGGCAACTACCCAGTAAACCAAATTTGTCGGCAATGTCTGATATCAGACAATTCGGAACAATATCTGAACTCTATCGAGAATTCTTACCGAAATCGTTACAAATTCTGTTCGATTTGTCTGAGAATTTTTTATTTATTATGTTCCGAAATATCTGAACGAGTTCGGCCAGAATTCTGTTAGGCTTGTCTGTGGGACTTTTATTAATTTTTTGATCAGACTTCTCTTAATGAACTCGCAAAGAATTCTAACGATTTATATAACGTAGTATGTTCGTTTAAAATTTTTGTTATTTGCTTCATATATTACAGTTTTTGGTGTTGTGTTCAGACATGTCGGAACTAATTCTTAACGAATTCTTAACTGTTTGTCTGAGGAATTTTTATATTTCAAATTCTCGTTTTTTGTTTGTTTACATTAAAAATTTACGATGACATTAGCCCAGAACTCGTTCAGAAATCGGTTTGAAATGCCGGCAAAAATGTTAGTGTTCCCTCAGAGAAGTAGTTCAGAATTCATGTCAACCCTCCAATATGTTTGTCGTAACGAACTCTTAACTTGTCGTACAGAGTTCTCACCGAATTCTAAATGTTTGGTTAACTGGGCTGTGCGAGGGATTTTTATTGTGTTCGGAGAAAAACTCTACTGCCGGCAGTTCTCGTTAAATGCAAATCTGGTTGCCCTTAAGTGTGTAGCTACATAACAAAATAACAGCACAATTATTGCTTGCGATATTATTATACTAAAGTGGCGCTCTCCGAAACTGCAGACACCCTTGCTTGTTACTAAAAGTCTTTCCGAACGATTTTTACAATGTTTTACAACTTTTTTTGTTTAACAAAAATATTTTCTTTTTTGATTGTTTACATTCAGAATTTACCATGACATAAGCACAGAATTCGGTTGAAATGTCGGAAACAACATCAGAATTTAATAAGACCTAATGCCAGAACTATGACCGAAGTCGTTCAGAATTCGATACGAGAAATCGAAATTTCCTTTCGAATTTCCCAAGACTACAGTTCAAAATTCGGTCAGAAATCGGTTCGAAATGTCGGAAAAAATATCAGAATTCCCTCAGAGAAGTAGTTCAGAATTCGTGTCAACCCTCTCATATGTTTTTAGTTACTAACTCGCTAAGAATTCTTATCCGAAATCGGAACATTTTGAACAGTTTTTTAAAACTCCTTTTTATAAAAGTATTTCTATTGTATCGAAGTTCAGTAATTATCCATTTGAGGTAATTAACCGTATTGGGGCCGTATGTTGGCCATAACGCCACGAATGTTGGCTTCCAAGTCCCCTAACGTGTTTCTGGTTTGTTGGCGTAGACGAGCGACTTCAGCGACTGTTAACCGATCCATGGTTAACCGAATTAATTGCTCTGATGGACGATTATGTCGACCATAAAATGGACGGAGCTTGCGGTGAACTTCGCGAACTGAACCATTACTTTCGAAATAAATTTGCACGATTTGCAAGCGTTGTTCTTTTGTCAACCTGTTCATGATGAAATGGCAAACCAAACTAAATATTAATCACTTGACAGCTGACAAAATGGCCGCCAGTTAAAAAAGTGATGCCAACTTAAAGTTCTATACCCCAATAAAAAACACCCCTTATTATAAAATAAAAATAAATACAAGGGCATATTTATAATTCCGCGGATTTTCAAATAAAACAGTTTTCTTTGCAAAAAAAATATTTTTTACCATAATCTACTTTTAGCTCAATACACTTAGTCCAACGTTTCTCCAAATTTTGTAACCCTTCCAAAAAAAAGGATTTTTTGAGGTCCATAAAAAAGGCATTTGTTTGATCAATAATTTCATCGTTGGAGCTAATCTCTTTCCACCGAGCCATTTCTGAAGGTTTGGAAGTAGTGACTGGGGGCCAATTCGTAACGCAACTTTAAATGGTTTGTTTTTATATTAAGTGTAAAGTAGCAATTACAGCATTCTCATGAAGAGAGCTCTTGGGACAAACACTCTAAGAGAGCGGCGCGACGTTGAAAATACATATGTGACAGCGCATAAAGAAAGGGTAAACAATTAATTTTCACTTTTTTTTTTGATGTGGACAACATCTGAGCATCAAATGAGACCTATCCTATGCCCCAAAAGTGTTCCCTCCCAGAGATATGCGCGTTTTATGAAAGTAATGGTACACCAAAGATACACGTATTTAAATCTTTAAAATGGCTCTCCTGAACAAAACTGGTTTTTACCCTTAGGTCCCTTTCTATTTTGCGCGTCACATATAGTCTAACGCTTCTCCAAATTTTGTATCCATTCCCAAAAACAGGATTTTTCGAGGTCCATAAAAAAGGCATTTGTTTGATCGATAATTTCATCGTTAGAGCAAAATCTCTTTCCACCGAGCCATTTCTTTAGGTTTGGAAATAGTGACTGGAGGCCAACTCGTATGGCAATTTATGAAGTTTTACCATTGAGACTGCGCACGTGTGCACCTGTGCATTATCATGATAAAAAAGAACTTTTTTCATGACCGTATGGGGTCGATTTCCCCCTTGTTAAATCGGTCCAATTAGCTGCCATAATATTCGCCGTTTATTGTTTTTCCCTTTTGAAGGTAATCGATGTGGATTATCCCGCGTGCATCCCAAAAAACTGTTGCAATCACCTTATTGGTCAACAAAGCCACCTTGGCCTTCGAAGCCCGTCCATCTGGAAAAACCCATTGTATAGACTGCTGCTTGGTCTCTGGAGTGTTGTAATGGATCCATGTTTCATCCACAGTTACAAAACGCCGCAAAAACTCATTCGAATTGCGGTAAAACAACCAAACAATCCTTTGAAGTTGTTAAACGATTACGTGTATGGTCAATTGAATGCAAACGCGGCAGACAGCTTGCAGTCACCTTTCTTAAACCCAACTGATTATGTAAAATCGGAACCACACTGACGGAACTCTCTCAAATGACGGAACTCTCTCAAATGACAAATGATGGAACTCTCTCAAAATTTGACAATAGTCTTTATTAGACCAATACATTTAGTAGACCAAAAATTAATCTTCATTTCGAGAGGAGCACACATGCATTTTTATTTTTTGTGGCTTTCTACGTTAATTTTTTTGAGGTATATTATATGTAGCTCATTTTCATCTCGGTGGCTATGTCAAAATTGCCGCATTTGGCGTTCAGTGAACCCACAGGTGACTATTGAGAAGCCAATCCATCCACAACGAGTCACTGTTTGGTGTGGATTTTTTCTTTGAAAAAGAGCCGCCGTTACCGTCAACGTTGAGCGTTTGTTTCCAAAAATTCAAGAGAATAACATGGACTACATTTGGTTTCAATAAGACGGGGCCACATGGCACACAGCCAATGCAACCATCGATATTTTACGCACTGTTATTGAAAATCAAATAAACAGCCGAAATTGTGATTTCAATTGGCCGCCTCGGAGCTAAGATTTAAGCCATTTGGATTATTTTCTGTGGGGAGCCATTACGGATAAATGTTGCGCAAAGCATCCAGAGACAATAGAAGGGTTGGCACATGTAATTGAAGTTGCCACCAGAAATTAAAAAAAATGATCAGCATTTTTTTTTACAGCCGATTCAAATTTTAAAAGTTAAATCGACCAGCCTGTATATGGGAATCACTAAACTGTGAAATTGCCTCACGAAGCCATTTTCATCACAAATCCAAATACAGCATCATTAAAATTTAGAGACCGCCCGTAAGATAAATACTCCATGTTTGAAAAGACTTATTTGCCTAAGGTACCTTACACCCTTAACTCAAGAGCTAAAATTGGTCGAACTGAAATACTAATGTTATATTTGGATTCGTGACGATTTTTTTTTTGTTTTTAATATTGTACGTACATAAGTCAAGGAAGTAGATTTGTATGTCCCAAGGGACCAGTTCAAGTATCAAATCATATTTAAGATTTTGGTGTATACATGGGATTCTGAGATTATTTTTGGAATTCGATTTTTTTTGCAGAATTTAATATTTAATTCAGGTAGATTTCTTAGTTCTAAGAAAGACTAGACATTTTTAAAAGGTACACATCAAAATTTTAATTTTTAACGGAATCATGCAACAATTTAAAAATATGACCTCCAGGGTAATGACTCATTGAACAGAGAAATGTCGAAGACAATAAAATATATAGTACTTTTTCTTTAAAATCAACAAATTCATTTTAATTTAGTTTTTTGTAAAAATATTAAAAAAATATCTGTTAATCGTCATTCCCCTGTGAAAAAATTTGGCAGGGGAATGATGAATTTCTACAAAACCCCCTGAAATGTTTATTTAAGTACTTACTTTTACAAAATTGACTTGAGCTGGAAGTTTATACTTGCAATAAACACAAAAAAACACTTGCAAAATTATAAAAAGTATTAATTATCTTTTTAAAAAACAACACAGGGGAATGACCCACTTAAGTGTGAACGTTCGTAACGAGTGACAAAACACGACTTACTTAATTTTAGTTAGAATGTTGACGAAAAAACTATAAGGTGTGCACCCACTTCAAGTAATGTTCAATCATATTTGAGTTGCTTGAAATCAGGATTGGTTTGGAATTTGAATTTAAGCGAATATTAGATTTAGGGACAGAAAATAAACATCCATAAAAATATAAATTGAATAAAAAATTATAATCGTTAATAGCAACAAAATAAATTGAATATTATTTTTTACTATGGACTGGTTTTATTAAATAAATAATCAATATTTTTGTAAAAAATTGAGAAAATTTCAATTGAAAGTAGTGCTAGAGACAACCAGGGTAAGAGTATTTGAACACTTTGCTAGGACATTTTTTGAAGAACAAATAATTTTTTTAAAAAGATTTATTGTATAGTAAATAATAAAGTATAATATATTTTATTTTTCCCGCTTGAAAAATCTATGGACAACAAAGTGGCCCAAAATCTCAGAATCAACCACATACAAAAGTACGAGTATATGTTTAGTAGATTTGTGAGAAAACTTCACCGTTTATCCCCGAATATTGGGAGACAGTTTTGGGGCCTAAATGATAGGAAATATTTATGAAAGTCTAATTGCGTCTATGAAAGAGTGTGCTAATCCAAAAGTTAATTATTTAGTTTTATAAACAATTGGAATCTAAAAAAAATATTTGATCCTGATTTTTGTTAGGCCCTCATTGCAGAATTCGTTGTGTACGATTTGGTCTATTTTCAATACCAACCGATACATACATATATAAGTCATACAAATATCTGGCAAATTAAAATACTTAAGCTCTTTTCGATTGGATTGAATCGTGGTTTTAACAGACAAACGAAGAAGACTATGTCTTGGAATTTTACAACGATTAATAACTACTTAGTAGGGACATAAATACTATTACAACATTGAACACACCCATTTCAATAGTAGAACTGAACATACCCCGCTAATGTTATATGGGTTTTGAAAGCTAACCTCAATAGCTTTAGTCTGTAACGGGATTTTAAAATTGTTTCAACTTTAATCATGGAGTGGTCAGATAATGAGAACCGTATCGCTGTAATAGCGCTTTTCAAAATACTCCGGCCACTAGGGATTAGCCGCATGTTCGTCTACCGTTGCAAAAAACTGTTTGAGAAGACTGGAGATGTAAAAGACCGCCACCGCCGCCCACGCTCTGTTCGAACACAGCATGTCATCAAAGCCGTTAAATCAAGAATTCACAGAAATCCGCTCCGAAAACAGAAAATCATGGCCCGTGAGATGAATATCACGCAAAAGTCCATGAGTCGAATCATTAAAAAAGACTTGTGACTTTCAAACGACGTACCGGACATTTATTGACTGCAGTTTAAAAAAAAAAATAGGATTGAAAAATGCAAACGTCTTTTGGTGAAACACTCTGATAACTTGCACAGAAAAATTTTGTTCACCGATGTAAAATTTTTTACCGTTCAGCAAAAATTTAACAAGCAAAATGATAGTGTATGCGCGGTCATCTAAGAAGCATCTGAACTGATCCCAAGGGTGGAAAAGGGTCATCACCCAGCATCAGTCATGGTTTGGTGGGGTGTCTCTTACGATGGGGTCAGTGACCTGCATTTCTGCGAACAAGGAGTCAAAACATCGGCCAAAGTTTACCAAGAAACCGTTCCATGTTCCAATTCCCTGTTCCAAAACCAGCCATGGACTTTCCAGCATAAGGCTAAAACGTCCCAGGCCTGGCTTCGAAACAATTTTCCAGCGTTCATTTCCTCTGTAGAATGGCCCTCAGGCGATCCAGATTTGAACCCATTGGATTACAAATTGTGGACGGTTTTAGAGGACAAGGTTTGTCACAAAAGATACCCCATCATTGGATCTCTTAAGACTGCTTTGGTTCGAGCTGTGGCGAATTTACCAATGGACGAGGTTCGGGCAGCTATTGACGATTGGCCAGTGCGACTTAAGGCGTGTGTAAAGGCAGAAGGCGGACATTTCGAATAAGTAGATTATTTTTGGATACAACATACATCAATAAATATATTCAAAAATATTTAGTCCAAAAACATTCAGTACATTTTTTTATTTAATTTTACAGCATAAAACGTGTGTAACAGCATTTATGCCCCTGCCAAGTAGATGAATGAGTGTGCAAGAACAATGCCAAACCTGCCTTTAGCATTTTTTTTGATTTTTATGAAATTTTGAAATTTATGTCCAAAAGACCATAGAAGTTGAAAGAAAAAAATAATTAACCCAATCTTTCCTCTTTTCTATACAAAAAAAAATACCGCGATATCGCTTACGCCCACCTTAAAATTATTTTTGTATCAACACTTTCATGGGTATTTAAATACCCATTAGGCAGGAATGGGTTAAAAGAACATTCCTTGTAAACGACATACCTTTACATTCCGCGGAGACTCCTGTGTCCACTATTGTAGTTATTGTTGTTCAGAACAGGATAGTTTTACATTTAACATTGACATATATCTATGAATAATTCAACGCGTGTCCACTAAACTGTGTTTTGAAAAGAATTGGGCAAAATTCATCATACACACGAAAACAAAGACACAATAAAGTCACAATTCTGGATGAGATAAATGAATTGAATTGCACGCGCTTCACAACCCTCCCCAGTTTTATTATACATTATTTCTATGCCGCCACTGAGAGGATGCCGGTAACAAAAATTTGGCATCACTTATTGTTTATTACACAATACTACGCAAAGTAGTATTTCGAAGTATGTATGTAAACACTAGGCATATAATGTAGTAAAATATATATTAATTAATGCAGCAACTATTTAACTACGTCATACTTGTACATTTCAACAAACAAATAAATTAAATAAAACAATCGTCATACTTGTACATTTCAACAAACAAATAAATGCATAAATTAAATACAATAATCGTTTACCATGTTTCATTGATAAAATGGTAGTGTTCTGCTACCTTTTGAGACAACCAAGTTTTTTTTAATGTTTTCCTTTTCGTAGTGCAAATTCTTTGTTTTTTTAAGATTTAAAGAAAAGTTGAAATAACAATTATATATCGTTTATTTTTTCTTGAATTCTTGAAAGGGGTAATGTTACCCTCTACGGGTTTATTTAAAAGTTTTGTTTGCCCTTATTTCGATGCTGCAGCAAAGAATCCTACGGCTACACGTAATGGCATTCAAACGGGGACACCAGCGCTTGCAACATGTCATCGGCCCTACTGCCACTTCAAACATGTGGTGCGGAAGGGTAAGTTGATGGACCTCTTGCTAGTCATTAGTATTATTTTATATTTGTGTGCATTTTAGACGAAGTGGAACAGACGACTGTAGCAACGGCAGCGGTACAAGGCACTCCCGAATACAAACCGACTCCCAAACTCCTAACCTTGGCAGAATTACCTTTGCCCAAGGTTGTTAAGAGGAAAACAAACTTGGAATATCAACCCGAGAAACCAGCTATAAATGCATCTCCGTCAAAGAAGCGTTCATCTCGTGATTCTGTTCCTGTTTATGTGCCCGCTCCCACAACTCAACCTGTGACTGCAGTTGCAGATGAGGATAGTAAAGAAAGTGAGCCTCTGGATTTGGATGATTGCACAGATGAATTAAATGAACTTACTGGCATAATAAACGAGGACGCTGATTTAGAAATTGATGTTTCATATTCAGAAAATAAGAGTCAGGACAAGCTGGTTACCAAACTCACGGAGAAAAATGAAAAGTCTGATATTGCATGTGGTGATGCGAAAGATGTGAGCAATACTGCACCGCCTGAAAAAACCAAACGAAGAGATTCCTCGTCATCTCAATCACGTCATAAATCTCATAAATCATCTTCATCGACTTCGTCTAGAACCAAAGACGATGAAAAGCGCAAAGAACGTGATCGGCACAAAGAAAAAGATGACAAGAAGGACCACAAGTCATCTTCGTCATCATCACGCCACAAATCGTCAACCACCGCATCATCATCCTATAAGTCGTCATCCTCCTCACGCGACAAAGATAACAAAGAATCAAAACATAAGTCGTCGTCTTCGTCAGACAAGAAGCACCATTCCTCGTCCACTTCTTCATCGTCTAAGCACAAATCCTCGTCCTCGAAGACATCGTCCACCATCAAACCTTCAACTTCTTCCACATCGAGAATAGAGAAAACATCGAAATCTAAAGATAAGACGCCATCTTCTCTCAAAAAAATTGATGTGGACACTTCAAATTTATTTGCCACAACAGAAGAGGACATTATGAAAGAATGTGAAATGATCTATGATCAACTGGAACAAGAATTCGCAACTATTCATCAAACTAATGGTTCTGAAGAAAACGAAAAAGCTAAAGAAGAAGCTAAAAAGTCAGAAAGGAAACGAAAGGCTCTTGAGGAAGAGGAACAGTCTGATGCCCCACACAAAAAGCGCGTTGCTTATGAGAACGCTGAGAAAACTAAAGTCCATGTTCCGGCAGTTGTATCGAAGCCTGATCATCGAAGAAATGCTATGCAGGTGAGTTGAATTATTCTCTTTATAGTTTTAAGAAAAGAAAATTCGAGACAAATACTAAGACAATTCGTGACAAAATACATATATGCGAGCGATAGATCAAGGACACTTCGTTCCAATGTATGTCCAATGTATAGACTGAGGATTGCCTCACACGTCTATGGCAAAATCGGAGTATAAATATACACATGTTTTAAATTATAGCGTGTATTTTAACAGCCAATAATGAAATGTGCACTTCCTGACACAAATCGCTCTCCGAGTCCACATGCCACATGTGGGCTGCAAATATTTTTAGCTTTTATTATGAATTTTCTATTGCAATTACGGGATTCCTTCTTTTTACAGATAGTATTATTCAAGTCAAACAAAAACAAAACTATTGAAGTCAGGTGATGTCAAATAAATGAGATTTACTCCATGACCCAGCCCATATTGTCTTTTTTGTGGTCTTCAAAATTGTAGCGCTCTTCAAAATTGTATCGATGAACAGACAACATTTGGGCTGTAGACTGCTGGTGCTTTCCTCACAGCCCGTATATGGGATGTGAACTGTTAACCTGTTAAACGAGTAAATAGTCACATAGGCAATTGCTTTTAAAGAATAGAGACAACTGTAGATCATCAAACTGTATGCATCATAAACCGTTTGATATAAAAGCTTGAAATTCATAGAATAATAGTTATTCAAAAAATACTTCAAGCGTTATTAAAAAAATACTTATGACTCAAATAATAAGTAGTTTTCTGTAAACAGACCCATTATTTGTACAATGGTGTGAAGTTATCGCATTAGTGACCTCTTACTCGCTAAATAAACGAGCACGCCTCTTATTGTACAGTTGTATAAGGTGCAAGTCAAAAAAAGTTTATATAATGATCCCCAGTTTAATTATAATACTCACGTTCCACAATTATGCGAAATAGGGAGTTATAAGTAAATTTATCAAATCATATGTGACGCGCAAAATAGAAAGGGGCCTAAGGGTAAAAACCAGTTTTGTTCAGGAGAGCCATTTTAAAGATTTAAATACGTGTATCTTTGGTGTACTATCACTTTCATAAAACGCGCATATCTCTGGGAGGGAACACTTTTGGGGCATGGGATCGGTCTCATTCGATGCTCAGATGTTGTCCACATCAAAAAAAAGTGAAAATTTATTTTTTTACCCTTAGATCCCTTTCTCTATGCGCTGTCTAATATGTATAAACCACAAGCTGCTAAAACTTTTTAATAAACAACAGACAACCTGTTAATATTTTCATGTAGTTTTCATATGCATGGTACCTCACATGCAAATGCACGATCCCGCTCTTTTTGGTATTTGTAAAATATTTTTATTTCTATTCCTGCCTGTTGTTCTGGAAATTAACAATTCGAAAAAAATACTATAAAATTAATTAGCTGACGAAATATTGGAGCCTTAGCCACGTAAAGGCCCCTTCTGGTTTCTACAACATACATGACACATCCGACCGTAGATTATAGCCAATATAACTTTCCAAATGTGAAAGTTTCGGTTACATTTTTTATTCTACGTAATGTTAATTTTACCTTTTTACAAAATTGGTTACCATGCCCCATTCTAGCACCTCTTTCAAAAACAACCCTTTGCGAGATTTCATTAAAATCCGTAAAATAGACTAATAGTCTCATAGAAAATTTGGAATCCATTCACAACAGGTTCCAAATTTTTCGATGTCAGCCAAATAAATTTAAAAATGAACCGTCCATGGGTAATGTTAAATGTAAGTTGGATCAACTGACTGAAACTCCCTTACTTGTTTTTATGGAATACTTTTAGAGAACTTATAAGAAACATTTTTTTAAGAGTTAAGTTTCGCCCTTTCTGAATTAAGTCATCGATATATATATATATATATATATATATATATATATATATATATATATATATATATATATATATATATATATATATATATATATATATATATATTAGTTTTTATTGTTGGCCACAGGTTGGAATGTATGCATACAAAACCTCGAAATATTGTTCAGGATCTCCGATCAATATTTCGAGAGCATTAATAATTGCAATAGTTGTGAAATTCTAAGAAGATCTAGACATGCGTCTCTTAAAAGCACTAGAGCTGTTAAACAAAATAGATGGCTTTTAAATAGAAAACGATAATTATTCGGTATATTCTCAGTGGAGCCTGGATTAAATTTAAATAATTAATTTTTAAAATAATCTTGTTTCCTAAACTATAAAATGTTTAAATGGTACATTTCTGGTTAGGCAAAAAGCGATTTGAACTAAGAAAACACGAAAGTGGATGAATTCACTCCTTTAATTCTCTAATATGCCTTTTTTACCAAATAAATATTCGTTTATATTTTTTAAATTAGCTACATTTATTATATGTCATTAATTTTAATTACTTAGGCAATTTTTGAACGTCAAGAAGTCACACGTCGCAAGGAAGAGGCAGAAGCTACCGCTGCAGCCGCTGCTTTGAAAGAAGCTGAAGAAAGGGTTCGTGAAGCCAATGAAGCTTTACGTAAAGTACAAGAGAGAACGCTCACTCCACTAATACCAAAGAGCTATTTAACACCGCCTACTAAGACTATAGGTAAGAACATCATTTTTAACCTTTCCAATATTATTAAAGCAATGTTTTTATTTTAGCCCGAACAATTGCTCCTGTAGCAAACATGTTAGCTTTTGAAAGAGCCAAGAAGAAGGTGGAGGAGTTACGAGCCGAAAAGCGGCCTATATTCACACCATGCCAGACTACTAAAAGTGGATCTCGGCTAGCACACAAAGTCACCGTTAAAGCTACAAGCACTGAAGCTGAAAAGGTACCGAAACCGCCGGTATTGGAAGCAACATCTACAAAGATATCGTACAATGTAAGAATGCAGTATTATGATATGATGGTTAAACATTGCGTATCAATTTATCCTAATACAGTTGATGCATGGGAAAGAGTAAGTGTTTTGTGTTCGCACATTCTTTTATTTTTGTTGCTTATATCTTTTATTCTTTTGATAGGCTCAAACCGAAGAGTTGGCCGTATTTAAGAAATGCAATACTGTCGGTATTTATAAAAGCAGTGCTATGCTGACGGTAAACAAATTAAGAAAAGAGGCAGCAGGTTTGTTTCACGCACCAATAACTCTCATTCGATCTCAAAAATTAACACACTTTATTTTCTTTAAGATACTGGTAATAAACCTTCACAGGCAAATAAAATAATATCACATGAAGCTGTATTAGCAGGGAAGTTAGCATCCAGTACATCATGGAGTGTAAAAAAGAAGATGTAAGTTTATTTATATTATTGAAAAGGACGTATTTTCCACTTTTGAAATGCAGATAATAAGAAATGCAAATCACCTCTCTTAAACTCTTAGTTGATTCAAGTCATATTTGAATATCATTTAAGCTAGTCCAACAATCTTATTCTGTATGCTATAATTCGTATTCTCTTTGACCAAGCTCTACTGTTTAAACCCAGCTATTGATTTCTATATGCAGAAAAACATTACACGACTTAATAGATTAATAACTAAATAGTAATTATTTTGTGCAATGTCGAACAGGAAACTTCCCTCTTGAATCAATGAGATATACACGATACAATTTATATACAAATTGACTGGGACCTCCTGTTTAATGTCGGCTTCGGATGCCCTAATAGAGAAACCTTTACACGACATAGAGATTAAACTCTTATTCGGTGGAGTTTACTAAAAGGGAAATACGCCGTTGAACAATTTTAGATTCTCTTACCAGGATTTACTTGTACAATAGACGAAAATACTAACCATCACACTGGGGCAGGCCCTAACTACTACACTGCAACTGAAAAATGTCACGTGTTGTATGTTAGTGTTGCCGAAAGGTCCTTTCATGCGGTTAATGGTTCATAGGGTCCTGGAAACAAGATCCTGTCAAACATAACCTTACAACTATTTCCCCCAATACTGCCAATGCCATACAGGAACGCAACCCATGGTGTAGAGTGTAAAGTGATGATACTACATTGGTCATTCCGTTTGCTACATTACAAAATATTAATCGGCGTCTTATATAGTATATGAATAATTAAACTTTTTTATTACTTGAGATGCACGCAATATCCCAAAAAGTGTCATAATTGCTGGACCTTTACGCCTTGCGGTGTATAAGGCAGCACGTTTAGAAACGCATACTTATGTACGTTGACGTATGGGCCTGTTGGTGTGTGGAAAATTGGGCCGAGTTTGGTGTCGGACGCATGAGCCCAAAAAAGCGGACCTTGTGGTCGAAAAACAAGTGACTTCTAATATTATTTGACTTATAAGTAAAACATTCGACAACCACAACACATGTCCACCAGTGAAATTAAATATCATTTGGTAGGAACAAAAAGTTAAACACATCGAAAAAAGCACTTAAGACCCTACAAATGTTTTGACCAGATACGTTTAATGACTTTTAGTCATTAAAGCCCTGTCCGTCTGTGCGGCTGGCGCACATGATAGCTAACAATCGTTTTTAAATTTAGCATGTCGTAATTATTCCATATTTGCCTATTGGCCATATTGTCACACCCTTCTGGTACCTCCCTCACAAATATACGACTACGCCTACTTTTGGTATTCTTGAAATATCTTTAATCCTAGTCACAGTCTAACCCAAATCAATTACCAAGAACAGGGTTATATGTAAGTGACAAATAATTGTATTCCTAGCCACACCCCTTTTGACTTCTCCCACACAAATATACTTGTTCAGTGCAGATTATAATCAACATAACTTGCCACCCAGTGCTTGAAATTAGCTTTAACATTTTTAACAATGGCTTTGCACCAGCAAAGTGATCATACGATATAACCCAAAAGGATTACTTTCAAAACGTGTACGAAAAAAGTAGATGGCACGCCCGCTCTGGTACCACCAGTAGAAATGCACTATTTTGCCCACTTTTGTTATTCGCATAATAATTTTAATTTTAATAATCACAGACCCGGTTAGCTAAAATTTTGGCACAATTCTCCCGATTGTGGACACGTTTGTTCGATTATGCTGACCAAAATAATCAAGAGGTACACGAAATGTATTTTTGTTTAAACCTCCGTTTTCGTTAAAGGCTTCAACAACATTATCGCGCAGCTCAATTGTGTACCTCTCCATGGTTAAATTTGCCAAACACTGAAACAATGAAATGTCAAATTAATTAACCGGAACGTTGGCAATTTTGCGTTGAATGTTGTCTGTATGCTTGTCTAAGAAATTCAATGGCGTTAAATCTCATAAACGAGGTGGGCAATCGCCCAGACCATTTCTCGAGATAACACGTTCACCGAATTTGCCTTTCAGTAAATCGATTGTAAGGCGTGCTATGTGGCTAGTGGCACAGTCTTGTTAAAACCACATATCAACGATGTCAAGCTCATCCAATTCTGACCAAAATTATTTTCTAACATGGCACGACAGCGTTCTCCATTGACGGTAACATGACGATTGTTTTCATCGGCCCAATCACATCTCCCGCATGAAAATCACACCACACAGTATTTTTTTGCAATTGTGTCTCTTGAAGCATATGTGGGTTTGTGGCTGTCCAATAACGCATATTTTGTTTATTGACAAAACCACTCAGCCATCGCTGAAGATGGTTTTTCGACGAAATTATGGATTTTCGTAAAACTTTGACAGAGCCCAATCCGAAAAGCTTCGGAGTTTCAAATGATCAAGTGGCTTTAGTTCTTGAGTCAGTTAGATCTTATAAAGATGAAGGCCAATATCTTTTTGCAACTTACGCCACGGTGTGGTTTGAGAGATGACAACGACGTCGAATCGACTGATTTGATTTATTTTCAACGGATACACTTACGGCAGCGATATTTTCGTCGCTTCGAGCGGTACGGTGTCTGTTTGGCGCCGGAACATCCAAAAGTCAAAATTTGGATCCAAATTTATCCACAATAGCACGCACAGCGTGCTATAGTGGTTGGTTAGGACGATTATTACGGCCGAAAATTGGGGTAAGCGCTCTTAAAGTTACGACCACCGACTCCGAATTTCGTTTCATTCAATTTTGGTAGTAATTTTTAATGATTTTCAAACGTTGCTCGTAAGTAAACTTAATCATGATGAAAATATTGACTTCAACTAACGTTTTGACACTGAAAGATCATTAAAGATCTCATACAGTCACCGGCAAATTTTCAAGTGTAAAAAACCGCAGTTAAAAGTAAAAGATTTCCCTTGGTGGATAACAGGCCCCAAAATAGAAACTCATTCAGAACTTAATTCCGACTTTAGTTAATAAGCGTTCAACAGTATTCCACTAAAAGATACATATAATACTGTAACAAAATTATTCATTACTTCAAACTGCAGAGCTCTTTCTATTTTCGTTGCATTTTCCTATCAATTCTTTTCTATGTCTGTTAAATGTCCTTTTTTTTAATCCACACAGAAAAACGGACTCGACGTTGGGGGGAAGCAGTGAGCCCTTTGATAAGTTACCCAGTGACAAGGCCTACGATATGATCTACGAACTGCGTTTAACTGACGAACAGTTGGTGAGTAACGGCTACCCACGGCCGGGCAATAAACCTGGGACGGCTGTCATACAATGCACAAAACCTATGCGTCGACCTAACGACACCGAACGCTACTGCAGTCGCTGTGGCAAAGTATTCAATTTGTCAATTTACGATCAAGTGTGCGTGGACGAGTGCATTTATCATGCCAAGGGCACTGGTTATAGAAGAGGTAAGTACACGGACACCACATTCGTTTACAACAAAATGCAATATTTTCTTTCCAAAGGTTTCTCCGACAATTTCCATCGTTGCTGTCAGCAACCAGCTGGGACGCCCGGTTGCAGTTACGCCAATTACCATGTTACCGATTTTGTGGAAGCTGATAACCTTACTGGTTTTGTGACAACAATTGACAAAGACGATCCGGACTACACACCCACAAAGAAGGATATTTATGCCTTAGATTGTGAAATGTGTTATACCACCCATGGTATAGAGTTGACACGAGTCACTGTGGTTGATGTCAATTGTCGAACGGTGTATGATGCTCTCGTTAAGCCCGACAACAAAATCGTTGATTACAATACGGTGTAAGCAAACATAGCAAACAAACGCTGCTTGTATTGAAGTTCAAATGTATCTTACATCTATTACTTTTTAGTTACTCGGGTATAACCGAGCAAATGCTGGCTAATGAGACTAGAACATTGCGTGATGTCCAAGCGATATTAATGTCTATGTTTAATTCTCAAACAATATTGGTGGGTCACAGTTTGGAGAGTGATTTAAAGTCACTAAAGCTAATACACAATGTAGTGGTGGACACCTCAGTGCTGTTTCCTCACAAAATGGGTCCACCCAAGAAGAGGGCCCTGAAAACCCTATGCATAGAAAATCTAAAACGCATAATACAGGAAAGTGGTAAGTCATCATAAGCGATTCCAGTGTCACATGCACCATTCACACTTCTAATTCCAACATATTTTTCTTAAAACCAATTTCAGAGTCTGGCCATGACAGCGCTGAGGACGCTGAAGTTTGCATTCAGTTAGTAAAGTTTTACCTACGCAATAAAATAAGTTGAGTATTTTTTGTTCTCTTAGTTTTCGATGCAAGAAAAGCATTGCATTGTTTATAGTTAAGTACATAGGATATGTATACATGCAAATATATACCTGAGAACAAAATCAGAACAAACTATCAATTAATGTTAACAAATTGCAAAGAAAACAATTACATCTTCCCGGGTAAAATAATTCATTGAATTTATTTTGGTTTTTTTTTCTCTTTACTTTTGGTTTATTTATAAAATCCACACATCTTAATTTAGTTTATTAGCAACATTCACTACATACATTGCAGTTTATGTGTCTCACAAATAGCTTTTGGATATGTATTTTTTATGAAGAAACATTTAATAAATGTTTTAAAGTGATAAGCTTTTGACTCATAATTATAAGATTATTGTTTTATTCTTATGGTGGCATGCAAGGTAAGGCAGATATTTCGTACGTACTTCACTCAATGTCTAAATAAGGAACCCTGGAACTAAAGTAGTCAATTTCGACGTTTCCTCGAACAAGTGTAGATGTGCTGGTCTAAGATTCTTGAGGTAAATTTATACTGTCGTCGATGAATCTTTCGAGATCTTGTAAACGGAAAGACAAACTAAGTTTACACTCCATCCTTCGGTGGAGTTTAAACAAATACAGGTGGGCGAATAACCGTTAAAATTTGAATCGGCTGCAAAAAAGTACTGATAATTTTTTCAAATTTCTGGTTTTATTGAAAAGGTTGAACTGTTCCATTTAATAATGGAACACTTATCATTCACATGACTATCACAACTGGCTCGGCAGTACCTTATCCGATCAATACAATTTTGCAGTACATTTTCGATTGTTTCGGTTCGAATCTCTTCAATAGCAGCTTCGATTTCATGTTTCAACGCTTCTATTGTCTCTGAATGCTTTTTGTAACAATTACCCTTTATAGATCCGAGACTGCCAATTGACTTCACAATTTCGGCTGATTATTTGATTTTCGTAAAATATCGATACTTATTGACATAGCCACCGAAATGAAAATGAGCTTCACCTAAAACATGATTTTTTTTAGTAAAATTCGTCATATCCTGCATCGGATGGTGTGACAAAGTTCAACCTTACCAATAAAACAAGTAATTCTAAAAAAATTATCAGGACTTTTTTTTTAAAGCCGATTCAAATTTTAAATGGCCCCCCTATATGTTTTTTAAAACGAAATCACAAATGAATGTATAATTAAGTAAAATGTAAGCAAAAAGATTCATTGTCTGTGGTTTTGTCAAAGATCCAAAAGAGTAGAGTAGTGCTGAAGGAGTAAACAAAATGCTGCAAGAGTAAAAAGGTCTGGAGCTCCTTGTAAAAATGCGTTTGAGTGGAAAAAGGCTATACTTAAAGGTAGCGGACAATTAAAGACAAAGTGCAACGTGTGGAGGAGGAAATCAGATAAAACCATTGACTGTATCTGTAAAAAACGTATACGAGTTAAAGTAGTCTTCGGTGGTTAAAAATAAAATAATACTTCATATTAATAAAAAAATACTACCTGTGATAAAAGACCAAAAAAAACGCAAAAAAAACAAAAACATACTACCTCTGTTAGTTTTTTATTAATGAAGTCATTACAGGCAGGAGTTTTTAGTAACCAGGCCACTTGAACAGATGAAATAAGTACATAGATTTATTAAATTAATTTGTGAAATGAAGGAAATCCATTAAGTACCACATCGACGCAAAATCGAATAATGCATAAAGTAAATCTTTTCACTACCAACGAGTTGCAAAAGATTTTAAAGAAACCCTTTGTGTAAAAATTTTAGGAATTGCAAAATAAATCAGCATAACCCGCAAATTAAATCCATGATGAAATAAAGCAATTAAAACCGTAGTTAGGTTCGGCCACTGTGGGTAGAAAGGGTAAATCGCCAGGAAGAAATGGCGTGTTCACTCGGAGGATTAAAAGACCCATTGTGGAACCCTGATAAAAGGGAGAAAACGAGAGAGGGGGATGGTGAAAATTTATAGAGGGGAGAATGGGTGTATGTTTATAAATGAGATGTGTAGAAGTTACCCAAGATTGTTGTTTTGCATCCGATATGATTTATCAACTGGCTCGAGTAGTTCGGAACCAGCCCGAGCGTTCAGCAAATTTTAAAAGTGACGGGTGGTACATTCGCTATTTCGACCAGGTCAACAAAGTGGGTAAGTCTACATTCTTGAAGAGACGTGCATGTAAATAGCACATGCTCCACTGACTCCTTTTCTCCTGCGTCCTGGCAACTTATATTAAAGACTCTGTATGGGATGCCCATACACGCCCTCATAGTCCAGGATAATCCTGCTATTAGGGTTGACATCGATTGTTGTCTAATATTAGCAATTCTTTTATCCTCTGCCGGTCTATTTATGTATATATATGTCCAAACACCATTTTTAGCTTTTTTGAGTAAGCAATGTATACGCAGAGGTTTTGACCCGCTCTTTTGGAATTTTGATTCAGTTTCTTTCTATCTCGTTTGGTTTTTGAGATACGATAATGTTTTTTTAATCCATTACGAGAGATGCTATATATATATATTTCTGGCCTAGGCACCACTTAGTGTTTCCTGGCGCAATCTGACATTTCCATTGGAAAGTTTGACATTTTTTTTTAGCATAAACTTACTCAGAACGTTTTGACGTACGACCGTCATTTGTGTTGTTTACAGTGACTTGAAAAAATCAATTGGCCAAAAAATGGAATTAACTCGTAAACATTTTCGTGCGATCATTTTTCACAACTTTCGACTTGGATTATCACGACAGGAGTGCATCGATGAACTTAAATATTTGTATGGCGATGAAGCACCATCCTATAGCATTGTGAAAAACTGGTTTAATGAATTCAATCGTGGCCGACGCTCACTCAAAGACGAAGGTCGTGAAGGTCGTCCAAAAATGGTCGTTGTTCCCGAGAACATTGATGCCGTGTGTGAACTGATAATGCAAGATCGTCATGTGACATACCGTGAGATAGAGGCATCCTTGGGCATTTCTTCCACCAGCATACATTCGATATTGCATGAACACCTGGCCGTTAAAATGGTTTGTTCTCGTTGGATCCCACACAATTTGACAATCGCTCAAAAAAAGGCTCGTGTCGATTGGCGCAAAGAAATTTTGAAAAAATACGATCGCGGTGCTTTAAAAGACGTTTTTAAGATCGTCACAGGTGACGAATCATGTATCTATGAGTATGAGCCCGAAATAAAACAGCAATCGACCGTGTGGGTCTTCGAAGACGAGCCAAATCCAACGAAAGTTGTTCGTGGAAGAAGCACTTCGAAGCAAATGGTCGCATGTTTCTTCGGCAAAACAGGTCATGTGGCGACTGTTCCACTCAAGCAACGTTGGAGGTCAATTCTGAGTGGTACACCACAATTTGTTTCCAGAAGTCTTTGGAGAAATTCGGAAAATGAAAAGAGAAGACGAATCATTTTACACCATGAGCTCTCACACATCGGCTCAAACCAGCGCCTTTTTGACCGGCCAAAACGTCGAATTGATGGATAATCCGCCGTACAGCCCTGACTTGGCACCCAATGACTTTTATTCCCGCACATCAGGAAAAAATGCGTGGCCATTCTGTTACAGCGTTCAAAAACCATGCTTTGGTGGTGTCTTAATTGGAGTGGAAAAAGTGTATCGAAAATTGGTTTGAGCGCATGCAAAGTGTATAAGTCTGGTTATAAAAATAAAATATCAAAATAATCATCAGCCAACTTTAAAGGAATTGCCAGTATGAGCAAGTTTTTTCCCTTTCTATTCCCCTTACCTCTCTCTCCTACAAACTGAGAGTTGCGGCAAGAAAAGTTGCCGAATGTGAATGAAGACTTAGTGCACATTTACACGAGGCAACTTTACTCGCGTCAATTTTTACGATTCACTTTTGAACTTTCCTCTTGTGTTTACGCAGTGCAATTTGGTTAGGGTAATTTTTGTGTTCATTTGTTCTGATTTTTGTGTGAGAAAATACTTAAAAAATTCGCAGCCAACTTCACACTACGAAAAACACAAAAGGAATTGACAGTACGGGCAAGTTTTTTCCCTTTCCATTCGCCGTTCTCCTTTCTCCTATAAACTGAGAGTTGCGGCAAGTAAAATTGCCTAATGTGAATGGAAACTTACAAACGTCATTCAATGTTATAACTGCTCCTGGCTTGGCTAAAATTAATTCACCATAAATCGCCCTTATCAGCTAAAGATTGTTAAGGCAAGCTTTCAGAGAATTAAGTATCAAACTTGTTTTTAATGTGGTCACCATATTGTATCCTGTATCGAGATTTATTCAACATCCCCATTTATTTCTCCATTCATTTCTGACTTTGTTTACAAGTGCGTGAGTGCGTTTAGTATTGTGGCTTTTGTTTCCTTCCATCTATTCATACTCTTCGTTATTATTATTATTATCTATTGTTATTGTGGCTTTTACCATTTTGTGGTACTCGGGAAAGAATCTGAGTAAATAGTAGTACATGGACTATTTGCCTTGTGACGCGGCTGTTCTGGTTGCCTTTTGTTCTGCCTACTGTTGTTAGCATTTATAACTGTCTTTTGAAAGTGATGTATTGATATTGGCTAAAGGCACACGCGTTCGTTCATAAGCCAGTGGCGAAATTCCTGGGATGTAAAACGGGCCATAACATACGAGATCCATACCCTTTTCAAGTTTGATTCTTTTTTGTGAAGGCCCTCATGTTACCGTATGTTAAGCGGTTATGTTGACTTTAAATTCTACAGCTGACGTAGCTAACTCTTTAAAAGAAGTAATTTTTTCTCTTTGAACACACAAATGTGGACTCCGATGGACATTCCTATGGCTTTCTTTCATAAGACCCACTTTTATATAAGCTATCCCAGCTTCTATTGGCCTCGAACAAACCATACCTTATATGCTGGCAGGACAATAAGAGTGTCTAAAACCAAAAACCGACATTCCGGTTTTTGTGTCCAAACCCTGTTTCTTAAAAATTGCCAAAACCCGACATGTCGGTTTATCCGGTTTTTCGCTGTTGGGTTTTCGGGGTTTTTTGATGAATGTTAAATCAAGGAAAATTTATAATTTCACGTACAACATACGTTACTTATATTTGAGAGCCAACATTAAGGGTACAGATCGACTCAGAATCACCAGTTGATGCGACTTAACGATATATGACTGTACGTCTGCTGTCAATCTCAAGCTTGCTATCAATCTACAAGTCGGAGGCTGTTGACTTTGAGAAAATCAATTAAAATTAATCGATTTTATGTCTTTAGCTCTAAAAGCCACATATTGCATCCATCTTGATAATGTTTGACACAGTTCCATACAATCGACCAGTAATCAGCTCAGAAAAAATAGGTGATATTGGTCCACGTTTTGATAGCCTTAGTAAAAGATTCCTCCCGATTTTACATAAAACCGCTCCAAAAAGAACCACATTCAATCTGATTTTGATCAAATATGGCCAAGAATTTTGCGATGCGACTAACAACCGACCTCGAATCGTTTTGAATCATATAGGCTCTTTTTCGATGTAGTCCTCGAAAAAATGGATGGACATATGACTTTAATACAGGGTGGAGCGCGATAGGTTGCTTTTTTGCACTGCAGACTGTGGTGGCACTGCTGGTCGAAGAGAGTGGAAAGCGTATGTTGTTTATAATGGCTGACGGGCAATTTGTATTCGTCTAAATTTCAGTTGCCCTCATGCATTGGACACGTGAGGAGAGGTCATTTATAGTGGCTGACGGGAGATTTGTATTCGTCTGCCTTTCAGTTGCCATCATACATTGGAAACGTAAGGAGAGGTCATTTTGTTTTGAAGCGTATTTTTCAAATGCGCACTCGATCATTGCAGCGCAGCGTGCTTTTCGTTTACGATTTGTTGTTCCTCCACGTCGACATGTTGCTGGACGGCAATCAATTGTAAATTGGGTAACTTCATTGAGAACAGCAGCGAATGTGTCATGTGTATGAAGGGGACCTGAGAGAAGGATTACAGCACCGCAAAAAATCGTAAGAGTTAGAGCAGCAGTACTGCAATCTCTGAAACGATCTGCTCGGAAGCAATCACTTGCTCTTGCATTTCCAGACGTTCTCTCCACCGGGTTCTTCATAATGAACTGAATTTTCACCCGAATAAAATGGGCGTGGCCCGACAATTGTTAGCAAGGGACTATTTGACACGACGGACCTCTTGTGATGACATTCTGACAACTACACCCCCTGACGCAATTATGTTTTTTTCTAATTTTCACCTCAGTGGGTGTGTAAACAAACAAAATATGCGGTACTGGAGTGAAACAAACCCCAGAGAACTTCACCAAAGACCGCTGCATTCGGACCGCGTCACTGTGTGGTGCGCCATATCCCAAGTAGGCATCACTGGCCCTTACTTTTTCCAGGATAACCGTCTTGCCGTAATTGTGAATACGATACTTGACTATGATACAAGATTTTTTAGCCGGCTGTTGAGGTAATGCAATTATTGGATACATGGTTCCAACAGGATGGTGCCACTGCACACACAGCGAGGTTTACCATGAATTGTTTGAGGCAAATGTTTCCTGGACGGCTTATCTCTTATGAGGGGTGATGTGAACTGGCCGGCACCAAGGCTTTCTGAAGAGGGTTGTCACGGACCCGAAATCATGATAAAAGAAGTGTGCAGCCACGAAAATCAATGTCACTTTGCCATTTTGTTAAAAACTTGTCTTCTATTTTAATATAGAAGCAAGAGGTCTTGAGCCGGTTTAATCCCTGTTCAATGAGTTCATGAAAACTTCAGAAAATATATGCTGCAGTGTTTGGATAGCGAAAATCGACATTTGCCAGATACACTATTAAAAACCATGTAATATAAAAATCCCCTTACTGTTCAATATAATTAAAATATAAAATACATTTTTCTAAGGTTCATAATTTTTTCATTTTATTCCAAAATAAGCAAATTCCTGTATAACTATAAAATTTTTCACTTAGGCAAATATTTGTTATTATTTCAGTTTAAGTAAATTTGGCGGACAGACTCTTAGCCCAAACATGGATATATGGGTGCCAAAAACAATTACATTTTCGAACAAATTTAAATTTGACCTTATTCTTACAATCTGGGTAAATTTAAAGTCCGTTCAATAGGTACGAAAAACAATTTCATTCGCTTTTCTGCACATTTAAATGTTCCCGACCTAAGCTATTTTACCAGTTTACGTATATCAATTCTGACTGAGAAAATATTATCCATTCTTTGGCAAACCTTTGAATAATCCTAAGTCGGTTTTTTTCCAACATGGTTTTGAAAAAAACTCCGGTTTTTTGGACTCTAATGACGATACCAACTATCTATATGTATCATAAATACGTATGAGATTCGTAAACAAAAAAACCAACCTATAATGTAGGCGTTGCCACTTCTATTTGTTTTGATATTTTTTTAAATAGCGGACCGATCGTAATAAAGCCAAAAACGTCTGCAATTCTATATCACGGACTGTATGAGGTGTGTTCAATAGAAAAGGTGAATTTTGAAGTTTTTCGGGATACGTTCATTCGATTAGAGTTTTTTTATGTTAGCAAACTTGTGTCGAATATATCGTACAGTATTGGCCATAACAAGAGCACCCCCTATTTTTTTATGAAAACGATTATATTATCTTATTTTATTAATAATTTTTACCAACTTAAATGATTGTTGTAATTTTTTGGGAGAAATCATTTAAAAAGCCATAAATTCAAATTGATAAAACATTTAAGCACGGACAAAACAATAGCACCACCTTAAGTAATATTTAAAGCTATGACTACGCTTCTAATATTTCCGGTAGTCTACGAGTACTCGAATGCATCCTCAATTGCAGAAAAAAGAAGAATAAGATGATAATTTTGATTATAAACTTCATGGTGTGACTAGCCCAATGGCCAGAAACAAGTATCCGAGTTAATTTAGAATCAAAATTATCGATAGCTGAAGGGCTGACTTATCACGATATCAAATTAGTGAGAAATATTCAAACAACCGATCAGGTATTTCTAGACTGATATTAAAGTTATTGCAAACAGGTCGTATTAAGAGTATGCTTGTGTGATCGCAGTAGTCATCCAAACTACTTATACATTCTCATGGACAGGATGCCTCCTCCCAGGCAGACCAGGTTTGATGTTCATGATCTAGAGAGAGTTCCACCAGAGAGAGAGAGAGCCTTAAGACCATCAAAACTACCAGGGAGGTCTAAACATTCATGCTGATGAAGTCGCAGCAGTTGTGCGAGGGGAACACCCCCAGAGATTTCACCAGAGAAGAAGACGCTTCCTCGGAAGACGCGCGTGTTGGTTCAGTCGCCACAATTCATATTTGGCGTGAATTTATGGCAATGTTCCGGACGTTTGTCCCTTCTGCCGTGTTACATCAATTCAGCTGACCCAAAGGTCTCTACTCAGCTGACCCAAAGGTCTCTTTGGACGCATCCATTTTACACGACGCGTTTTCTTCGCCAGAATATCAAAGCAGATCCCCTATAGACGAACAGGACTAAGAAAAAAAATATAGTGTTGTTACAATACAAATAAAGACAGGCGGCTAAAATATGTGATAAGTCTGCAGAAACTGATGCTATTCAAAATAAGCCAGTTCGATCTAGAGGTGAACAATTTTCCCAAACAAGGACTGAGCCAACCTCTGAAAAATCGCTATATTTATCGTATTAGGTTCTTTTCTTCGCTTATACGAGTATGTATGTCTATTCCCATATCGAATTATGTTACGTTCGGTCAGGAAATATTTTTAGGGTAACACAAAAGCATGATTGGATAAGAGGGCGTTTTTTTTTTAACAAGTTTGTCATCGTTTCTTAAGAAGAGCTTTGGTTGCTCCTTTTGTAACATATTCAAGATTTCAAAGAAAAAAAAAATAACGAATGGGAATAAAGAATTTTGATATGGCAGAGATAAGGGTGAGATGGCCCAAGTGTACGAGTACAACAAAGGTACCACCCGTGAATATGGGTACTTAAATCAAATCAAAGCAAATTTTGTTTACAATCCAAGTATGGATTTATTTGAAAGATCTGGCGGCTGAGATTTTTGCCGGACTCATGAACCCAGGAAAAAATTCGGCCCGAAAAGCGGGTTTTTTTTTCTTTTATATATATATATATATATATATATATATATATATATATATATATATATATATATATATATATATATATATATATATATATATATATATATATATATATATATATATATATATATATATATATATATATATATATATATATATATATATATATATATATATATATATCGAGCCATAAGCGCTAACCTATCGTAAGTCAAATTTTTAGAAAAAAAATTTTATTGCTGAAAAATAATCGTTAGGACAAGCCTCATCGTTTTGTATTTTTAAAATGACAAAATTGTTAGTAAAACATCAAAAAAAAAGCTTTTGCATTTTATCGTAAATGATTGTTTAAATTTTATTGTGTAGCAATTTTATCGTGTCACACATCAAATTGCTGCAGCAATCGCAAATGTGTTCAGATTTTTTTTTTGTTTTTTGATACAGTTATATGAGTAGGTAGAAATCTTAAATTTTTGCATTAAAACATTTGCATTTTTAATAAAGTTGTTTGAAATAAATAATAAAAACCGTCTCCTGTAAAATTTGCATTTTTTCACTTACGATAGGTTAGCGCTTATGGCTCGATATATATATATATATAAGATATATATATATATATAAGAATATATATATATATATATATATATATATATATATATATATATATATATATATATATATATATATATATATATATATATATGTGTGTGACGCGCAAAATAGAAAGGGACCTAAGGGTAAACACCAGTTTTGTTCAGGAAAGCCATTTTAAATATTTAAATACGTGTATCTTTGGCGTACCATCACTTTCATAAAACGATCATATCTCTGGGAGGGAACACTTTTGGGGCATGGGATCGGTCTCATTCGATGCTCAGATGTTGTCCACACCAAAAAAAGTGAAAATTGATTTTTTTACCCTTAGGTCCTTCTCTATGCGCTGTCACATATACTTATAAAGTTCGCCCTGACTTTACTTGTTTTTAAGGTTTAAAAAATATTAATATACAGCAAAAAAAAAATAAAAACCCACATAGGATGGGTTCGCGTGAATGTTCCCTCCCATCTAACCTCCACCAACAAAAAAGCTTAAAAATAAATTCTGTATAATTGCATTTAGAATGACCTTTGGAGGTAAGTGCAATCCTAACGCATTTTTGGACGAAGATAAAAAGCGATTACTTTGGAAGATATTCCATTTTCGTTTCGGAGTGGGGTTTTATAAAGAGGGTCGAGTCTTATATTTGTTAAGCCATTAAATAAATGAGGGTTTAAAATTGTCTGAGCTATGGATCAATAAAATAGTTGACTAGGAGTCCGACCTTCTAGATGTTCTGTTCATGAAAAATTTTATGTGATGTTCGCTGGAACAAACACATTCTTAAAGTGACGTCCAAAGCACTCAAGAGTTAGAGATTTTTTTTAGAGAGCTACCTACATTTGGCCAAAAAGAAGTGGCTTCAACAGAAATGCCAACGCTCTTGTTTCTTTCGAGGCCTCAGCGAAATGCTAGTTGTGACAGCGCATAGAGAAAGGGACCTAAGGGTAAAAAATCAATTTTCACTTTTTTTGATGTGGCAAACATCTGAGCATCGAATGAGACCGATCCCATGTCCCAAAAGTGTTCCCTCCCAGAGATAAGCGCGTTTTATGAAAGTGATGGTACACCAAAGATACACGTATTTAAATCTTTAAAATGGCTCTCCTGAACAAAACTGGTTTTTACCCTTAGGTCCCTTTCTATTTTGCGCGTCACAGTTGTGTATCATTTTTTTATAGGTACTTTCTTGTGGTCTGCTCTTTTAAGACAAGGGACTTCAATTCGGAGGTATGAATGTTTGCCCGTAACAGCCACATCCATGCGTTGCTGATCGCACAGACTTCTCCAAGAGGTGTTTTCTGCCACATTTGATACGAACACATTCAACTTAACCCGATACTGCCTGCCCATAGATCGGCTCGTACGATTTTTATGAAATTTGGAAATTTATGTCCAAAAGATCATAGAAGTTGAAAGAAAAAAACATAAATTTTTACCTGAGATACATGAAAACGCCAATATTTATCACCAAAAATGGTTTTATTTTTTTTCAAAGTATCTTCCGGCATGATTTATACACTTTTGCATGCGCTGAAACCAATTGTCGAAGCACTTTTTCCACTCCGATTGAGACATCTCCAAAACATGGTTTTTGAATGCTTCAGCAGCATCTTCTGGCGACGAAAATCGTTGACCACGCATTTTTCCTGACGTGCGGGAATAAAAAGAAGTCATTGGGTGCCAAGTCAGGGCTGTACGGCGGATGATCCATCAATTCGACGTTTTGGCCGGTCAAAAAGGCGCTGGTTTGAGCCGATGTGTGAGAGCTCGCATTGTCATGGTGCACAAAGGTTCGTCTTCTCTTGTTCGTTTTGCGAATTTCTCTGAAGACTTCAGGCAAACATTGTGGTGTACCACTCGGAATTGACCGTCCTACGTTGCTCAAGTGGAACAGTCGCCACAAGACCAGTTTTGCACAAACAACTTCTTTCACAAACAACATTTGTTGCTTCTTTCACAAACAACATTTGTTGGATTTGGCTCGTCTTCGAAGACCCACACGGTCGATTGCTGTTTTGTTTCGGGCTCATACGCATAGATCCATGATTCGTCACCTGTGACGATCTTATAAACGTCTTTTGAAGCACCGCGAACGTATATTTTCAAAATTTCTTTGCACCAATCGACACGAGCCTTTTTTGAGAGATTGTCAAATTGTGCGGGATCCAACGAGAACAAACCTTTTTTTACGGCCAGGTGTTCATGCAATATCGAATGTATGCAGGTGTAAGAAATGCTCAAGGATGCCTCTATCTCACGGTATGTCACATGACGATCTTGCATTATCAGTTCACGCACGGTATCAATGTTCTTTGGCACAACGGCCGTTTTAGGACGACCTTCACGACCTTCGTCTTTGAGCGAGCGTCGGCCACGATTGAATTCATTAAATCCGTTTTTCACAGCGCTATAGGATGGTGCTTCATCGCCATACAAAGATTTAAGTTAATCGATGCACTCTTGTCGTGATAATCCACGTCGAAAGTTGTGAAAAATGATCGCAAGGAAATGTTCACGAGTTTTTTGCCAAATTGATTTTTGTAAAGTCACTGTAAACAACACAAATGATGGTGGTACGTCAAAACGTTCTGGGTACGTTAATGCTAAAAAATGTCAAACTTTCCAATTGAAATTTCAGATGGCGCCGGCAACACTCAGTGTTGCCGAGGCCAGAAATATGTCTAGCAACGCTCGTAGTATAGTATTAGGGGACAAGCGCTGAGTGTTGGGATAACCTTAAAAAAATCTAATGGACACTTGGGGACCAAAAAACGGACGTTATGGTGAAAAGAAGAGACAATTTTAAATATTGACATTTGGGTATCCCTTATAAAGCAAATGTTACTTCAGATTAAATGCGAATTAAGTTTTTGAGTTAAGGTGAGACAGGGTTTATCTCATGGACCCGTTTCCGTCGCTTAAATAGAGTATTGTGGAGACACCATTTATATTCAATATCGCCTGAACTAATCAGAAAGTTTTTTTTTGCTAGATTGTGTTATTTATGTATGCCAGAAGTTACTTCCTACATTTATTTAAGGATGTGATGTTCGTATTTCCATATGTAATATTAATACCCAGCAACGCTCTATACAACAGCGTAATATTTTCGTACTGGCTTATGATTTTGTGCTTTCGGAAAGTACATTTTCGACCTTTGCTAAGTTTTTTTTCGTAATTGATATTTTTTCTAAAAGTTTTCACATAACTTGGAACAAAACTTATTCGCTTTGCCCTTACGTATTCAATAAAATGTTTACGAATAATTTGATGTTATTAAAAATCGAAATTGAAAAAAACGTAAAACTTTGCTTTATGCTAATAAAAAATTGGTCAACTTGTAATAAGAGCAAATGGTTGAATTTTCGTCTGGCATCTATATTGATGTTTTATTTATGAAAACTCAAGTAAAGACGACAAAAAGCACCCAACATGTTTTTAAAAACTTTCAACCAAGGACGGAGTGCTTACTAAATTTGTCATTCCGTTTGCAACACCTCGATATATTGATCAGCGACACTAAGAATAAAATATAAAGGGTGTTTTTTATTGAGGTATAGAACTTCGAATTGAAATAAAACACAAGAAAATCGTTTTAATGTCCATCAATTTGGCTTTATTGGAAAGATAATTTTATGCCATTAATGTTTAAATATGATTTCGGGCATGTGGCCGCCGCGGCTGGCTCGAATAAAGCCAATTCTACAGGTCCAATTTTCAACCACTTTTTCGAGCATATGGGGCCGTATGTTGGCAATAACGCCACGAATGTTGGCTTCCAAGTCCCCTAACGTGTTTCTGGTTTGTTGGCGTAGACGAGCGACTTCACATATCCCCAAAGAAAATAATCCAATGGTCCATGTTAACCGATCCATGGTTAACCGAATTAATTGCTCTGATGGACGATTATGTCGACCATAAAATGGACGGAGCTTGCGGTGAACTTCCCGAACTGAACCATTACTTTCGAAATAAATTTGCACGATTTGCAAGCGTTGTTCTTTTGTCAACCTGTTCATGATGAAATGGCAAACTAAATATTAATCACTTGACAGCTGACAAAATGGCCGCCAGTTAAAAAAGTGATGCCAACTTAAAGTTCTATACCCCTATAAAAAACACCCCTTATATGTAACAGCGCATAGAGATAGGGACCTAAGGGTTAAAAAACAATTTTTATATTTTTTTTTGATGTGGACAACATTTGAGCATCGAATGAGACCGATCCCATGCCCAAAAAGTGTTCCCTCCCAGAGATATGTGCGTTTTATGAAAGTAAAGTCCACGATTCTAAGCGCAAATATAAAGGGACCTAATCTTTCAAATGGCTCTCCTGAACAAAACTTTCCATCAACTTTTCACTTTTTTTTTGATGTGGACAACATCTGAAAGTGTTCCCTCCCAGAGATATGCGCGTTTTATGAAAGTGGTTTTTAACCTTAGGTCCCTTTCTATTTAGCGCGTCACATATATTATTAATTTCGAGAAATTTTAAATTGATTGAAGTTTTTCATAATGATGGCTTATTTGTATTGTAAATAGGCGAAATCGGTCAGGATTGAAAAAGTTTCGCCATAGCAAGCATTACTATTAGTGAAAATGTTAGTTATAATGTTCAACGGGTTTCGATCTACGCCAGCGTTTTGCCCATTACTTTAACAATTCACTCGAAATTTACTTTTTCCATTTTTAACAAAATCCACGAGGTTGTATGTTTTGAACAGCTGTTAAACACAAACTAAATGACGGCAGTAGTCTACGAGGGTTGCTATATATATTTCTGGCCTAGGCAACACTAAGTGTTTCGTTTTGACATAAACCATCATTTGTGTTGTTTACAGTGACTTGGAAAAATCAATTCTGCAAAAAAATTGGAATTAACACGTTAACATTTTCGTGCGATAATTTTTCACAACTTTTGACGTGGATTACACTACAAGAGTGCATCGATGAACTTAAATCTTTGTATGGCGATGAAGCACCATCCTAAAGCACTGTGAAAAACTTGAATGAATTCAATCGTGGCCGACGCTCGCTCAATGACGAAGGTCGTCCAAAAACGGCCGTTGTGCCAGAGAACAGTGATGCCGTGCGTGAACTGATAATTCAAGATCGTCATGTGACATACCGTGAGATAGAGGCATCCTTGGACATTTCTTCCACCAGCATACATTTGATATTGCATGAACACCTGACCGTAAAACGGTTTGTTCTCATTGGATCCCGCACAATTTAACAATCGCTCAAAAAAAGCTCGTGGCGATTATTGCAAAGAAATTTCGAAAAAATATGTTCGCGGTGCTTCAAAAAACGTTTATAAGATCGTCACAGGTGGCGAATTATGGATCTATGCGTATGAGCCCGAAACAAAACAGCAATTGACCGTGTGGGTCTTCGAAGACGAGCCAAATCCAAAGAAAGTTGTTCGTGGAAGAAGCACTGTTTCTTCGGCACACCACAGTTTGTTTGACTGAAGTCTTCGGAGAAATTCGAAAAGCGAATATGAGATGACGAATCATTGTGCACCATGACAATACGAGCTCTAACACATCGGCTCAAAGCAGCGCCTTTTTGACCGGCCAAAACGTCGAATTGATGGGTCATCCGCCGTACAGCCCTGACTTGGCACCCAATGACTTCTTTTTATTCCCGAACATCAAGAACAAAATGCCTGGTCAACGATTTTCGTCGCCAGAGGATGCTGTTGGGAATGGGAGTGGAAAAAGTGCTTCGACAACTGGTTTGAGCGCATGCAAAAGTGTATAAATCATGCTGGAGAATACTTTGAAAAACAATAAAACCATTTTTGATGATAAATATTCACATTTTCATTATTAGGCCAGAAAAATATATAGCAACCCTCGTATTAACAGCTGTACTTGGTGGGAGCAGTGTTGCATTTCATATAGCTGCGAGGGAAGTTGGAAAAGTCACGGATTTATTGATCTGCCCTTGTAAAGCCATGTACAATATTTTTTATAAATTGATTTAAACCTTCGGAGACGTTACACACTAGGTCATGGCCAGTGAGAGTAAAATTTGTATCGTGGACAGTCCACTTATTTGAGTGAAGTTTCCTATTGCTCCTTTATGGGATGTTGTGGGAATTAAGTATGCTGTGTTAGAATTGGACAAAAAAGGGTGACACCGGCCCATTCAACTCTAAACTTTAAAAGGCCATAGCTCGTGCACTACACGCAGAAAAAAAGTATGGTTGGGGTAACAATATTCAAAGAGCATCATACTATTGTTGGTAATATGGTTGTGGCACAACAATAGTATGGTTCACACACAACCATACTATGATCCCCATAACAATATTATGGTCCTTACAACAATAGAATTATTCACACAACCATACTATGATCCTCACAACCATAAAATTATTCACATTCAACCATACTGTGATCTATTGTTACATTTCAACAATATTAATATTGCCGCAATCATACTATTATCAATATGTAATTAAAAAAAAAACAATACTTTGGTTGCGACGACCATACTTTTATTGCAGAGAACATACTATTGTTGCCGTGACCATATAGTAACCATATCTTTTCTCTGCGAGAATACTTTGAAAAACAATAAAACCATTTTTGATGATAAATATTCACATTTTCATTATTAGGCCAGAAAAATATATAGCAACCCTCGTATTAACAGCTGTACTTGGTGGGAGCAGTGTTGCATTTCATATAGCTGCGAGGGAAGTTGGAAAAGTCACGGATTTATTGATCTGCCCTTGTAAAGCCATGTACAATATTTTTTATAAATTGATTTAAACCTTCGGAGACGTTACACACTAGGTCATGGCCAGTGAGAGTAAAATTTGTATCGTGGACAGTCCACTTATTTGAGTGAAGTTTCCTATTGCTCCTTTATGGGATGTTGTGGGAATTAAGTATGCTGTGTTAGAATTGGACAAAAAAGGGTGACACCGGCCCATTCAACTCTAAACTTTAAAAGGCCATAGCTCGTGCACTACACGCAGAAAAAAAGTATGGTTGGGGTAACAATATTCAAAGAGCATCATACTATTGTTGGTAATATGGTTGTGGCACAACAATAGTATGGTTCACACACAACCATACTATGATCCCCATAACAATATTATGGTCCTTACAACAATAGAATTATTCACACAACCATACTATGATCCTCACAACCATAAAATTATTCACATTCAACCATACTGTGATCTATTGTTACATTTCAACAATATTAATATTGCCGCAATCATACTATTATCAATATGTAATTAAAAAATAAAACAATACTTTGGTTGCGACGACCATACTTTTATTGCAGAGAACATACTATTGTTGCCGTGACCATATAGTAACCATATCTTTTCTCTGCGTGTAATTATGTCATAGACAATGTTGGTATAAAACGAAACGCACCCCGATAGAATAGTGGTCGGAGCCACGCTACCTTGCATGGTGGAGGGCATATTAGCTTCGGTTCGGCCAAACTTAATTTTCCACTTGTTGTCTTTAGAAACAAAAATCGAAAATATTCTGTTCTTTGTAGTTTGTTCATTGACTTAAATTAGAAAATTATAAAGTTCTTAGGAATTTCTGAAGAACTCCACAAGTGGCACAAGGCAGATAGAACATCAGTAAAATACACACTGTAGAATGCGCTGTTTCGTGCGCTAATGCGGTGGTCCTTGTAACAGATGTTGCATACTTTATTGAAAAACTAAAGAGAAAAAGTGCAGGTCATTTGCTTACCAAAACATTCTTTCCAGGGTATTTATGCGAGGAAATTGTATTTGTTTTGCTCCACCGCTTCAACTTCTGCCACCCACAGCACTTTGGGACTTTTAGTCTAAGTGCGAGCGCGGCCAAAAAAAAAAGAAAAAGAACACGCCACACACCAACTGTTTCCATTGAAACGCCAACAAATTGTACTTTATTTTCTTGTTAATATATTTTGTGTCCTTTTTCCGATGGACGAACGGACGGACAGACAAGCAGACAGACGGAGGAACACAGTTGCCGCTTCATGTCAAGTACTCGTGTAAGCACAACATATAAAAGTTTCCCAAGTGAATACGTTGCGAAAACATCGATGGCGATGTTCTGCCTGCCCTCCATCGCTCTGCCGCTACCCGGCGATGTTATTATTTTAGTGTTGTGCTACAGTATCATTTTAATCAGATTGTGGATACTTTATATTTCAATTATTTTGAAATTCACGATGTGCGGTGTCCTTCGCCACCGCTGCTTGTAATTGTGGCTGTGGTCCTTTGCTCCTTCTCAAATATCACTCAAAGCAGCATCTGTAGTATCTCATCACATGTACGAGTATTACGGTCTGTTGTACGTTCTCTGATGTTACTTTGCATTTTAATATTGAAAATAGTAGAATCTTTCGTACATACTAATTTGTCGAAATCGGAGCGGAATGAGTGAGATGCGTCGATTTGGTAAGACTGGGGGCGCACAATGCCTTCGTATGTTTGGCGCTACGGTGGGTAGTTTTATGTTAAACAGTGGCGGAGTGTTGTTATTGTCAAAGGAATTTATCACGATTTTACATTTCTAATGTTTATGCTGAATACAGGGGAATTGTTTTTGTGTGTTAGTTTTGGAGAATAAAAAAAAGGTATAATCAATTCAATTAGGATAATTACAGCTTCAATTGGGCCATGCTTAAATTTTAGCGAAAGCTGCCACAAGCTGACAATATTCGAAGAGGCTCATACTATTGTTGGGTATATGGTTATGGCACAACAATATTATGATCCTCACAATAGTATGATTTGCACATAACCAAACTATGATTCCCACAACCATAGTATGATTCACATTCAACCATACTATGATCCTCACATCAATAGTTTGATTCACACTTAACCATACTATGATCCCCAAAACCATATTATGATCCTCACGACTATAGCACTTTTCTTATACAACCATAGTGTGATCCTCACAACCATAGTATGATTCACACGCAACCATGCTATTATCCCTACAACCATAGTATGATTCACGCAACCATACTATGATCCCCAAATTTATTTATTATGATTAGGTAATGATGTTATTCAAAAATAGAGATTTTATCAAGCAAGTAATTTTAAATTGCATTACAATTAGTTCGTAGCCAGATTTTACGCCATGTTTTTATTAAACATTTCAAGAAACAAAAATATATATTCCAACGGGAGTCGAAATTGCTTTTAGTTGCCAGCATGGGTGAATGCTACTTCACCAAGTAACGAATGTAATTAAACCATGATCAATGGCTAATACTTAAGTGCAGGCAGATTTTAAATAAACGAGAAGCAGCCGGTATTAGAGTATTTTACCGAACAAAGTAAACACAATAAAAATCCTTCGAACTACCTTTCGATTGTTGTTGTTTTTTTTTAATGGACAACAACCATTCACTGTATCGTGTGTATGTGTTTTATTTTGTATATCAAAAAAACATACGCACACACGTGCACGTATGCTCTATAAAACCTGTTTTGTTATGTTCATAGTCGCAACCATACTGTATGATTGCGGTAATCATTATCATCAATAATCATGTTAACGTAAATTTAAAACAACAATACTTTTGTTGCACCAACCATGTTTATATGGTTGCTACAACCATATGTGTCGCGTAAAATAGAAAGGGGCCAGTTTTGTTCAGGAGAGCCATTTTAAAGATAAGGTCCCTTCCTATTTGCGCTTAGAGTCGTCAACTTCACTTTCATAAAACGCGCATATCTCTGGGAGGGAACACTTTTGGGGCATGGGATCGGTCTCATTCGATGCTCAGATGTTGTCCACATCAAAAAAAGAGAAAAATGAAAATTGATTTTTTTACCCTTAGGTCCCTTTCTCTATGCGCTGTCACATATTTTCATTTCTAAATTTGACAATAATACTGTTGTTACATTTCGACAATATTAATATTGCCGCAATCATACTGTTGTCAAAATGAAATTCAAAACACAATACTATGGTTGCGACGAACATGGTTTTATTGTAGAGAACATATTATTGTTGCGGTGACCATATAGTAACCATATCTTTTCTCTGTGTGTACGAATATGGATTACTTGTTTTGTAATAACCTAGTAAAAAGCTAAAGTCGGGTGTGGCCGGCTAAAATACACCCAGCACAACTGGATGTGCAGAAAAGCTAACTTTTTTGTGCTCCTCGGACCCTTAGGTAGGGCTCTTAATTTTACCATATTTAAAAAATAATGTCTTATTTAGATTTGTGAGAATATTTCATTTTTTAATACCCTTGAATTATGAAAATTATTTAAAAATACAATTGATTCAAAATAATAGGAGTGAGTGATTTATTTAACAGTAGAAAAAATCGGTTAAAAAAACGTAAGGGTTTTAATTAAAAATATTTCAGCTCAACAAAGCTAAAGCAGTTTGTTTGAAAAATGTTAATTTCCATATTAAAAGTTCTATTATTAATTAAGATCCGTAACAATAACATTGTTCTTTTAATTTCTATTCAAATGAAGAAAAATTACAATCATACATTATGACAGCCGTAATCATATTATTGTTAACATAGAACCCAAACAACAATACTTTTGTAGCATCAACCATACTTTAAGTTTTAAATTTGGCAATAATACTATTGTTACATCTCAACAATATTAATATTGCGACAATCATACTGTTGTTAAAATTAAATTCAAAAAACCATACTATGGTTGCGACGAACACACTTTTATTAAGGAGAACATATTATTATTGCCGTGACCATGCAATAGCTCTTAAAATCTATAAGATGCAGTTCGACAACGTCGAAAAATTAAATCTTACTTTTTTAATTTTCAGAACCGGAAGAAAGTGAAAATCGAGAAGACAAAAATTGTAAAAAGCTTTTTGACATTTTCTGTTTTACTAGCAACTTTTTTTTGTTTTTTAAAAGCAATCTTTTATAAGACATCTGTCAAAATTTCCGAAATATTTAATGATTATTTTCTTTGTTACAGGTGAATGAAGTAAACAAGTTTTATAATTTTTGAAAAATGGAAAATAAAGAGTATCGTGCGGTAATTCAACACTTTTATATGTAAGGTTATACGCCACAATTAATCAAAGATAAATTGGATTCTGTTCATGGTGATAATGCACCATCATACTCCACCGTGAAATCCTGGGTTCAACAATTTAAAATGGGTCGTTCAAGTACGGAAGATGAACAACGCTCTGGAAGACCGAAAACTGCTACTACTATTGAAAACATTAGAAAAATATTTAATGAAGTGACTAAAGATAGACGAATAAAGCTCAGAGAACTTGCTGATATTGTTAAAATAAACGAAAAACAAGTTTGAAGTATTTTACATGATGAACTCCACATGAAAAAGCTATCCGCAAGATGGGTGCCGCGTTTGTTGACTTTGCCCCAAAAAATCGTCCGTTGGACCAATTCCGAGGAGCTTTTAGCGATTTATCAGCGTAATCCAATAGAGTTCTTGCGCCGATTCATAACTGTTGATGAAACATGGACCCGTCACTACATCCCAAAATGCAAAGAACAGTCAAAACAATGGATAGAAGCTGGTAAAAGTGGTCCCAAGAAGGCGAAAACTGTTAAGTCAGCAGGAAAAGTAATGGCCACAGTATTTTGGGATGCAAAATTCTCGGTGGCAAACAAATTTCGTCCAATAGCGAGGTTATTGCTGAAACTGAGGCATATTTTGAAGGGTAGAATAATCTTATTTTTCGGATGGAATTAAAAAACTTGAAAAGCGTTCGATGAAGTGTATTGAGTTGGAAGGAGATTATGTTGAAAAATAAATAATAATAATTCCAAAAAAAACGGTTCTTTTTATGTTGGGCCAGTTAGTTTTGCGGTCGCCCTCGTAGATAGATTTATGGTGGTGACCGTAAATAATGAAAAATCTACGGAAAGGCCTATACCCACGGAGGTACCTCAGGAATCCGTCTTGTCTCCAATATTATACTCCATGTATATACTTCGGAATTTCGAAGACCTAAAAGAATACAACACTGCATAACACGCTGATGATACTGCAACTATAACAAGAAAGGAAAGCTATCAAATGCAATAATTAAAAAATGAAAAAAATCCCTTCTACATGGAGCAAAAAAATTCTTAACATGGAAAATAAAAATTAATGAAGATAGAACATGAGCTACTATTTTCCCATTTAATAAATCCCCTAAGAGAATTTTCACATTAACTCTTAACATTCAATGCACCGAAATTCTGCTTTAAATCAGAATTAAGTATCTGGGTGTAATTGTTAATAAAAAAAAAACAGATATTTAAGGAACACATCTTTAAAACATACGAAAAGGCTATATGATGCGGAAGAGCACTTTACCCTCTGCTAAACAGAAAATTAAAATTGGACGTCAACAACTAAACTGTGTTATATAAAATGTGTGTAAGAAATATTATGGCGTACGGATACCAAGTCTGGTATAATAAAGCGGCTAAAACATATCGCAAAAAACTTCAAATCCTCCAAATTGCAATTTACCAAAACGGTACTCAACATTCTATCTGCATAGAAATTACAACGAGGACACTTTTAGTATGGGACGCGCATATCTATACAGCAGCTTTGAAGAACGAAACAGACGCTCGAGTTATTATTTAATTAGAAATATATGGATACAACTATCTTCTAAATCTTTGCCATGAAGATAAATAATGTTGTTGTTATAATTATTTCTTAACATACGTAAGAGTAGTATAAAATAGGTTTTTTACCATCTTTTTCCCTAAAAATGTAACGTAATTATAAAATGACTTGTCTCCAACTAAGTAAAATATAAACTGTTGCAATTCTTTTAGTAAAATCTCAAGCTATGTATACATAAAATTAATTTTAAAATTGTAATGATAATAGTACAAATAATATAATTTAAACTTTTCTTTAAAATCAAAAAAATACGAAAAGTAGTCAACTTTAGGCTAATTTTTAAAGCCTTAAGCCCTTGGCTATAATTGTCCTTTTTACAAATATACAAGTTCAAAAGTTATAGAATTTTCGCCGATGGAAATCGATCCTGGCCCACTTTGCGGGGCTACTTTTATGCCTTTCCAGTATTAACCACTAAACCAAACATATAAGCCAACTCTAATTAATGTTTCGAGTCATCTAGATACCCAAGGAGAATGTTGCCCTTGCAATTAGGTCCACGAATAACAATTCTTATACTTGTAAAGTAGCCACAATCATTCGACTGTCAAAAAAATAGATTATGGCAAAGCCACAGTTCTGTGGGCGCAAGCTTTGTTATAATAAATCTTTATGTGTTTTGGTACTCGTATCCTCCACATATTAAAAATGCATAATTTCAAATTAGATCGCATGGAAGACCAGCCCTTGCGTTTTATAGAATTTGTTGTTGTTGCAAAAATCACCCGCCTTAAAAGGACCGAATACGCCACTGTTTTCGTATATACATTATTCAGATAGATTGCTTGCGCTTTTCCATTATGAATAATTGTTTCAAATATTGCTGAAAGTTTATGTATTGATATAGCATCGAATGTAGACCAGACCATTGTTCCCGGCAAATGCAATTTGTTTTCTTCATTAGTTTTTAATAAGTTTCAAATTGTAATCAGTTTAAGTAGAAACTTTCTAATTGCAATTTTATTCATACTACCAGTATCAGTATTTGGAACTTTTGTGGGAGATTTTAAATTAGAGAATTTAGAATGCAGCATATGCAGAATCACTTCACATCCCAAACCTTGTGGAGAATAACCTCTCATTATCAAATTATTTTCCATTCAAGTGGATACACTTGCAAACTTCTTAAGTGGTGGATAACCATCAGTACTTACCACAACAGCAGCAAACAACAGTGTGACTAACAATGACAAATTTTCATCCTTAGACCCGGTTGAATTTTGTCATCCCTACCACTTCCTCGGTACAATGACAAGTACTTTTTCCGTGACAAGTATTTGCATAAGTTATTCTGTGGCTTTCACCGGATGTACTTATTTTATGTGAATATGTGGAAACCGGAAACTCAACTTGACACACACACAAGTGCTGGCAACGGGCGGGAAAATGTGTAAGAGCAGCAATGGCAGCAAAAGCAAAGTCTACGACGAAATCTTCATTGATAGCTGTAACAAATTAAATTATTAAATTGCAATGAGTTGCCAAGGTGATATTCTATGTTATTTAAATGGGGCGTTTGAAATATTTAGATTTGTGCTACAAAATGTATGTACTACGAGAGTTGCTACATATACTTCTGGCCTAGGCAACACTAAGTGTTACTTGGCGTCATCCATTGGAAAGTTTGACATTTTTTATCATAAAAGTACTCAGGACGTTTTGCGTACGACCATCATTTGTGTTGTTTACAGTGACTTGAAAAAATCAATTTGGCAAAAAATGGAATTTATTCATGAACATTTTCGTGTGATCATTTTTCACTACTCTCGACGTGGATTATCACGACAAGAGTGCATCGATGATCTTAAATCTTTGTATGACGATGAAGCACCATCCTATAGTACTGTGAAAAACTGGTTTAATGAATTCAATAGTCGCCGACGCTCGCTCAAAAACGGTCATTTTGCCAGAGAACATTGATGCCGTGCGTGAACTGATAATGCAAGATCGTCATGTGACATACCGTGAGATAGAGGCAACCTTGGGCATTTCTTCCACCAGCATACATGCGATACTGCATAAACACCTGGCCGTAAAAAAGGTTTGTTCTCGTTGGATCCCGCACAATTTGATAATCGCTCAAAGAAGGTCTCGTGTCGAGTTGAAAAAATACGATCGCGGTGCTTCAAAAGACGTTTATAAGATCGTCACAGATGACGTCTCATGGATCAATGCGTATGAGCCGAAAGAAAACAGCAATCGACCGTGTGGGTCTTCGAAGATGAGCCAAATCCAACGAAAGTTGTTTGTGAAAGAAGCACTTCGAAGCAAATGGTCGCTTGTTTCTTCGGCAAAAATGGTCATGTGGCGACTGTTCCCCTTGAGCAACGTAGGAGGTCAATTCTGAGTGGTACACCACAATTTGTTTGCCTGAAGTCTTCGGAGAAATTCGAAAAACGAACAAGATAAGACGAATCATTGTGCACCATGACAATGCGAGCTCCCGCACATCGGCTAAAACCAGCGCTTTGTTGACCGGCTAAAACTTCGAATTGATGGGTCATCCGCTGTACGTACAGCCCTGACTTCTTTTTATTCCCGCACATTAAGAAAAAATGCGTGGTCAACGATTTTCGTCGCCAGAAGATGCTGTTGAAGCGTTTAAAAACCATGTTTTGGAGGTGTCTCAATCGGAGTTGAAAAAGTGCTTCGACTATTGGTTTGAGCCATGCGTGTAAAAGTGTATAGATCATGCTGCAGAATACTACTTTGAAAAACAATAAAACAATTTTTGATGATTAATATTCGCATTTTCATTATTACGCCAGAAATATATAAAGCAGCCCTCGTATTGCTGATTTTTAGATTTAAGATTTAGAACAAATTCAATCATCTATTATACTTAAGGTATTATTTTATTTTATTACTTTTGGATTAATGCGACCACTGCCTCATTTACAACGTGGAAGTCTGTCGTTTTGGAACGAATTTCAGTGTAGGTGGTACTGGTTGATTCCTACTTGATTGCTTCAAAAGTTATTAAATGACATGGTAATATGATCTTGCGGTATTTTGCCCCATTATCGTTCAATGCCATTCTTCAGCGCATTTATACTGACATATTTTTTGAGCTCGTCCTAATCTTCAAAATGGCCCAGATGGAATAGTCATTGGATTTGCATTTGAAGAATTCGAAAGCCATTGTGTGGACCAAAAGTAGTGTCAAATATGCTTTTAAATTTAGGAGGCGAAGCCAAGTCTTTTTGAACGTCCATGTTCTACGACCGAATTGTTTGCGTAACCACGGCTCTAAAGCAGCTTCAAAATCATTTTCCCAATAATAAGTGATATTGACACCAGGCTTGATGAAGAAGATTGGTGGTCACAGCAACCCATACATTTATAAGTACTTAAGATAGAAAATCACTTCGGTTGGTCTTTCGTAGTGTCAAATTCTCGTCAGTACGTTCAGTTAAGTGAACACGATCATTTGGAGAGTTTATGAAGTGATTAATAGAAACATTTTTTTCATCAGATCACATACTATTTGGAAATTCGCGACATACGTGCAAGTGTAACAGCTCCTTTTACTCTTTCGAGTCTAACATCTTTTTGCTTTGGTGTAAGATCCTGTGCCTTTTGGAACTTGTAAGGCTTTACCTAAAGCTCATTTTGGATTTTGTCTCGGATGCATAGCTGGGATATTTTCAGTTCTTCGGCTATTTGATTACCAATACCACGTGGATTTCGTTGAAGTCGAGCCTTCACTTTCCAAACCATTTGTTGTGATGTTGCTGGTTTTTTCGCCCACCATCATAGCGTTTAGCAATGCTGCCTGTATAATTCTAACGATTTATGATGCGATATACTTATAGAAGCATTTACTATAAAAGGGCTTTGCTCAGGAACACTATCTAGTTGTGATATTTCCATCCAAATAAAGGGTGGTCCAACCATAATGCACGATGTTAATTGTAAGTCACACCTTAACGTCGTGTTTTTGCCCAACTTAATTTGGAATTTCTTTGTTTCAGTGAAAAATTCTACCAAGGATATGTTCACAATTCAGCAGCTCGTAAATATTGTAGAAGCTTTTTACGAAAATGGGCGTCAATCAAATCAAAATACATTTTGTGCACTTCATATTTTTTTTGGTCAGCATTATCGACCAAATGTGTGGGAGAATTGTACGCAAATTTTGGCAAACGCGTCTGTGGGAACTTAGAACACACCTGTAAATGCTCGCCCAGTATGTTTTGCGGCAAACATGGATAGTGTGGCAGAAGAGCCGTCAACCTCGACTCGTCGTCGTGCTCAACAATTGCCAACATCTAACGTCAATAGGTTACTGACAAATTTTGAGAGAGTTCTGTCATTTAGATTGTGTGTAATAAGAGCTGTTCAAAACAAACAACTTCGTGGATTTTCTAAAAAAAATGGAAAAAAGAAAATGTCGAGTGCTTATTCAACATTATTTGTTGAGGAAAAAAAACCAATTTAATTAAACCAAGGAAAAGCTTGATAAATACTATGGGGACATTGTACTATCGATGGTAAAAAAGTGGTTCGTTGTGGTCGCACAAGTACAAATGACGCTAAACGTTCTGAACGGCCAATCGAAAATGTCCACGTTATGATGTTGACCGATCGAAGTGTATTTAATATGGCAGTGTGTTTTCGATTTTACATGATCAGCATGGTTTAAGAAAGGTGTCTGCAAGCTGTATGCTGCGTTTGCTCTCAATTGACCGTGAACGTGTGACAACTTCAAAGCATTGTTTGGAGTTGTTAAACCGCAATTCAAATGAGCGGCGTGTTGTAACTGTAGATGAAACATGGATCCATTACAACACTCCGGAGGCCAAGCAGAAGTCTAAAAATGGGTTTCTCCGGGTGAGCCGGATCCGAAGAAGGCCAAGGTGACTTTGTCGGCCAATAAGGTGATGGCAACAGTTATTTTGGGATGCACGCGGGATAATCCACATTGATGTACACTGTACATCCTTGCATTATCTTGATGAAAAAGAACTTTTTTCTTGGCCATATGGGGTCGTTTTTTCTTAAATCCTCGTTAAATCGGTCCAATAAGTTGGCATAATATTCGCCGTTTATTTTTTTCGCTTTTAAAGGTAATCGATGTGGATTATCCCGCATGCATCCCAAAATAACTGTTGCCATCACCTTATTGGTGATGGTGTACAGTCTCAATGGCATAATTGCATGAATTGAGTTACGAATTGGTACCTCCTCCGCCATATTCTCCGGATTAAGCCCACAGTGACTATGTCCTATTTCCAAACCTTAAGAAATGGCTCGGTGGAGAGAGATTCAGCTCCAACGATGAAATTATTGATCAAACAACTACCTATTTTATGGACCTCGAAAAATCCAATTTTTTGAAAGGAATACAAAAAATTGAGAAACGTTGAACTAAGTGTATTGAGCTAAAAGGAGATTATGTTGAAAAATATTTTTTCTTTTTCAAAAATAACTGTGTTTTATTCGAAAAGTCACAAAATTATTGCTCTGCCATCGTAATAAATATTAAGAAAATTCTGTAATTTTTTTTTTATTTACAATTGAATGAAAGAAATGCGAAGAGTTACACCAGAAATCTCGCGGAAAGTCATGAAAAATGCGATGAAACGAGCGCAAATGTATATTAAAACTGAAGACAGGCCACTTGACGGATTACACCTTTTCCACTTAACAAAAAAAAATTCTATAAGCCTAAGTAAAGATTTTCATCATTTTTTTCCATCACTCAAAATCATTTTTCACTATCCTCCAAAGTGGAGTGGATAGTACTTAGTAGGGACATAGATACTGTTACAACATTGAACACGCCCATTTCAATAGTAGAACTGAACATACCCCGTTAATGTCATAAGGGTTTTGAAAGCTAACTTCAATAGCGTTAGTCTGTAAAGGGATTTTAAAATTGTTTCAACTTTCATCATGGAGTGGTCAGATAATGAGAACCGTATCGCTGTAATAGCGCTTTTCAAGTGTGAAATGAAAAAAACGATATTTTCAAAACTCTCCGGCCACTAGGAATGTTCGTCTACCGATGCATAAAACTGTTTGAGGAGACTGGAGATGTAAAAGACCGCCACCTGTCGGGCCGCCCACGCTCTGTTCGAACACCGCATGTCATCAAAGCCGTTAAATCAAGAATTCACAGAAATCCGCTCCGAAAACAGAAAATCATTGCCCGTGAGATGAATATCACGCAAAAGTCCATAAGTCAAATTATTAAAAAAGGACTTGGGACTTTCAAATGACGTACCGGACATTTATTGACTGCAGCTTTAAAAAAAATAGGGTTGAAAAATGCAAACGTCTTTTGGTGAAGCACGCTGATAACTTGGACAGAAAAATGTTGTTCACCAATGAAAAAATTTTAACCGTTTAGGAAAAATTTAGCAAGCAAAATGATAGAGTGTATGCGCGGTCATCTGAGGAAGCATCTGAACTGATCTCAAGGGTGGAAAAGGGCCATCACCCAGCTTCAGTCATGGTTTGGTGCGGTGTCTCTTACGATAGGGTCACTGACCTGCATTTCTGCGAACAAGGAGTCAAAGCATCGGCCAAAGTTTACCAATTCCCTGTTCCACTCTTAACAATTCCCTGTTCCAAAACCAGTCATGGACTTTCCAGCAGGATTCTGCGCCGGTCTATAAAGCTAAAACGTCCCAGGCATGGCTTCGAAACAATTTGCCAGCGTTCATTTTCTCTGAAGAATGGCCTTCAGGCAGTCCAGATTTGAACCCATTGGATTACAAATTGTGGATGGTTTTAGAGGACAAGGTGTTTGTCACAAAATATACCCCAACATTGAATCTCTTAAGACTGCTTTGGTTCGAGCTGTGGTCAATTTTCCAATGGACGAGGTTCGTGCAGCTATTGACGATTGGCCAGTGCGACTTAAGGCGTGTGTAAAGGCAAAATTTCGAATAATTAGATTCTTTTTGGATACAATGTACATCAATAAATATATTAAAAAAATATTTGGTCCAAAAACATTCAGTACTTTTTATTTTACAGCATCAATCGTGTGTAACACTATTTATGTCCCTACTAAGTATATTCAATTTGTCAGTACGTTTGCAACATCACAAAATATTGATGGTAGACGCCATAAAGGACATATATTCTTGATCATCATAAATTTCTAAGACGTTCTTGCCATGCGCATCCGCCCGTGTGGCACGACAGCGGTGAAACGAATCAACCTAGGATCCTGACATTTGGCTTGATGATGGCTTAATCGACCCCAGGCGAAATCGACCAAAGGGGATGATTATTTTTGCTTAACAAATAATAGTTTTTTGTAGACAGACAATGATTGAAATGGGTAGTTAGTTGCACTCAATACCTCAAAAAGGGCATATTGGCTGGAATTTTTGGCTCGTGTGGCCTAAAATAATGTCCCGAGTGGCCAAAACGGGCGATTAATAGTCAATATTGACAGATGGGTACTCAAATTACAGCAAATTTTGCTACGAGTCCCCATAAAGAGTAATTTTAAAATTTTGTTTGAGATAAGGGGTGGAAAAATGGGCCGAAAAGGCCCTAAAAACAGACCTTTTTTTTAGCGTTTTAATAGCGCAGGGATGGTGGAGGGCATATAAGGTTCGACCTGACTGATCTTAATGGCGTTTTTCTTGTAATTATGTAAAAATGTTCTTAAAAAACGCAATTGGATAAATAATTTTGCGACACCTTGTATATTTATTTCATAGGGTATGTGATCAATATTTCGAAATGTGGCAAACGAAACGACATATTTAGTATATAATCCATCCTATAGCGAAAGCGTATTTTAGTGGTCCGAATTCTAGTAAGTTTAAAGTTGTACTCACACGAAAATCTATTTATCGAATATTATGTGAAACGCAGTAATAAAATCCGTTGCCGATTAATTTTTGCCATCTTGTACGGGGCCCAGATTAGATCCAAATGCATGGTTCAGTAATGAATTGTTTTTTTTTGTGGACATTAAATTTTTAACGATATCCTCAAACTATTTTCACAGGCATAGTTCGTCCCCATGTCACGGTAGCCACCATTGTGTCACCCAGTGAAATACACACGTAGTTAAGATAACACCCAAAGGGTTTCCCCGACATTCATATCCTCATCAGTTATGCGTGTCACTTAGTGTGAGCGCGTGTGTGTGTGTATGAGTGAGTGTGAATGCGTGTCTCTGCCATTGTAATTTCCATTTACAAACACTTTTAAAGCGTCAATGTTTGTGGTTAAACTTATGAGCTCGTTGGGTCGTTCGCTCCGCCGTCATAGTCATCATCATTATAAATGTCGCGCTGCGTTGTTGGTCTGTTGGCTGGTTCCTTGCTGCTGGTTTGTTGCGTTGTTGTCTTTTTAGTTGTTTTGCGGTTTGTGGAAATTGCACTTTTTTTCCTGGTTTGCTTCACGCTGTTTTAATATCGTATATGTACCGTCCTCGTGGTGATGGCGTTTTAAGGATATTGTCTTGGCCTTATTTATGCAAAGTGTTTTGCTTTCTTGTTCCTTTTACCAACACACTTACAAGTAAGCAAGGGGCGCACATCCATACACAGGCATTCCCATAATGCGGGTTCTTCAGGTTCGTACATTGCAAGTGCTAGCAGCCGGCGAACAAATGAACGCTACGTACGAGCACATACAGAACGACAGACAGACACAAACTCTGGGAAACGGAAACGCAAAGTTTAAAATGGGAAGGAAATTAAAATAAAAAAAATATGGAAATAAATGAAAAGAAAATAGTCATTGTTAGAAGACAGCGAAAGCAACGGCGAAAAAAGAATGGTGGTAACAGGGAAACATACTCTTTTTAAGTTTTATTTGTAAGTTGGAATCCTTAACA